>VZRW01006090.1:0-35283 GCA_013398125.1 Aegotheles bennettii | reverse complement strand
TAGATTCTGTCCCATTGACTACAACTCTCTGACTTCTTCCCTTTATATATATAGTATATATATACTATATATACTATATAAAGCCTTATATATATACTATATAAAGCCTTTCTTCTGGAATACCAAATGTTCAGGTTAATAAATCCCAT
Source organism: Aegotheles bennettii (assembly GCA_013398125.1). NCBI lineage: Eukaryota > Metazoa > Chordata > Aves > Caprimulgiformes > Aegothelidae > Aegotheles > Aegotheles bennettii. The sequence continues at coordinate 35,134 of VZRW01006090.1, read as the reverse complement.
GAAGTAAACTAAAACTACTACTGAAAGTGGCCTCAGTACACAGCACAGCTAGTCATGCTGAATAAAAGCCAAAATCACAGGATATGTTCTTTGGTATTATCAGCATTTTCACACCACTGCACTTAATAGGGAAAAACCTACCCTATCAAAGCAGTCCACTGAGCAAAGCAGTTACCAGTCACGGTGTTGTACAGAGCTCAATAAACTCTGCCTCCTACAGTCTTAGCACTGAAAAATATATGCACATTTCATACTTTTTGACAGAAGAGATATTTATTTTTCACACTTTATTTTTATTCAGTTTAGGATAGAGATTTAGTTACACTACAGTTAAGAAATTGCTCTCACTAAAATGCTAGCAGCAATTTAACCAAAGACAGCTATAGAGTTGACAAGTGCATTTTTAAGTTTGGAAAAGCAAGAGGTTCACTCATAGCTGCCTCTGTTCATGTGCCTATGCACATACGAAGTGTATTTACTCGTTAGTTGATATGTGACTTCTCTACATCAGCCAGTTTGCCTCCCATGTGGAGAAACTGATGGATTTTATTCTTACATAATTTACTAATTTTTTGTAAATCTAAATCCTGTTCTCAACACAGGGGTTCATACCTACTTTTTCGGGGTGGTTCCAAAAGGGAGCAGTGTCTGCAAATGGTAGCAAAAACATCTGATGTAGTAAAACCAACTGATAAACAAACAGAGGAAAAAAAACACCAGCTTTTTTAGTATTATTTTTTTGTATGATATAGGCAGCAAACTAACTTCATACTGGGCAAGACTGCTCTGAGTTTAACCTACTGGCACTACTCACATGGGCAAGTTTGAAAGAATAAGATAGTCAACACTTACGGAGCAGAGGAGAATATTTGCAAGGAGACGGTTTATCGCATCACTACCACAAACACTGGTAATTAACATATATAGAGAAGTTACAGACTTAAACTGTGGGAGGAAAACTGTACCACTGCAGAAAGTGTATAAACTTCATATGTACATGACTTTTCATTCCAGCACAGCAATTAATTTAGCTCCCTGGATCATTTCTGAAGGGGTTTTATACGCATTCTGATTTTTTTTTCAAAAGTTAAATGTATACTTCCATTATCTATTATCTAAATTTATTCAGTCCACAGTAACAATTTATCACATGTAGCTTTTGTGATGTTATTCGCTATAACAAATTTTTGCATTTGAATGAGCAGGAAGGTTTTATTTACTCCAAATGTGTGGTCTGTGGTTTGTCAGTTCAATCTTTTGTTGCCAAGTATATTTGACCATACTAAGTAAAAAAAGAGATCCCCATACACACTTGGCAGTATACCATCTGAAGAGTCTTGACTGTAAAGTTCAACTGAAGAAAAATAAAGTCTGGAAGTCTCAAGGACACAGGGAACTTTTCCAATAATAATACCTAATGTTGGAATTGAGCATTGAGAAATAAATGCATAAAACCCCCTTACGGGTATTTTTTGATGTTTTGTTGTTTGTTTTTTTGTTTGTTTGTTTGTTTCTAAGATCTAGACATACTGTGTAGTATTTTTCTCAGTCATTTAGGGCAAAAATTATCAACAAATAGAAGAAAGAAGGTTTTTCATACTGCTATATTGTATTTCTATAGGTAGGAGGCAATCTGTAAACAAGATTTTATGAGGAGAATCGAGCTTGGCATTTCTTAGGGTTAAAAGCACTAGGTGCTGTTGCTTGAAATAGGAACTGGACATGAACCAACAATCTGGGTGTTCTTCTATCTTGCTTAGCTGGCTGCATGAAAGTAAAGCCAGCAAGATTCATGAGCACATCTAGCCTGACAATTTGGTATCACAGTCAGAAACTGCTGACCAGCCTGGTGGAAGACAGAAATGGAGAGCTTGCTATGTTCACAATGAACCCACAAGGGGAGGGGAAAATAAAAAAAATAAAATATAAAAAAACACCCCACACTAAAAAAACCCCATAGACATTAATACAATACAACATTATTTAGAAGGCAATCCAGTATTATTCTTTTCCAACACAGGCACCCACATGCTTGCAAGCAAACACACACACACACATATACTCACATTCTCCATAGAATTTCTATTAGAAACTTGATAAAGCATTTAATTTTTAAAGATATTTAATTTTACTTTCCATCTTGAAGAATTGTCATATCCACTAGCTCTCCTAGTAGAGCTGTTCCAATATTATTTTATCCTCATTATTAGAAAACTGCATCTAATTTCAAATCTGAATTTGTCATCATTTCAAAGGTTTCACTGCCTTTTTATTGCATTCCTATCAGGAAAAGCCAGACCAATGCTTAAGAAACACTGTTCTGGACTCTAATGACTTTTTGAAATTAAGTTAATGACTTAATTTATTATGTATTTGTCATACTGTTAGTGTTGCATTGAAACTGGAAATTATTCTGCATTATGAGGTAACAATTACTTGTACACGTCTGGCACTAGAAAAAAGGGAAGGCTCAGTGGCTTGTTGAGACCCAATGTTGCTGCTTTTATTACTTCTGATCATGAAAAGTGGAAAAATTTTGGGAAAATGATAGTCACTTCATAGAGTGGATTACTTTTGCCAACAAACCTACTTGGCACAAGTGCTGAATTCCCCCTAGTATGGATGAAAGCAGCAGAGGACTTCTGGTGAAGTGTCACCTACTGCAGTAGTCAGAAAAGCAAGACATGCAGTACCTGTGGAAAGTAGTAAGAACTACTTCGAGCATCTTGCTGGCTGGCAATAGGAAACAAGCTTTATGAATTAAACCAGTGTGTCCCAAGTGCTGTCTTTGCCTGGCAGATGTCATCTTTACTTGTGTTGCATAGAGCTGAAAGGCTGTCATCCATGGTCCTGTTCAGCTGAACTTTTAGCTGAAGGCAGACATTTTCCACGGTAACTGAGAGGCAGGTTTGGTGGTTTGTTTTAGTGATTATGCTAAGTTAGTCTCTACACAAACTCTATGACCTTGTTTACAGTGGCTACAAAGTTTAACATTACTCTGGTGTTTAAAAAAGCAACATTTATCAAATAGAACAGATTGACTGTCCTAGTAACCAATGTGCTCTATTAAATATTAACTGTGTGAGCCTCTTTTAGTGACAGGATAGAGATATATTGCCTTATCACATATGGTACCTAACTGGAGGTGCCAGATATAAGGATAAACCTCCTGAATATGCTCAGGAGCAAATGATGTAATTCACCACCTGCTGTTATTGCTAAAGACACTCGAAGTCAAGAAACTGCTTGGGGGTCAGGGATCTTTTCCTGGAACCTCATGGTAGGATCATTTTCCTGAATATGCTGAGCCATGCCATAGCCAGTATGCGCAGGCAAACTGATTCATAATCTACTCATAGTCTGGGCACTTCTCACTGACCCAGCATTCAAAACTGTTCATCTCTACTCAGAGCTTTCAATGCTATTTTGGGATAGCTTTGAAGGTATACTGTATACAGTACCTTAGGACAAAAGATTTTTCTTTTTTTCTTCATATCTGCCATTGCTATGGGTATTTAATATCTATTAAGAAATTCGTTTTCTCTCTATGCTCTTTAATCACCCAAAAATTTGAAAGAAGTTTAACTTCATACCCTTAATTTTAGAAATTAGCCTGTTAAAGTGCAGAATTCCAGAAAGCAATTCAGATTCAGATGAGTTTAGCTACCTTTTACAAGTGACTGTCTCTGTCCATTGACTATATAGGGAAAGAGAGCAATTATTCCCTAACTCAGACATTTCAGTTTAAACATTCAAGTTAAATGAGATGAATCTGGGCCTGCATGGTGGTTGTTTTGTCCAGGTCTTTGTGACAGGTTCTTAACAGCAGACTACTAGCCCTACTAGCAGGACTTTAAAAAGAAGCTTTTAAAGCTTTATTAAAATCCTCAGCTTCAAATGATGGAGTTTTGAAGTTAAAAGAGATTGAGTCTTTAATATTTTAACCACAAGGATGAAGAGGGATGAATAAACACTTTAATCTAAACCATTAAAACTGTTAATACTGATTGATGTTTTGACTTCAGGTCAAGATGAGACTCCAGGAGTAAAATCCTGGACTGAATCCCAATAGCATGTCATCTCCAATATAATTCAAAAAACATGAGGAAAAATACTAGAGCCATTATCCTATGGTGTAAACTTGAAATCAATAGATATTTCTGTGTAAACTGCCAGACAGAAAGGCAAAATCATTATTTTAACCGAAAAACATCGCTTCATTATATTTTGTATAATTCTATCAGTAAAAACTGTGTGTTTAGTATCATATGTAATGTAATAGAAAATATTTTGAAAGCATCAAATTGCAATAGGCTGACTCTAAACAGTTTGTCACATTGAGACTTGTCCATCAAATAAGAGGAACCACAAAAATGAGGGTAGATGTGCAGGTTAAGATTTCTGCAGATTGATGGTGACAATAGAATGACTGAAATTTATTTTTCAGTGGGTATGACAATTTTTTTTTTTCTGGAGAAACAAGGTTTGTCATCCTAGCTCCAAATTGGAACTAATCTAAGTACCAGGTTGCTAGGCAATTATTTGTATGATTGATAAGAGCTTTTTAGGAGGTAGGAACTTTTTAATAAACAGTCTTAAACTGAGAAAGTGTAGTTAGGTAGGTAATTAAAGTATGTTCTAGTATTGTTGGGGATCCAGGCAAGGCGATGCGTCCGGGATCCAGGCGAAGCTAGGCGATGTAATCCCAAGATGGCAGCAAGCTGCCCCGGAGTGCTGGGTGCACAGAGAGTGCAGAGCCGGCCTCCTTTCCCAGCACTCAATGTTCTTGCTGGTATTGTAGGTTGAGTAGTTTCTCAACTTCCAACTCACAGAGCACATCCTGCTCCTTCCCCTGGTGCTCAGGCACTGAAGGTACTCTGGTGCCTCCAGCCCTGCCTTTTAATGTCCACCCCCTTGTTAGGCAATTTGCTTTATTATTACCAAACAATTAGCACCTGAATGTGATGACCAGGAGGGCTGCTCTGTCAATCAACAATCAGGTAGCCCTCTGGTCAACCTCTACAAGTATGTTAGCTATATTAGCAGATATGTTATTATTGTTACGTCACAAAATATCAATCTTTAGTTTAATTCTTGTATACATGACAATATTTTCATTCTGATTCTAATTATTGCTCACATTTACTATGGTCTTAGCCTTGAAAGGCCTAGCACATCTATTACTTCCATGCTAAAAGAAAGACATCTGGTGGTTGCCTAACATTTGGTATCCCGCAAGTTGTAGCATCACATATCAGCATATGAGTATATAATCACGTAGCCCTATCTAGGTATAAAAACCTAAATAATTTATTTCAAAAATTCTTACACATATAGAAAAAAACATATATGCAAACAAGCAGAAGGATTTCTCATAAAAATACTTTCTTATGTGCATACTCAAAGTGCTTCTTTTCATGACCACAACTTTTCCAGCTTTTACCACTCCTGACTGCTTAACGTTAAACACATTTCAGGATTCTGGCAGCAGTAAATAATTTTTATCTTTCCATTCTTCTTTTGCACTAAGAATTACACAAAGTGCAACATCCAGCATATGAGTACTTTCCTTCCTGACTCAATTAAGCACTGAATCCTGGAGTGAGAAGGTGGGTAGCAGTCTACCTTGGGTTTCAGCATTGCAACAAATTGTTTTTCTCTTGCTTTGCATTGTCTGCAAAATGCAGTATTTCAGGATGGGTAGTAGAAGGGTTAAGTGTGTTCTGACTTTTCCATTTTACTTAGAACACTAAGAACATGAAAGTCCCCAAGCACTAGTACTTATCTAGAGCTCTGTCTCTGGGCTTTTATGCTCAACTATCAAAGGTGACAAATTTGCATAATATTTGCTATACTGTCATCAATGCAGGGCCAGGGGCAGGGAGAAGGTGGGTAATTCTATAGACTTATCAATGATAAACACTAGTTATTCATGTGTTCAACATTAATTTGGCAGAGAGGCAACCTTTCACATACTGTCTGATCTGATGTAGGAAGGACATTGTCTAAAAAAGGGAGGAATGAAAATGAGAAACAATTGTGGCACTCAGAACGGTATGCATACTTTACACGGTTTGGTTAATGAGTTTATGAACCTTAGGCTATGAATTTTCCAGTGGCTGCTGGAAATCTGGAAGTCACCTATTGAACAGGTTTGAGATACATTTTGGAAGCTGATAAGTGCAGATGATGAAGACAATTCTTAAAAACCTCCCAGTAACCAGATGGAGAGGGATGAACATAATAAAAGACAGGAAGCACCTCAGATCACTGCCAGCTGTAGGTCAAAACTAGACAGGACACTTGTGTTTGTTCCACATCTGCTCTCTTACTTAAGAGCATTTTTCTAAGTGTCCTTTCATATCAGATTCTAGCAAGTAACTGTTCAGAAAAATTCCTGCTGTTTTTAATTTTGAGTAACATACTGAGGGATACAGAGAAAAATTCACTATTCAGGGAGTCTTTGTTCGATAATGAGAATATTTTCTGCGAAAAGAAATGAATGGTAGATAGAGATGAGGTTTAAGGACAAGTGTTTACCCACTTGATGCTGTGAGCAGTGACCACTGGGTCTCAGAGGTACTGTCTCTATCTTGTGAAGCCTTGTTACTTTCATTATACCCATAGTTTTACTGATGTCATGAATTTATAAAGTCTTAGAGAGAAAATGAGTCTTGCTTTGACTCTATTAACGTGCAGCAGGTAGTAACATAGAAGAGGTAGATAAATGTACAGGGGAACAAAAAGGCATAAGTAATACATGTTAGATTAAAACAGAATCAGAACTCTATTAATGACATTCACTCTATTATGTAATATTTAGCATATATTTAAACTTCAAAATATCTTGTCACAGAGAGCAATAATTATTGAAAAGAACGACAGAAGCCCTACTCTCAAGCTGACTTTTGTTAAGTGTTTTACATCCGGAAACAAAAGCCACAGGCTTACTTTTTCTATTAAAAATGAGCCGATGTTCTGATGTGATTTTGTTCTATTTTACAAATAATTCTTCTCTTCCTGAAACACAGAGACATACCTGTTTGTCTAATTCTAAGCTTAGGGAGTGTTGTTTTAAAACACCTTTCAACAATATTTAATTCCAGCTTCTCTGAGAAATCAGTGCAAGAAAACCTTAGCAAATCCAGACAAAGAAAAGGTTCTCTGCTTAGCTGTTACTGGTGTGAACCAAGAATGAATAGCCTTTAATATACACATAAAAGCAGACTGCAAAGTGATTATAGGAAACCAGGACAGTAAAATTCTGGGAATATACCCCCAGATCCACTGTACATAGGACAGTGTGGTCCAAATCATAAGATCATGATTATGCATGAGTAACACGTAGGTGATAAAATCATTCAGAAGACAAAATTGCTGATGCCATACTTGGTATCATCCTATGGTTTTACACTGAAAAATCATAATTATACCTATTAAAATGCCCTGAACATATAATTTGTAACTATATTTATATATATAAGATCTCAGGAAAGTTAAAAATTACCAACAGACTAAATTCTGATTCATTTGATTTAAATTTAAGCTAGTCAGTCACCTCTGAACTCACTTCAGGTATTATTGGTAACCAAATTAGATATGAAAGGCTCCTCTGAATTTCAGATTAACAGTTCCCCCTTGATAACCTGTTCCCTTATAGCTTGCGATCTTTCCCTGTAGGAAAACCTCAAATGATGAAGAATAAAAAACAAACACCAAACCCCCCAAATAAGTATTTTTTCTGTCAGTTCACAAGTAAAGGAGACCCTAGGTCTAAAATGACAATTTAATTTTTCTTCAACTCCAATTTGACTTGAAGGGCAGTAATATGTCGTAAGAAAAGAAGCAACATATTCTCAATCTCGCGACTTTCTTTGCATCTGTTAAGTATCAATATTTCATAAATGTAAATTTTCTGAGAATATAAGTGTATAACTGTGAGCTGTATTCCCAGACTACAATATACTTACACTAAAATAGAGTAAGAGATATAATTCAGTCCTCAGTGCTGTTTGTATTCAGAAAATAATACATTTTTCTCCACTGAAAAATTATTTTGCACATAGCTTAAGCACACTTGCATACATTCATGCATAAGCAAAACCCAAAATACCATAGTCAGCTTTAAGATAAAAATAATAGAAAAATATAGTTGACACAAACTAGAGAGGTCACCTCTTCTCTTCTTGAATGATTTCCCTCACCACTGCAAAATCAATGCAATAATGTAGTAGTCTCTTCCAAACACTGGCTGCTACTAAGAGGGATCCCATTATCTGATGATTTAATGGGTAAGTACTGAATTTTAACACAGCCCAAAACAACAGGAATTGAATGAACTTTATCTTACTGAAGCAGCATCAATATCTATCGCTCTATCATTAAGAACAGTGTATTCAGGCATCTAACTTGCTAGGCTACCTTGAATTGCACCAGCTCTAGGAATTATTTGCAGTTGAAAATATGTTCTCGGGAGTGCTGTAATATAAAAACAGTTTCAAATGCAGAATGATGTAATCAAATGTGAAAGATATGGAGACAGTAAATTACTACTTACACTGATGATCAAATTGAAGTAACTTTAAACCCAATTCTGTTATCGTTGGTTAATTTCAGCTCTTACAGCATTAAATTTTCTACTGAATGATTATTATTAATGAAATAATTACAAAATTATCTTTGTTTATGAAAAAAATATATGTGTTACCACATTATATTCAACATCATGTGAAAACAAGCACTGCAGTTAAAACTGATTTCTTATAGGAGTCTAAATCTACTCCAGTAATATGGAATAAACCGTTAAAAATCCTAAAGAATCACAGATCAAAATGAAATGTAAAAAAAGGATTGCTTTAGAAACCATCAGCTGTAAGTAACAAATTAACAGATCAGAGGAAAGATCGCTTAATTTTAAGCATGGTGCTCACTGACTGGCAAGAGTTTTCTGGGTATTATGCTATTTAAATAAAATGCTTCTGTAAATACTGACTTTCAGTTTAAATTCCAAAGTAGTTATATATTTTAATGCTGTATTGGAATTAGTCAGTGCTAATGCTCTAAAGCCTTAGCAAGTTGTTGGTTTAGTATACGTACCTATACAAAGGCTGTCTGTGATCAACAGCTGAAATTCATTCCTGTATAAGTAATATTAGTATACAGAACTGCCAACACATGAAATGTGTCTCAGAAATTTTGCAACGTGTTATTGTGTTGTACAGAGTTAGATAAATCTATTTGGAGCAAACTCTACCACTTACAGTTATTCTATTTAACAGCAGTTGAGGGTAAAGAGATTTTAGCTATGTGAAACCAACTGCAGTCTCAAGTTCATTAATTTCACTGTGTAATACCTTCTGTCAGATGTTGACTTTTAAAGTTTGCAAGGTAGAAGATGTAATTCTTAAGAAGAAATTCTAGATTTAGATTACTGAAATGCTCCTGAAATTAACCACAAAGTTCTTGGAAACTGTAACAATAAAAATATAATTTTCAACTTTAAAAAATTAAAATTACATTAATAGATAGTGATTGTAAGACATTACTACTAGAATCACCAAAATACAAATGTTACCAAGATTGATAATGTGCCTGACAATAATACAAGACAAAAAAGAAAAATATTCCCTGTCCAAAAATACTGGAATTGGGTAATATAAGATAATGAAACTACATGCGGAAAATCAGATTAGATCAGACTGTTTCATGTATGCATCCAAAGGATGTACGCTAATATCCACAGGCTCTTCTCTTTATTAAATTCCTGTGTCTAATATCACAGAGTTATGACAAATTAAAACATTTTATTTCATTGACTTTTACTAAATTTCATCTTGCAATGACACAAATCCAATAAGTTTTGGAAGCATTTGAGAAAAGAGTAACTTAGTTACTGTTGGGAGGAAATATAAGGGGCAGCATTATGTAAATGGGGCAGCCAAAAAAGATCCATTAGAGAAAATTTGTTGCCAAATTACAAAAAGTCTCATGTGAGAAGCCTAAAAGATTATTGATTAACATTGACTTTATTACTTGCAAAAGTAAAGACAACTAAGCTTATTCAAAGAGAAACACCTGCCAAAGAAATACACTTCCTACATGGACAAAAATCGTAATGATCAATAAAACATACACAGAATTAAGAAAAACAAAACAACCAAATAACTAGTTTCCAAAACCAGAACACAATGTCAAAGTGAAATGTTTTCAGATGTTAGTCTTTAGGAAAGAACTGTGCTAATTAATAATTTACCTTTTTTTTTTCCTAATAAATTTGTCATTGTCTTTTCAAATAAGATACATAGCTGTCCTCCTTTTCAAACATTATTCAGATTTATGTAAAAATTAAAGGCAGATGGACAGCACTTGTAAATCTCTTAATAACATTTTTTTCAATTTGACTACTTAGGGAAATAGTTTTTAAAATTATGTTGATTTTCTCTGTCATGCTTTTACATCTTGCTATTTCTGTTTGCAGTTAATAGCCTTGAAACAATAAACAGAGTTTTCTTGGGTTTGTTTTGATTTACCTGAAAGACAGCCAGTGAGTGACAGAAACAGAAACAGTTTCCATGACAACCACATCATTGGTCACAAAGGTCTTCAGTCCTTCTTTCTGCAGTTAGCAACGCTGACGTTTCTTCATTAAAGCTCAGCCTAGTGAGACAAAGAGAAATCTCCGTTAGGAAAATTAAAAATATCTTGCAATAATATGATGATAGACTATTCAAAAGACAAAGCTGCTCTTAATGCAATTAAAAGTCTAGTTCCAAAGAACTCTATATGCACAGGGGCAGGTAGCCTGACAAATACTCAGAGGGATCTTGTTCCAATAGTTACCTGTGTTAACAGCTGTCTGTGGCAGTGCTTTAGATATACTTATGGATATCACCCCAAAGCTGTATGTGTATTGAAGCTTTGAATTGCCAAAAAGTCAAACTCAGACAGAAGATAGTATGCATAACTTTCACAGCAAACATATTCAAAGCATAAAGCTCGGCATGTGTACTTCTTTTCCTGAAAGCAATATGTTGGTTTTTGGTATAAAGCAATTTAAAAAGCCCAAAACAAAATAACAGGAAATTCAGGCATTTTTATTACTTGCAAATTGGGTTGAAATATATTCCAGTTTCTTCCAATTCACTCATTATATTAAGAATCTACCAATACAGTTGAAACAACCACCATTTATATGGAACAGATTTTTCACACTTACCTCCCTCTACTACTCCTCAGATTTTGTTTCCTATCTGTCCCATGACTCGCACGTACATCTCACTGCATCTTTGATTACTCTGTTCTTTGCTACCACATTGGTAATATCAGTAATATCAACACATCAACACTTAAGAATTTGTGTTCAAATGTCTGAACCCTCAGTGTAAAATATGAGAAATTTCAGCTGATTATATTATGGACACAAGTGTACTTCTGGTCATTGACTTGAAAAACTTTAAGCTGAAAAGATAATTTCCTACACTTAATAAGTCATATCTGTTTAGGAAGCCTTTCAGATCCTCTCCTTGGAGCCCAAGGAATCTTCAACCGCTCTAGGTTGTGATACACAACTACAAGAGGAATCACAGAACAATGATACAAAGGAGAATTTGGCTTTGTTCCCTTATCAAATGTCTCTTGGGGGTAATATGACTCCTTCAAATTATAATCAGCTTAGTTACTTGACATGGCTGCTGTTTTGGGGCACCTATCCTGTACGTTAGAACATTCACTGGAAGGGAACAGAGACAAAGCCCAACACAGTTGCAAAAAACACAATTTCACGATGCAAGAGTAGGTTTCCACTGGATTATTTCATTTCAACTGCTCTCTAAGAATCTCTAGCTGTAACCTACTTCAACAGTCATTACCTAGTATATAGGGACAAACATGAATGCATACACCTATAGAGAGACACACACTGTGTGGGCACAAATGACAGCACCTGTTTAGGTGTGGGTAGTTACTCCAACAATCCAAAAGTGCAACTTGTCAATTTTCATTTATATAGCACAGCAGGTACAGCTTCCAACACTGATAAAAATTCACAATTAGGATTATACTTTCAGATAACCCAGACCAGGCAAATTTGATATCAGGTGTACACATTAATATAAGCATTTCTGAAACAGAACATAACAATTGGGTAGTCAAGTGACTTTACACAGAGTGCCTGTAGCTCATCTAAACCTTCACAGAAAACTTTCTCAATTAATTATTAATGTCTGCTGCCTTTGTTTTTCACTCCAGTGATAATCTGTTTTTCAGTCACTGTGTTCCTTTGGTTAGTGAATTATCTCGTTCAGCATTCTTTGCTGGCCAAGCCTTTGGGAAATAAGTATTTTCATTAATATTTAATTTTTCCCCTTATGGCCATATCTGTTAGGGAGGGTAGAGCACAGCTTCCCCCCTCCCTCAACTTTATCACTCTTTCTTCTTTCCATTTTCCTCACTTCCCTTCAGCTGCTCTTATAATAGTGTAACACAGAAACTATGTTAACTTGGTGATTTCTCTGTTGCATGAACAGAATCACAGAATCACCGAATCACAGAACTGGTAAGGTTGGAAGGGACCACAGTGGGTCATTTGGTCCAACCTCCCTGCCCACACAGGGTCATCCTAGAGCACATGGCACAGGACTGCATCCAGTGTGGGAGACTCCACATCCTTTCTGGGCAACCTGTTCCAGTGTGTGGTAACAACTCACACAGTGAAGAAGTTCTTTCTGATGTTCAGGTCGAACTTCCTGTGCATCAGTTTTTGACCATTGCTTCTCGTTCTATTGGTTGGCACTACCGAGAAAAGACTGGCTCCATGCTCTTGACACCCACTCTTCAGGTATTTATACACGTTAATAAGGGAAAAATATACCAAAGTTCCCAGCATAAAAGTGTGAGATTATTGGTTTTGTTGTTATTATTATTATCATTAGGTATTATTGTGCCTATTGGATCAGACTGTTAAAAAATATTAAATGTTGTGGTTGGTAGAGCAGAAACAGAATGAGAAATAACTGTAGCCAAGCAATGGGAACACCGTAACAAAAGATTAACTTATTTCTCTTTGTATTCTTCAAACATGATGATTTTAAGCTCTCTGGGAAAAGGATATACTTTTAATGAAAGTTTCATTAATGACAACAGAGTTCTGACAACTTCTGCCAAATAAGGAGCCTATAACTAAACAGCTATAACAACTTTTAAGTGACCACTCTTAACTGTGACCTATATAACCTGACCCTATCAATGTAAAATAAATGTCATGCCTGTTTACACAGGCATATTAAAATATAAAAGCAGAGCACAATGACAGGGAGATGCTCTGAATTAAGTCATGAATGATGGACACTGACCTTCTTATTAGGACATTTGTCAAATAGATATGTTGGTTTACCTCAGTGGAATTGCTAGCAAAACAAGCAAGGAGAAAATATGTCACTGTGTACCTTTTTAAAATATACATAGAAATCATTATTATTATAACAATGAAACAATCTCACATCTTATTTTTTTCTATATTTCTTGTTTCTTTAGGGATAGCTGACAAATACTTCACTGGCCATATGGACAAAAGGAATGCAGAGCAACATGGTAGTGATATTGTACATATGAGAACTGAGGAGTACAGTTCTTACAGTCTGACAAAGATGTTGTATTGCATGTATGGGGCTACCACATGGAAGTGGGATAATCATAAAGGTGCTTTCTATGAAATAATACTGGCAAGAGCATGAAAATGTTATATTTAATAAATATAAGTATATAGTCTAATTTCTACTCTAGCTTTAATGAAGGGATGTACCTCTGGCTTTATTATCAATGGCTGCCATCTGATCTTTCAGATGACTAGGCTCTCACTTTTTAAGAGTGCTGGGTGATTGAAGAATACCTTTATGCTTAACAAAAATGCAAAAGCTGCACTAAATCTAGCAAGAAAAGCATCTTCTTTCTTAAAAAATAAAATAAAATAAAAAAGAATAATGCTATTGTTTTAAAACCAGTTAATGAGTATTCTCTCAAATCCTGTAAGAAAATTCTCGTTCTTAAAACTGGCTCATTCTTAAAATAGCTTAAGGGCATATACACAAGGAGTATTCAGTTGTTCTTGGTTTGGAAGTCTTATTAATTTTATTTTTAATTTATTTTTCCATCTCTGACTATCTTCATTCCAGAATGAGGAATCTTTTAAAACAAGCATTTAAAATTTAGTCCTAAAAGTATAGAACAGAATATACAGTCACTTACTATTGCAAAAGAATACAGCTGAAGATGCTGTCTAAAAGCACTTTAAAATAATTTCAGCTGAAAAACAGCTATTTTTTCCCCAAATATAAATTTAGACCTCACAAAAAACCAACTGGCTTGTTTGGAAAAGTTTGTTGGCTTAATTGGTAATTCAGTGCAAGAAAAGAAAATCAAGTTATCCAGAGTATGCTATGTTCTATATAATTCTTTTGCATAATAAGATGATTTGACAAAGCTCTGCAGCCTAGTTTTTAAAATTAAGGATGAAATATCTAACATTTGTTTATTTTTTTTTCCTGTCTTGTTCTTATTCTGGTTTCTTCACAAAATATACAAATTCAGTGAGCTTCTTTTTGTATATGGAGGATATGAATTTTCCCTGGTGGCAATTTGTAAAAATCAGTGATCTAAAATAAAGCTGATGTATATAATGTGCAGCAAGTAATTTATCTAACTAATTTAACTTCTTGTCCTACACAAAGAACTAGCAGATGCAGTTTTCAATTTCTGCATGGTACTATCCGTACTTCTTTGTTTTCCCTAGAATTTCTGACAAATTGCTTTGCAGTTTGTTTTTAGTGTGCTGATTGTAGACAATTTATTAAAATATTCACTATTCAGTGTGTTTTAATGAATTGATTTGGCTAGTTCTGGATATTGTCTCATGGTTTTTGCTCCCAAAAGAATTTGTGAATGCTTATAGCATGAGTACTTACACAATGTTGTCAACACTAATGTGCAAGAGGTTTGAATCAGATTCAACAAAATTGTTGTCGTTTCAATAATAATAGCACCTACTATCATTAATGTTTGTTTTCTAGTGCTTAGGATAAATTTATATGCAACTGCAAATATGTTATTTTTTTAATTAAAATAGTTAAAGTGAAGCTTTTAGGATAGATACTGTGATACTAATATCAAAATACTTTCATCACTACCTTATTTCCCTTTTCCATCATGTGTATATGTATTGGTTTATCTGTATCAACATGAAAGAGACGATTACTTAAATCCACATCCTCTCTCAAAGCACTGTAACACAAGCCTTTTTTTCTACAGTGACTATACTGCTCAGAGGAAGGGGATGTGACTTGTCGCAAAAAAGTTTTCTGTTTAGTATTTCTTTTTGCTATATTGATATATATTAGAGGAAATGTCAAGTCACTAACAAGTCCAATTATTTCATTTTCCCTTTCCTTAAGAAATGGGAACATTCTCACAGTTTATGAAGAAATAACAACAGTGATAAGCAATTCTGATGGACATGGAAGGGCAGGAAATGAAGAAATTAAGTAATTAAGCTATCATCTCCTATGTGTCTGATTTGAAAGAAAAAATAGCACCTCCTACAAAGTACAGATATACAGATATACTTACATGGTTTTAGATAGTAATTTTAGAAAATATTTTTCTTCACAGTGAAGGATGTTGGCATAAGGTGCAACTAGACTGCTAGTAAGATTCCTCAAGGTGTCAAATGTATGAAATCAATAAATGCAATGAGCTAAGTATCATTGACTAGACTTCCTATAAAAGGCTTGTTATAATCTTGGGAAAAGAGGGAGCTCTAACTGATGATCCACAGTTTAATGCACTGAAATAAAGCCTTTTAATCAACACCAAAGTCTCTGTTGCACCCTGCATAACCTTTATTTCAGTCTTGGCTTGCAATACATGAATTGAATAGCCACAGTCAGGAGTTCAACCCATCTTTCTTGTTCCCATGAGTATCAGGCCTTGTAATGCTCAGTCTGTGGAGAATGAGAGGCCTTAGAAAAGCAAAGACTCAGATGTTACAAAGTTCATTATGAATGGAGGAGAAAGCTTGGCTAGAAATTTTTAAAAAGAGCTTGCTTGTTGAGAATTCCCTGATGATATATTTACATATAAAGTTAACTACTATGCTATGATTATGACAGACACTGGTTATACAAATTATAAATAACCTCTACCGAGTTCACATTCGTGGTTGTTTTCAATACAGAATTAATTTGCTCAGTCCAAAATCTTTTTTACAATACTATTTACAGAATGGTTTAAATTTAATGAAAACATATTAAGTTAATATTTGATAAAATTCATACCACAGACACTTTTACAATGAAATGTCAGTGGAATTTGTTATAGGACAAATGAAAGTGAAATGATATTAAGCCAATGTAAACAGCAAGGTGTCTTGTAAGATTGATTATCACCCCAAGGGAAGATAATTTATTTTCAAGGTTTAATAACAGTTCAACCTATTGTAAAGAAAATTTAATAAAGCACAAGTTTTACCAGTTTCATAAAACAATTTCTGAGTTGTTTTATGAACACTTAATTTACTGCTAACAATATTAAAAGTTTATTCTGCAGTGGAACCTTTCCTTGTCACGTTCCTCCTGGAAAACAGCAGGACTTTCAATATCCAAATTAATATTTTATAAGTTTTTTTTCATGATGTTAATATAGCTTTCAAAGATACCAGTCTAGTTCTAGGAAGAAGCGTAGAATACTACTGTGTAAAAAACCCAAGTTGGCTATTTCTGAAATGTGAATCAGCTGCAATTTCTATATTGTTGAATGAACATCTTAACTACTGCTCTGAAAAACTAAAGAAAATACTTGATTGAAAATGCTGAAAAAGAATCTCAAAAAAACTATGAGTCCAAGAGGTTCTGAATTATTCAGATGAACCAAACCTGTTTTGAAAACTCAGCACAGTATCCATATGATAAGAAATTAATATTGTATTAAACACTGATTATTTTGTAGTATTTGAATATATTTATGTGTATGTATTTTTAATTTTTTTTAATGTGAGGTACAGAAAGTCTCCCTTTCCAACACATGTATATCAAGCCGGTGATAAAAACAAGGGAATGAGAACATTTCAGTCAATTGACTGCGTTTTCATTGTGTTTAATATTACTTTTCTACCAAATCAATCATTAATAAGTATAGCAGAGATGAACAAAATCATTCTACCCAGAAGGCTGCTTTAATGCCTAATAGAGGAGCTAGATTCTTTCTGCAAATCAGACATATCAGACATAAAGTGTCAACAGCACGCTCAGGTGAAGGAGGCGATGGCAGAAATAGTTCTCAGCTTCTCTAAACTATTAATAGTGAGGCACTGCTATCTGGCTACATTCACTTGAACATAGCATGAAAAAAAGAGAGTACTGCTCAGGCAAGTCAACTCACTCAGGATATACCTTTCAGTACTGGGCGTGTAGAAGGAGTACAACCGTGGAATGAGGCAGCTCGAACATGCTGCTCATAAGGCATGGACATGTCTCTGGTGAATAAACACCTATTGGATGAAGCCTTCTGAGAAGGAAAGTAGTGGAATTAATTCTGTGGATCTTTTCCCCCATCCATTTGTCATACAGTCTGACAGTTTCTAAATTCAGCTCACATTTCAGAGAACAAGCAGCTGCCAGGGATGAAGCAGTTTAAAGTCTTGCATGCTCTTCTATGTGAATGAGCACTCTGTAACACAGATTGACCTCACTGCATTCAATTTCTGAGAGACTGGACTGGAAGTAACATAGATTTGCTCACAACTACCAAAGCTAAGCACTCTGGTTTCATGTATGAACTTTATGAACATTTATTAAAGTCCCCCAAGCCCTTATGACACTCTTCTCAATTTATTGTAGTTATATCAATATTAATCACATGTAAGTATGAGGAAATAAAGAATAAAGAGGAAAATTACGTATAATTTGACACTTTGAAAATTAGGTGTATAAACTCTCGTTAGTAAATTAAGAGAAGTAGACAACCCAAAGGAAAACTCATTCAAACCTTTTTTGACAGCTATTTTGGAGAGAGATGAACAACCTTATTCTCTTTGCTAACTGTGACAGAAGCCTGATAGCAGCAGAAGCCTAGACAGCTACTCTAAATTATTCAATTAACTTTCAGCTGGCTAAAACTGAGTGATAGCAATACTCACTTGTTTCTTCAAGCCTATACAAAAATTTCCACAAGACCTGAAAAACTGAACCAATCATTTAATTCCTATCCCAGTGGCCTTGCAATAGAATCACCCTTCCTCTATGGTGAATATTTTTTGATATTTCACTTTAACTATTCAGGAAATATATTCAAGCACTTTGATTAACTCCTACAGATGCCCTTAGAGAGCTTGAGAAGTTATAGAATTGTGGGTGATGTTAATTACTTACCCTCAACCTGTATTATTTATATTAAACTTGATTTATTTGCAACCAAAAATTGCAGGAAAAAAGGTATATTCTTATGCTAATCTTTTCAGGCCCACTTATTTATTTCCAAGTTCCTCTGGGAGATCATAAGATGTGCCAGAGTAATCACATCTGGAAATTGTCTTTTCTCTGCCAAGCAGAGGGATTAAGGACAGCAACAGGAGTAGCATGACACTGCTGTTGTTTTGTATCTCAGCTGTACTCAGTAGATCTACCTTTAATACACAGGAGCAGCAGCTCATCTTGACCTCTTCTCTGCAGTAGCAAACTAGTGCCAAGAGAGAAGATAACTGCAGTTAAATAAATATGCTTGTATGCTACTTGCATCTGGTATTATATCAGCCAGTAGAAATAAGTATAGCTTAAGACTTCCACTTAATGCAACTGCCAGACTAACAATATTATGTATTTTAATAACACAAAACAACATCACCACTCAGCTCTCTACAAGGATATAAACCTCTGCAGATTGTGTGTATATCATGCTCTGAAGTAGTGGCTACAATGTCTCTGTGGACCTGTAAATTCAATTAATTTCTGTGCTCACTTCCAGACAAATCAGCTCTGGCATAATAGGTGTATTGTGCACCAGGGTATTCAATACTATACATGAAAAGGATCAATAAATTTTCTGTGCCTAAGATGTGAGATCCTATTCACTTTATAAAGCAGGTGCAGGGCAGGCTCCAAAAAGTTTGTTAAGGAAAAGTAAGAACCTTCAATACCCTCCATTCCCTGCATATGGGCCTTAGCTGATGCTGTCAGCCTATCAGAAGGATCTTCATACGAAAAGGATGTAGGCTATGTGCAGTGAGTGAAGGAGGCTGTTTCATGTGTAGAAGAAATGGGAGATAGAGAAGTTTGTGTGTAAAAAGATTGTATGCAAATGATCTGTCAGTGCTATGAGTCTGCCTCAATGCCAATCCACAAATTAGAAAAACGAAAGTACTACATATAAAACTTGTCTTGACATCTCAATCATGAGGCCCAGGTCAACACCCGTGTTAGTGACTCCAGCAGATTTCACATTAGTTCAGCCTTCAGGTTTAGATAACGAGACCAGCTTTATTCAATTATTTTATTGTAACAGAATATATAATCAAATAAATACAAAATTTTAGTTAAAAAGATCCATCTAATCATAGAATCATAGAATAATTTATGTTTGAAAAGACCTTGAAGATCATCAAATCCAACTGCGAACCCGACACTGCCAAGTCTACCACTAAACTAAAGAAACATAGAATCATCAAGGCTCGAAGAGACCTTAAAGATCATCCAGTCCTACCGCCTACCTATATCACCACTAAACCATACCACCCAGCGCCACATCCAGACATCTCTTGAACACCTCCAGGGACAGTGACTCCACCACCTCCCTGGGCAACCTATTCCAATACCCAATCACCCTTACAGTGAAGAAATTTTTCCTAATCTCCAATCTGAATCTCCTCTGCTGCAATTTAAAGCTGTTTTCGCTCATCCTTTCACTATGGGAAATAAACTCCACATCTACATATCTTTCAAATACATCCAGGCATGGTGACTCAACCACTTTCCTGGGCAGTCTGTTCTAAGTAAAACAATTCTGCTTTTCAGATATGAGATGTCTTTCTGTAATTTTATACTGTTATTTGAGAAGGAATAAACGCATGTTCTCCAAGTTGAGGTGAGGTATACAGACCCCATGACAAGGGTACATCACCATTTTATACCGATCTTGCATAAACATGAAGTTTTTATTGATTATGTATTCAGATAAAAGGATACTCTGCAAAAATGAAACTGATCAGAAGGGTTACATCTTCAATTCAAGGCAGGATAAAAGTTTCCTAAGCTTAAGAAACACAAGTCACTTTAGGCACTTGTAAATAAGTCTTAACACTGAATATATTTTTGAAATATATACCTAATTCAAAATCAGAGTATTCATATTAATAAGAAAAAAGGAATAAAATATAATTTGTTTTATTTAAATGGTAGGACTAGACAATTTAATTACAATTAATAGTTGTCACATCTCAGGATAGCAAAGATTTTATTTAATATGCAGTAAAAAAACATTACCTTTGTAACTTAGCTGTTAGAGTCACAGATAAAGATGTAGAATTTGAAAATGCCTCTGTAAAAACAAAATTAGTTTGTTCTAAAACAATTATGGTGGTTTAAATGTTAATAATTTTGTTCTTAGATATTTTCCACTTGAAATACTGCAATACATTTTTAAACTGCCATACTGAAGAATATTAATGATGCAACAAATTGACTGGTGCTACAGAGATGTATCTGTTCTTTTAATGGGCATATTTAATTGCACGTTTCTTAAGTTTCTAATTACAACCAGTACTAAAATGCTTAAGGCTGCATTTTTATATTTAAACATACGTCATTATTATTACTTATATGGCAGATAGTTCACTAAAATATAATGTTATGATATTAAAGTGGATTAAAATGCTCATTATTAAAACACAAGCTTGTCTGAATAGAAAGGAAAAAAAAAAGTACTTTAAATGGAATAAGCACCTCTTCATTTTCTTTCACAAATCTCATTTTATTATGAGCTAAATGTCAGAGACATAAAGACGTAACTGGTGGCATGATCCCATCAGGGAGGTTTGTGTTTGTTATCATACTGTATTTAACATTATTTTCCCAAAGATCTTAAATAAAGCAAATGAAATTATATCAAGGGCTCAAATTTAAACCAAATGTGTTTTAGCCTATCTGGGAGTGGATTGTTTATTTTTAAAGAGTAAGATATGACTGCAGTCAAATAACATCTCTTCCTGTATTTTATCTCAGTATCAGGGCAGACACCAATTATGAAATTGTGCTGTCAGGTTACCCCTCTAAGGGCAGTCACACACTTCATGTTTTCAGCGGCAAATTGAATTTGACATTTAATTTGAAGCCCAGGATACCATAATGTAAAGCCTCCTGCAGTAGTAGTGATAAAGCAGGAGGGCAGGCATCCTGGCTGACTCTTTTAAATAGTCTCCTCTGTATTACCATTTCCTTCATTATTTTCTACGGGTTTTTTTTCCTGATCTTGAAAGGAAAATTCCAGTAAGTGTTTAGAATCACTGTAGCTTGCAACTAGAGCATTTCAGGTTCCTTTATATATTCAAATAAATTATTTACTCCAAATTTCATCCATACATGCTATCCAGACACTGTCATTTCTGAGTTTAGATCAATTCTTAAATGACATAACACTTAGTAGCTGGTACTGCTGACACTTTATTTGTTTATTCTTTGGAAGATTGTTCAATTTTATGTTGCACAAGAAATTGTGCTAATAATGGTTGCAAGCCTTTTATTGATTGAGGATTCATTTCTTGTAGAGATTTATATGTAAGCTGGCAGCTCTTCCTTTAATGCACTTCAGAGTAAAGTATTGGAACATAGCATTATTAACCAGCAACTGTTTTCTGCGCTATTCAGTATTTGTACACAAATATAACCAAGATCAAATGGGAGCATATTTCTGTGGAATTATTGAGCCTACACAACTCATTCATGTCTAATTCAGCATAATGTTAATTTTGCAAAAACTGACACTATCTGATCTGCACCAAAGTCTGCAAAGACCAAGTTATTTTCCTTTTTTTTTCCTACTATTTCTGCATTCTGTGTCAATGAAGTGCTTTCAGTATAATTTTTGTATTGTTGGCATCCTAAAATGGGAGTTTACTGTCATGAAGATCCACAGCTTTAGCACTCCCTACAGAGTACCCACATTTCTGTAACTATATCAAGAAGTTGTCACAGTTCTGCCAGGAGAACTGGAAGGATATCTACCAATCTTTTCATCATTCATTGTTTTTTTATTTCCATTGATCTCCTCCAGTTCTGTTCATACCTATCAGAACTTGTCTTGCAAAAATTTGTCATTTTTCTTTAACTTATGACTTCCAACTGGATGTAGGCTGTGTTCAATAATCAGACAATTTCTTTTTTATTTATGTTCTCTATTGCCATTCATGAAGGCAGAGAATTTAGAATTTAGAAGCAAGAACACAATCTATAAACAGCTTAAAATTCTCGGCGTGGTAATTTCTTTGCTGTATAAGATGCTTCACGTTGGCAAATCCATATTGTCTATAAAACACAAACTAAGAACAGCAATTCAGCAAAATGCAATGAAACATAATGAAGGAACGGTGTACCTTTTGGTGTTAGCGTGCTAAAATTCTGCTAGTGCATCAGGCAAAAATCAGCCAGTTAAATACAAGCCTGAGGCTACTGGATGTTATGGTACATGTTGGACAAATCCTGGCACTTCCTACTAATTACCCAGAGAAGTCTCCATCAGGACAGAGTTTTCAGTCACTTTCTTGACAGTGAAGTTATCAGGCGCATAACTGCATATACTTAAGATGAGTATTTGTGTTTCTGGAAGATATGTAGAAGGATGCCTTCTTTTAGTAGAAGTTTAGCCATTCCCTTTCAAGAGAAAGAAACCCCTTGTCACACTCCTGATTAGTGGTTGTAAGAGAACCAAAGTGGAATTGAGGTAGGAATTGAATGTGTTTCTCTTCCCTCCCTGATAATTAGTTGGAATCGTAAGTAGTTTACAATTTGATTTCTAACTCCTGCTGCCAAACAAAAATAGAAGGATGACTAACAGACAGAGTGACACTTATATTTGAAAATGAATACTGTCTCAGGACGCCTTGTCACCTTCCTGCTCTTCACTAGAGGTTTAATGCAAAGCAGCAGAGGGAGAGAATATGTCAAAAGAACACCAAGTTATGTAAAATAAGCTCTTAAAAATAGTTTGATAATGCTTTTAGTTAAATGTGATGTTTTCTATTCTTCTTGAGTGTTCCTTTAGATTCCAGTTATATTAGTTTACCCAGAAAAATTAACCTGATCTATCTGTATAATGACAGGTCCCACCATGAACATATCTGAGCAATTGGAAAGAGAAAATAATGTCTGGCGTATTCACTTTTTTTTTTTTCTATTTTCCATGTTATGTAAAAATTTAAAAAATAAAAGAATAAGGATGTCATTAAGTATGATCATGAAGTTTACTACTGAAAATGGAAAGGCAGGTATTGTCTGTGTTTTGAACATTGTTTCTAAAAGTGTGAGTACTGTATTACTTGTACTCTTTGTATTTATGGGACTTCTTGGCCTCATACATTTACCTATTAACTGGCCAAACCTTTATATTAATTAAAGTACTAAATAAATTAAATAAGAAAATAAATTAAACTGATTTTAAATTAAACTGATTTTATAAATTGAACCAAACTTAAACAAGGACAAAGGGACATTAGAAATATGATAATCCTTCACAGTTTAATTACACAGGAAAGCAGTCATGTGTTAGCTTGGCCTAGTTCCAGTATAACGAAAGAGAAAGTTTCTAATTGTAGATTCTTCACTTCAGCACTGAAAGTGTATAATAAAAGATAATCTCCCACCTAAGGAGAATCCAAAGCTAAACACACTAGAGAGTTCAAACTAAATGGGTGGGAAATATCTTATTTATATCACTATTTAAAACTTTCAGTAAAGAAGGCTTCATAACATATCCAGGGGAAAAAAAAAATCTAATTTGAAAATATTGACACTAGTTTTACCACCCCTCCATTTACATCTTGTTAGTATTTCAGAAAAAAAATAGCTCATGGATGTACAATTAAAAAGAATTTCAGTTTCAACTTCACACTTAAATGTGTGGATCTCTTCTGAAGATTTACTCACTAAGGAGGCAGACATTAAGAAACCAAACTAAGCTACACTCATTCAAAGTGCTTATAATGGTTATGTAGACATAAAAAAAAAAAGAAAATTGGTTAATACAAATGTTTCAGTTGAAACATCTGAAACATTGTAACATCTGTTTTGAGTTTATTTTCATAAACTACAGGACAGAGAATGTTTCCTGAACCATAGAAAACACATGACCTTTTGAAAGAGCTCACAGACATAGTGCACTGACATTGTGAGGAATTAAATTAAAATATAATTAATCCTTTTAATAAAATAATTAATTTCCTCACTATATTCTTGCTCTGAGATAAATTGGGGTGAAAGGGGAGCTGAGTATCAGTTTGTGTAGTAAGAGGAAGCATCAACTGATGACAAATATAGAGCCTGAATTCTCAGCTTCCCTGGGAAGGCAGATCATGGATATTCCCTCACATCCATCTGCTTTGTGTCACAGAATCATAGAATGGTTTGGGTTGGAAGAAGCCTTAAAGATCACTCAGTTCCAACTCCCCTTCCTTAGGCAGGGACACCTCCCACCAGACCAGGTTGCTCAAAGCCCCATCCAACCTGGCCTTGAACACTGCCACAGAGGGGGCAGCCACAACTTCTCTAGGCAGCATTTTCCGGTGTCTGACCACACAGGAAAGAACTGCTTCCTAATTTCTAACCTAAATCTACCCTCTTCCCATTTAAAACCATTACCCTTTGTCCTATCAGTACATGTTTTTGTAAAATGTCCCTCTCCAGCTTTCCTGTAGGCCCCCTTCAGGTACTAGAACGCTGCTAGAAAGTTTCTGGAGCCTTCTCCAGGTTGAACAACCCCAACTCTCTCAGTCTGTCTTCATAGGAGAGATGCTCCAGACCCCTGATTATCTTTGTGGCCCTCCTCTAGACTTGCTCCAACAGCTCCATGTCCTTCTTGTGTTGGAGAATCCAGAACTGGACACAGTACTTCAGGTGAGGTCTTCCAAGAGTGGAGTAGAGGGGGAGAATCACCCACTTCAACCTTTTTTATTCTTCATGTTTCTTTTGATGCAGCCCAAGATGCACTTAACTTTCTGGGCTGCAAGTGTGTCTACAAAATTTAGTCTGATTATTCTGAATCTCACCCTCCTCTTGATGACTTGAGGGCTCACTAAGCATAGCAAAGTTGCCACATTTTTAAGAAGGATCATCCAGTATTTTCAGTGTTTCAGAAAAAGCGTGGAATAACGAAAACAAAACAATTCTATCATCTGAATTCAGTGAATGGGAGACATTATGCAGTAAAAGTAATCTAATGACCACAGAAGAACCAGTGTTATATTTACTTGTTTGCAAACCTCAGATTTGAACTAGTTGTTTTACTTTCACTCTTTTTTTTATTATTATTTTAATTTATCAATTTTCCTCATCTGTTCCTTTACAATGTAAATTGTATCTCACTGTTGATGACCAAGTTGAATGATTAAAGACAGATCACGGCATTTTGCCCCCAGATAACTTCTGTTTTCATATCACAGGCAGATTAAATATTTCAGGCTTGCTACAAATCCAAAAATAAATCTGCTGTGTCTCCCATTCCTATACAGTGTACTGTAGCCTGTCTTACCCCCCGCTGTCCTTGTTCAGTGGCCTCTACAGGCCAATCTTTGCCCTTGCCTGATTACATATAAGATACTAGAAAGTTAATAGAGTATGAGTTGCTTTGCTGTTTAGTCTCTGCTTTTTTTCCTTCTACAAAGAAAACATAAACTTTGGAGAAAACCTTTTCTCCCTTGTGAACACTCAATTTTTATCATTCCCCATCACCTTCAAGAGTCTTCACTAAGAAATGCAATCAAGAAAGGCAGAAAGAATAGAAAAAAAGAAAAATAAACCAGTCACACCTCCTTTGTGTAGGTATTTTTACCAGTCTTTCTCTTAGATGATCAAGGACAGGATTGAAAATTCTCTCCAGTGCACCATTTCCTGCTGTTGCTTTAGCCAATGTCCCTTGGCTACTGCCCACTAACAGCAACTCCAAACAGCCATTGGCAACAACAGCTTCCAAACTGACAAAATCAATTTTCATTTAGAACAATATTTATATAAAAAAAGGCATTTTTTAACCTTTGTCCATCAAACAAAAGATGTTTTCATTGTTCATACAATTATAAGGTGTATTTCTTTTGACAATACAACAGGAAATGTAAATACATTATTTTAGATATGCAGTGTAATGTCACAGTAATTACAGATGCTCGATGTGCCATTTTTTACAGCTTTGCACACAGAGTAACTTAAAATCATGTGAGAATAAATTAATAAAATCCACAGACCACTTAGAGATTTTTAGTACCAGTCTCTCTCTCCAATAGGAGTTGCAATGTCCATTACATTACCCTGTATGCCCCTTCTCCTCATGAAGATAAAACATCATGGTTCTTCTACCATTCACCATCATTTATCCCTTTGGCTTTGCTAGTGCAATAGCCATTATGCTCAGGTTTCTGGCTGAGACACACATACCTATGTATGTCTGGTCACAACAGTACCAGTTGGCTGGGTCTGAGAAAGTTGGAAGACAAAAAAATGCTTTAGGACCTCTCTACGTCAGTTACTGAAGTGAACATTTGTACACACATCTAGATACAAATGTACCTATATTGTACCTACGTATATGTTGCTACATGTACACATTTATTATAAACTTACCTTATTGTCTTATACACTGAAAATTTAACTTGGCAAGACTTTTATCAAACCTAAATATTTCAGTGTAGGTATTATTTCAGATGTCCATCTAATACAACCTTTATAAAAAATATTGTGCTCCATAAACTTCAAAAAGCAAAACTTTTTGTATTGTTACTTTCACAATTTTTACCTAAACAGTAAAGCTAGCAAACTGCTGGGTTTTTTTTTCAAAATCAGAAGGTTTTTGTGGAAAATAAAGCTATTTATGTTATTTTTTGTGTGGTATAACAAGAATCATTTTGACGCTCACATAAAGAATATTTTTGAGAATTAAATCTCATTTTTAAATATAAATACACTACTATTATTTTCTTGATATTTTATCACACAAAGGCTTTATGGAAATTGTTGCATGGTCTTTTAAAAAAGAATTAATGTACTAAAAAGCAGTATTTGTATTTAAGGCAACATATTCTACTTACTAATTTGAGGAAAAGACACAGAGTAGTAAGATCAATTTGTTACTAAAGAACAGATAGGATGTGCAAGGAAAAATATTTATTTTCCCATATGTCAAGTTACTCATACATTTTACTTTTTTACAGACAAACTGGTCACATAGGTACTTAAAATTTTGGAAAGATTAAGACAAGCTTAGAGATAATTGATATATTTGAGTACTTAGCTGTACATCAGTTCTTTGGCATGTGGAATTACAAAGTAAACAGTAGGTAATTCAGGAAGACTTTGGTATGAAAACACAACCATAAGAAGCAAGAAAACAAGAAATATGTCACCATAAAAGAAGGCACTTAAAATTATTTGACTTTGAATATTATGTATCTTTAATAGGAGTTCAACTAGGCAGTCATGACCTTTGGCTAAGTAAATTTCTCTGTCTACCTGTTCAGCCCTTTTAAAAATGAGTGAAAGTGAGACAGAATGAGCTAAAGAGATGACAAAATGTTTCTTTCTCCTTCAGGATCAACTTTGATTACAAAAGACCCTGAGCATATTTATCACTCTCTGGGTATACCCCAAGACAGCTGTAAACCTGTTATCATTAAGATTCAAATACTATTGTTATTTTCCACCTTGTTTGCATGGTAGACATCATTCCATGAAATACATCAATACTGCTGGTCTTATTTTTCAATTTTCACAATAAAGACAGCTGTTCAAACAGAGATTTTCTTTGAGCCCATGAGTGTTATTGTTGAGTTATTGGAAATATATGTAGGTCATAAAAAGATCTGTTTAATATTAAATTAGGTGACATGAAAACAGAAATTGAACTTATACAAAAGAAAAAATATCTTAGAATAATTTATACTTCAGTAAAAACTTGTGTGTGCAAATACATATTTCTTCCCTTTAAAATGTTAGTTTAGCTTGTTAACTTGCTGAGAGAATTTAATTCAACATAATTCAAGTTAAAGTTGCCCATTTAGGTGCACCCACAAAGCAAGACAAATTAGTTCAGACTGACTAATTTAAAAACCAGTTTAGTTAACTCAGTGAAATACACAAAGCAGCTCTAATAATTCATTAAATCAAGGACATATATAGTCTACATTTAATTGGTCATTATATGGCCACCTGATCACATCATGGTCAGGTTTTGTGATCAATGTGATGCTCATCAGAGTTTTGAATGTTAGCACTCAAACTCACACAACTAACATCTAATGTTTCATGGTGTTTTGTCTTGCTAGAAGCTGAACTGAGCTTGAACTTCCTATCATAAAACACAAAGAGACTATAACCACATAGTGAACTTTTAATTATTTATTTCTCTGTTAACCTTTAGGCTTTTTAGAGTCATCCTTTTAAAGAGTGACATTTAGAGACTGACAGTTTTGAGTTGTCATAAAGAAGGGTTAAAATAAAACAGATTATGATCTAAATAACTCCACTAAACAATCCAAGTTAGTTCCAGTAAAAATCATACAAATACTCATGTAGTAGAGAAAAAAAACAACAAAAAACAATCATAAAAATAAATGACAGAAGAGATGAAATATTTTACTGGATGCCAGCTCCAAAATCTGCTCATTCCTTGTTGCGCATCAGGTAATTTACTTATTCATGAATTAATTGTCATAATAATCTTGAAGTACATACTTTACTGATTATCTTCATTCATATACAACGGTGCCAAAGTTCCATTAAAACATGTTTAAAAGTATGCGAGCGACAGGAACTAATTTTTACTAACTATCTTCACTACTCACTCACCCTACCTCATCTGAACAATGTCTTTTTTATTAAGAATGACAAGGCTTTTCTTTGTATTGGGTCAAAACACTCTTCCTTAAAAATATTCCAGCCCTTTTAAAAAAAAAACATTATTTTTTATTTTCTAGAATATGTCATTTCTTAGGTGAGTTTCTAACTTTTCTCCTTCTTTCCTACAAATCCTAAAATCTCCATTTCATCAAATACTTGAGCTTTACTCTCAATAGGAAGTGTTATAGACAAGCAATAAGCCTTACTGGTTTTCTGGCTGTTCTGACTAGTTCTTCTCATTCTTAACCAGAAGCAAGTCTAATCTGGGCACCTCCTCTTCTCCACTATCTATAATGAACTCTCTTAATTCTTAGAAAATCTGATACCTGGTACTAATTACAGCCCCACATGCTCCTACTTAGAAAAGCATTTCATAAACCATGTAGCTCAACATGAACAGCTAAAGATAAACAAAAATAAATGAGTCATTAAAATGAAATCACAATGTTGTCCTATCTTATGTTCTTATTAGTACATAAACATTTATTTTTCCTAATTGAGAGCAGCCATGGAATGTTAGAGGCAGATTTTGTCATCCACCCCACTCTTAGGATTTTTTCCCTCTTTTAAACCTTCAGAAATAAATTATTAGAACTACAGAGGGATGAAAAAATCATAATTGAATCAGAAAAGTATGTGAAACTGGCAAGAATCTGAAAAAGCTATAGTAAAAACATAAAGAACCTTGAAATGATATTTTTACCTACAGTTTTATATGGCCTTTTGTCCCTAAAAAGCAGAAGGCAACCAGTTGCAAACAGCTTCTGGAAGGAAAAAAAAAACAAGCATGCTGAATCTTGAGTTATTCTGTCCATCACTGTTGAGTTACAGACAGCAGGAGTTTCCAGAACTGTTGTAACATACACAATACTGTCTGTGAATAGGTACTTCTCCTGCATACCATACTTTCCACTGCAGGGTTTCAAACACCCACAGCAGCAGCCAGCAGGAGTTGTGTGTGTACCATGGGAAACCTGATGCTGCCACATTAACTACCTGTAGCAGAACTGTAAATGATTCTGCCTTTGGTTCACAGAATCCCAGAGGAGGACTGATTTTTAACTCGAGAAAATCCTCTGGGGGGGGGGGGGGTCTACATCAAATGGATATCATATTATACTTTATATTAGAGGGACAAGAAAAATAACTTATCTACTTCACTGTGGCATCAGTATTCTTGATTTTACAATCCAGTTGTGAGAACAAACCCTGAGTAACCACCCTGAGCAAATGGACCAGACTAGCATAATTAGCATTGCAGAAGTGCACTCAGCAACATCTTACAGGATTATACTTTAACTGAAAATCTCTAATACATCTCTCATTTAGACATTCTTTCCTCTTTGAAGAATCAAAAGTAGATGCATGGATTTTCAAAATATACATAAATTCCTCTGAAAACATGTTTGAGAATCTGCAGTCCAATGTCAATTTATGAGGAATTTAAAAACTACTGAAACTCATGACATGAAACGAAAAATATTACTCAGTAGCCTTAAAGAAGGAACAGTAGTAAAAACTAGAGAGAATTGCATTTTTAGTCTATTAGGAGATACAAAGCATAGATCCATATTCTAAGCATGCTGTTTAATCCTTAATTGATGTATTCATCCATAGGAATTATATTTTGCTCTCAAATCAGGTTACCAGATAAAGGTAATTTGCAAATGTCAGAATTTCTATTTTACTAGAAAAGCTATCTGATCATTACCAGAACTACCTATTTACTATTATCATAACATAGTACATATAACACATTGGAAAATATTTATTGGAAAGCTGTCTTAAATGGAGAACTTTCCAAATGGAAAGTGAGGAAAGTGAGATTCCTTATTTTTGCAGTTATGACTGTGTTAATGCATGTGATATTTTAATTTTTTGGGGTGCTTTTACTCAAGGTTAAATAGATAAATTTAAATCTCATTATATTACTTAATTGAAGATCTATTCAAAAGGTCTATTAAATAAATACAATATATGACAAAGTATAACTATCTCCAGTTTGTAACAGGCCCCTGCCATCAGTTGATCAGTCAACATCTCAACCTGAGAAAAATAAGATGTTATATTAGGGCTTTCTGAAGGCATTTAATTGCTTTCATTCCACTGATTATTAAGAGAGAGAACTAAACAACCATCTTTATAACATCACAGAAATTAAGTAAGTCTTCAAGGAACAAGGAACAGATGGATTAACTTTTCGTGTTCTAACATTTTTCTGCAGAGAGATGCAAGAAGTCTGACACAAATATTCTTCTCCCTCCCTAAGAAAATGTAAAAAAAAATTATCAGAGCTTTATAGGAGATAGATAGTTTTTTTCCTTTTTGTAATGTACTTGAATACTATATCCTAAACAAGAAAAATTACAAGCATGAAAATATCATTAAAAATTATGGTGATAACAAAAAACAGTATAAAAAGTTCATAGTGCATTTTCATGAACTTTTGTGATCAATCAAGGAAGATTTAGCCACTTAATATTGTCATAATTGTATAGAAATTTGAATGGCAGAATTCATATACTAGAATCTTCTGGTATATTAAAATGGAAAGACTTTTCAAAGTACAATATATATTACAAGCATTAAAAATATTTTTAAAGAAATAATGCACATAGTAAAGCTCTAGGTAAAATGAATGTATAGGACAACATTCTGCACACAGGAAAATCCATGCATCCAGTGAAGTAAAAGAGATAGGATATGCTCTAACTAACACTTTTTCTAGGGAGTGGATTATATTGTCAAAGAAGAACAAGATAAATGCTATTTAAGACATAGAAAGCAAAGGCAAACCATGGAGTAGTTAGTTTTGATAAAGAATACATCTATTAATTTAAAGATCATTTAACTAATAGCAGATTGTTTGAATAGTAAAAATAAGTGACAAATTACAAAAACAGAAAATGTAATTTATAGGTTTTCCATTTCAAAATTCTAAATTCCTTTGGAGAGTGCTGTAATATTTTCATTAGTAAGTATTTGAATGACATTGCAAATAGGATATTTCTAGTAGATTTATTTTCAAGCCAGTAAGGAGACAAGCAACACACCAATGAAATTGCTATCAGCAATAGGAAATACCCAGATTATGATGGTGGAAGAAGAAGAGCTGCAATACTTCGAGCAGTACAGTTTTCCCCAGTCTTAGAAGACGTATGGACAGAAAGGCATTTTTATGATAGAATATGAGGGATTTATGAAGACAGTTGTGAAACCATTTTTTTATGGATACAGCTGTCACAGATATATTACTGACAACTAGCAAAACAACAGACTGATACTAAATGTTTGGAAATCTATCTGAAAAATAAAACAAAAAAAGTCAACAAGCTGAAGGTTTTTTATGGAAGCTGATACAGCACAAACAGCCAGAAACCACTGAGGTTTATAGCAGGGGACATTAAATAGTCTGCTACAGTTAGTAGTCACACCGAGAAGGGACTAATATTTTTACGTTTAGGTCAATAGCATTTTCATATTATTTTTCCTTAAAGAAAATTAGTTCTCAGTTACTGAAAGTTTGAAAAAACTTTAAACAATTAAAATATTTCAGAATGTAGTTCTGGAGTTTATTGAAACTAATTAAATCATTTTTATAAAAGTTTGGGACTTTATTAATCATCTGTCAATTCATGCACTATTACATTTTACTACATTCACAATAAAGTACCTACATGTCTAACATTTAAGAATCAGTGGTTGTGTTGTCTCTATTGTTAGAATGTCAAGTGCCAAGATTAAAAATGTGTATAAAAAGTGTCATAATCTATTTTGCTCCATTTCTACATCTTGTAAAACAGAAACATGCTAGTATAATGTATTTCCTGGGAGGGGAAGATGAAATGGCAGCAGTAGCAGAACAGACTATGAACTAGAGTTTCTAATGAGCATGAAGGTGTCTGTTTGACAATAACAAACTTTCATTTCTTATTTCATTCTTTTTTTCTTGTCAACAACTAACGCTCAGTTCTCCAATATATGTGACCTAGCATGCTTTGCAAGGGTCATGGTTTTTATTATCAATATTATTTGAGATGTGGAAACCCTCAGAGAGAGTGCTAAATAGTTATTTTGTTGTTGCTGAGAGTTAAACAATAAGGAAAATAAATATTTATTTCATATTCCTAATATAAATACTCCTTGCCAACAATTACCAGCAGAAAATGTTAAGAATGCAGGCTTCCAAAGGATAGCTTGTCAGCACAGAACTTCATCCTGGATGGACTGTCAGCTAAAAAGATCAGTTGGACAGAAAAATAAAGTTAGCCTTTTTAAATTTAATTGCAAACTAATAATAAATTTAAAACAGAGTTTTGAGTCAAATGAAATATTTTTCCACTGTATTCTAAGTCAGATTTTGTTTTTAAGTGTTTACTAAAATTATATTAACTTTTTGATATAAAGCTAATTATACAAGAACATTTATGTTTCTTCACATTGTTTTTATGTTGCACAAAAGTCATATTGTGTTCCCTGAGGAAGAAGTGAATTTAAAATTTCAGCTAGACTGATAACAAGGACATTTCAAGCAATAAAATGAATCATCTGAATCGTAAGTTTTATGTCATTTGAGATTATCTCAACTATAGGCAGAGGAGATGCTTCACAGCCTTGCAAACATGAAATTTAAGTACTACAGCCATTCAAGCAATTGGAATCACAGAAAGTTGTAGGGTGCGATTAACAAGCACTTTATGTCAGAACAATGAGCAAGATGCGTGGTAGTATATCAAAAGATTGACCAACATCTACAGAAGTCCTGTATTACATGCATGTGGAGCAGCAATTTTTCAAACATGATATTGCAGGGTACATAACATGCACCAAAATGGATTGAAGTCCATGATTAGGGCTTGCATGTGCATTTAGAAAAAGAATAACATGATTACCTAATTTGTAATGCACAGTAAGAGGTACCACTTCATAAGAGAACATAGGATATATGCCTATAAGGATTATACGATGCAAAGAGTATAAAGATGAATCCTAATTTGAGACCATAGACCCAAACTGCTACAGGGTGAAATCCCACTGTGTATCACCTGAGTAAAGAATTTAATTTGCTGCTGTATTGTGTCACCCTGACTAAAAGGAACTGTGGAGTCAGCCTCGGAGTCTAGAAAACTCTGAATGAATTCAGCTTCTAATAGAGGTGAAATTTGAAATAGGCTAGATGAATTAGGGACAGCTAGGTGCTGAGTAGCCATGTCTATAAATGCCAGTGCTGGGCACTCAAGGTAGTGGTCCCAGTTGTAGTTTAACTGTACACTTGTCATTCCACAGAATTGTTACCCACATTATTTGAAGTAGTGAAACGTCAGTCTCTATATAATTGACTTTAGTGTCTATAATAAAAAAGGCATCAGCTATTGTCTCTGGAACCTGTAAGTTAGATCGAATCTATTTATTTATTTATTTGTTCATTTATTCACTTATTACTATGTTTTCTTTATTTTTAAGGTAGACACAAATTTATTTAGGGAAAGTCTCTGACACTAGCTGAGATTTTACATCCATTCGGCTCCATACAGACATTAAAAATCTTCTGAAGCATTTTGTGTGTTTTGGGGAAACACTGAAATGTAATATAAATACAATCTTCACCCTTTCCTTTTTCTTTTTTCTTGTTGATGATGTATCGGGTTTTCAAGTGGAAGATGTATTCTGATACATAGCAGTGTTACACTTGTATTTTTCTGAAGACATGTAGAGTGATTGTGATAGCATAAAAAGACAGCTCTGCAGAGT
This sequence comes from Aegotheles bennettii, assembly GCA_013398125.1. NCBI lineage: Eukaryota > Metazoa > Chordata > Aves > Caprimulgiformes > Aegothelidae > Aegotheles > Aegotheles bennettii. The sequence goes on along the minus strand of VZRW01006090.1, from coordinate 251 downwards.
GTCTGAAATACAATGACACAGAACTATTTGAATCTTGGAATTTACGGGTGTAAAACATATACTACTGCTTTTCAACACATTGATTATTTTTTTCCATTGCAAACTGCGATGGGTGAGCTACACATAGTATTTATTTGGGCAATCATTCGGATTAAACTATAATGTGATTTGACTCTGAGAGGAATAAATGGTGGAAATATTGAAAGACATCACTGAAAGTTTAGTTAAGCACAAAAGGCTTTTGGGGCAGG
>VZRW01006087.1:4397-30606 GCA_013398125.1 Aegotheles bennettii | reverse complement strand
GCCCTCCCTGGCCCCCTCCTCCCGGCCATTGTCCTGCGCCCGCCGGACGACTCTTAAGCCCGGCCACCCCGGGGCAGCGCCGGAGAGGCTCCGAGCGGCCCCGGTTCCGTAAGTACCTGCCCGCTCCCCCCTCGGTGCAGTGCGCGGCACGGGCGGGGGGCGCGGATGTGCCTCGGGGAGAGGGGGGTCTCTGTGTCCCAAAATAAACTGCAGGGCAACGCGGCGGCGACCCGAACCCGACGGTGCGGACCAGAGGGCAGGAGCCGGGGAAGCCCCTCTTCCCCGGGGGTCAAGGCAGGGGCTGGCCCCGGCCCCTCGGGGCGCCGGGACGGGGACCCGGAGCTGCCGCTCCTCGACCCCTCTCCCGCCGGGGTGCGGGCCCGGGAGGGCACCCGCACAGCGCCGGGTGCCCTTTGCCGGCTGATGCTTCGTTTGCAGTTTGGTTTTGATTGTTTCGTTTTGTTTTGTTTGTTTATTTAGTAGGTTTTTGGGTGGTTGTGGTTTAGGGGTTTTTTTGGTTTGGTTTGGTTTTTGGGGGGGGTTGGGGTTTTTTCTTGTCATTGTTCGTTTTTTCGTTGGTTTTGCGACAACGAAATGCTCTTTCGGGGCTGCCCGTGCTCCCGGCTGAGGGCCGGGGCGGACACGGGACGCGCTCCCCCTGCCCCGGGCTGCGGGTGCGGAGACTCCTGCGGCGGGACACGGTGGGTGTCCATCGGGGGCAGCGGCCGGGGCTGTTGCCGGCCCGTCTCTGCCGCTCCCGACGGCGGGAGGGACCCGAGGGGGCTCTTTGACGGCCCTTGGCAGGTTGGGAGGACGGGACACAGCCAGACCCTACGGCCAAACTTCCCCCCCGGGACAGAGCACCGCGGGGCAGTGCGGGGCGGGCGCGGGCGCTTGCCCGCTCCGGGCAGCCGTGGGGTGCTGCCGGCGAGCTCGGCGAGCTCTGCCCCGGGGTGGACGCGGCGGGGCGGCCGGCGTCGGATCTATACACCGCTATATGTGTGCGGCGGACCCCATCAGAGAGCCGGTCCCGCACGAACGCCGCGGGAGCTTTGCCTCGCCGGGGAATGCGCCCTCTCAAACGGCCTCACGCTGCCCCCGACCTGCTCGCACCCACTGGGTGCACCCTCTGGTGCTGCCTGTACCCTGTGGTGCTGCCTGTACCCTCCGGTGCTGCCTGCTTCACGTACAAAGAGATAACCCTCGGTGCGTGCGGTAAGCAGCAGCCGCACCGCACGCCCCGGCCGTGCGCCCCTCCGCTCCCGGTCTGACCCCGGGGCGGTATGGGAGGCACTGGCCGACCCCCCGTGCCCCACTCCCGAGGGAGCTGAGCCTCATTTTGGGGAGCCAGGGATGACTCACGTCTCGGGAAAGAATTCTCCCCTTCCCCTCGCAGAACCCCATCCTTTCCCTGAACCCTTCGGTGAGAGTTTCGGGGCAAAGCACCTCCAGCACTGGAGTGATTATCGAAGAAAGATAAAAGATGAAAATTCAGAGAGAAGACAGTTCTGCTTCTTAAAGTTTGTGCTGCCCCCCTTGAACTGTGAAGACCCCTGGTACAGGGCAGTGGTTAAACATGCCCAGAGCTCTGCACACTCCGGCTGCTCGTCTCTCCAAAAAATCCCACTCCCCACCAGTTTTACCTGCAACACTTATTACTCAGTTGCAATTTTCCCAAGTTCCTGGCACCTGCGTTTTTTTTTCCTGTGCCTGTTTTCCCCCTCCCTGCTTCAAAAAAACCCGTTTAAAATCCCCTCCGTTGCTGCCCGCCGTTGGGAGCAGTGTGGGGCCCTGCTGCCACCCTTCTCGCAGTGCTCTGCCCCTCCACTGGATGTGCCCCTTCAGTGAGACCCCCTGCCCATCAGGGCACCCCCGGGGGGGATGCAGCTCTCCCTGATCACCCTAAGGGATGGGGGCCCACAGCAGAGCCCGTGCCCACCACCCGAGACACTTCCAGGTGCCGAGGGTTCAGCTGTGCTGCGCTCTGCACTGCTGAGCAGCTTCTGAGCTCAGCTCTTCTCCAGACTCTTCCTCAAAAGGCAGTTATAATTTTATATTTTTATTTATTTATTTATTTATTATTCCCGAAGAGAGTTTTCTGTCACTTTTGGAGGATCTCCTGTCCCCTCTGAGAGTCACAGTCCAGGAAGGAGCTGCTGGAAACTCTGTCCTCCCCAGATTCAGAGGTGTCCTTCTGTTGTCAGGGCAGGTGACATCTCCCCAGCGGACAGGGATCAGGCCTGAGCCCCCCACGGCAAGGCAGGAGGAGGGAGGGAGATCCCAAGCACCCCTGCAGGGAAACATCACTGGGGTTAGCCTGCAGCTTGGCAAACCAAGGACCCCTCAGCAGCCCCTGCTCTGTGCAGGTGAGACCCCCGGGAGACGGATGGAGGGAGATCGGCAGGGGAAGGCGATGAGCGGTGTTCCTGCTCCTCTCCGGAGAAGGGAAATGCTGCTCCTGGTACCCTGGGGACAATTCCATGCAAGCTGCAGAGGCAACAAACCAGACAGAAATAAGGTGAAGGGGAGAGCAGGACTGGCCCCGTGCAGGTGTCACCCGGGATTTGGGTTCTGGCACAAATGAGATGGTCTGTAAGGACTCAAGCAATGGGCACGGCTCAAGCACCTGCAGCCTCCACTTACACACCAAGAAGTTTAACTGGGGAGCTTGTGCCCAAGGAGTGAAACACAAGAGGTCTGCCCAGCAGTAGAGCAGCCCAGGAAGGGTGAGCGAGCAGGAAAGTGACCCTGAACACAACAAGAACAGCCAAAACTCCTGTCAGAGGAGCTGGGACATGGAGTGGTGTTTCACCGGTGATGCGGCTGGGACGGGCTCTCGAGGTCTGTAGCAGGTCCCTTGGGGCACAACAGGGGCTGACTTGGCCTCCTGCCTGCTGGCTCCTCCAGAGGCCTGGGGGACCCCCCTTGCCCCAATTCCCTGGGGACACCCCTCACCTTGATTCCTCAGCTACACAGCCTGCTCCTCCCTGTGCCCCCTTTCAAAGCCAGAAGGGAAGCACAGCCTGGAGTGAGCTGAAAGAAATGCAGCCAACAAAATTCCTCATCTTTATTTTGCACTGAAAACACCCCAGCATTTTTCCTGTATCAATTACATGATGTTTTTTATAAAAAGAGTCACATAGCACTGAAGGCTTTAATTGTGTCTTAAACCGAGCACTGTCACTTCCCTGAAACGGAGCCTTTGGCAGGGTCAATACCAAATGTTTGGTTCCTGTTGAAATGAAGTATCGGGGTGATTTTTCCCTTGGCTGTTTTAATCTGGCAGAAACCCAAACCACTCCTTTGTTCTAGTTCAACTTCAGTGACTGGATTTTCTGATGGGGAGAAGATATTTTGTTAAAATGTGCTGGACTGGTGGTAAAGAAAATCCTATTTTTCAAATGTTTCACCAAAAAATCCCTCAAAAATCATCCTTATTTACAGAATGTAGAAAATCCTATTGCTAAGGGAAATGTTTCCCCCCCAAAAATAAATAAAAATCCCTTAAAGCCACCCTCATTTACAGAATGTATCTTTTTCTAACTTAATCAGTCATTTCCTGGAAGTGCCCTGCAAAAATGGACTTGTGTCCTTCCATAGCCTGGGAAGATTAAGCTGCAGATTTCAAGCCAAGTAGTTTCAGAAGATTTTCAGAAATGACATAACAAATGCAATAAGGCGACAGTGATAGGAAAGAACCTAGCGAGAAGGCAAACTGTTAGGTTTTAATTTTTTTGAATTATTTTCCTAGCTTCTCGATTGCACACCTGCCACAGAAGGTCACCTTTATTTAAAGCAGTGGGAGTGCAGATGTTATTTCAGAGATCAGTTTGTCTTTCTGATAATAATGACATATTTTGGCCGTACGGTGCTCATTTCCACACATAAGTTGTTCTTGCTATCGGAGACTGTGCCTATTACAGCACAGATATTGACCTTGGGAAGACACAATTGACATATAGATAGAGGCTGATTATTTTTTTTTTTGGCGTTTTTCAATAATCCAGTATAAATGCTAATTTATTTCTGTGGCAGCTTGCCTAAAAGCGATAGTTTCTTCTAAATAATCAGCGATAGTCGCTCATTGCCCAGTTACAGTGTTGTGATCACAGTTGATGGCAGTTTGCCTTGATTCAGCTCTTACCAATAATTTGCAGAGATTAAAAGGGTCTTGGAAATGGAGGCTTAAAGAATTGCTTTCTAAAGACGTTGTTAGATTGAAAAAGGAACGTGGGGTTTCCAGTGCACTCTAAAATCATTTCCACATAAACCCCAGATTTAGTAGTTTTGAGTGCCACTGAATGGCCTGTTTATGGGGAAAGGAAGATATTTATGTGGCATAGAGAGATCTCTGCTCCTTCTGCAGGTGTCAGCCTGGCTGCCTGCGCCTGGGTGGGTGCACACCTCCCTTTGCAGGGGAGATCAAGCCCTTGAAAAAGTAATTGCGGGCAGGAATAACGTCTGGGGTGTCTGCTTAGGGGGGTCGGGGCTGGCCTGGCGGTGCCACTACAGGGGGGGTGGCTGCTGCAGGAGACATCGCAGATTTGGGGGTTTTGCTTATACTAAAGTCGATGCCAGGCTGTGTGTGTGTGTGTGTGATTCTCACTGCACCTGACATCTATCCACCCTCCTTTCATCCTGTTTCTTTTTACAGGAAGACAATTACCATCAGACAATTACCATTTACAGTATTTTTCCTTGTGACCGTAGGTTTTTCTTATATTACACCAAAAACCACTAAACGTACTGAACTTCTCAAATCCTTCCTGAAGGTCCTGCTTGATAGATGGATTTTTTTTCCCTGGGGCTTTTTTACCCAAGGAACCATTCTCATCCTTTTCCCAGCACCTGCAGCGGGCAGGGTGTCTGCAGAGCCTCACAGCTGCTGTGTGTTGGGCTCAATTTGCTGCCGAGCCCCCCACTGTCCATCCCCTTTTGGACATAAACAGCAGCTTCTGTGGCCTTGGGAGTACCAGGCAGATTTCCTCCTGCCTGTGGAAGGGGAGGTTTCTGGCTACAGAAATTCCAGGTAAAGGTCTTGTGTCCTCAGATCTGGCTGGGAAAAGCCTTGGGCAAGAGAAACTTGATGGTGGGTGGTGATGTGAACAGAGCTGTCTCCTATGGCGCTCTTGGGTGTGGGGACATTGGTCCTCCCGGTGAAGTGAAATATCCAAGAGCTGCTTTTAATGTTTTCCTAATCATTGATGCAGTAGAAAATATTCCAGTGCTGTGTGACAGTGGCAGCTCGTCCAGCTTTTTCTCAAATAACAGAACGTAAATATTTATTTGGCATCCCAGCCTTTCCTGCCAGGTTCACTGAACCCTGCGCCGCTTCTGGCTAGCAGCGGGCTTGTGCCACTGTTGGCTCCTTTGTGCCACGCCGCAACCTCCTGGCCAACTTCCCCTTCTCCCTTTGTTGATATAGTGCTCTTTTATTCTGTATTGTTTTCCCTTCCTTTTTAATTAGCGGGGCTGGATAACGAGGCTGCCTTTCCTCCTCACCGCAGTGTGCGGGGCTCGGTGATTTCTCTGAAAGGGAGAGGCAGTAAAATCTGGGCTCCTGAGTTACTGCTCGGTTTATTTTATGTCACTGTTTAAAATCTCCTCTTGAGGCATGTCGCTTGTCATTGCTCCTGCCTTTGGAAGAGGAGCCCTTTCACACGGGACATGCTGCTTTGTCCACTTGTGGTGCCTGGCCCAGGCAGAGGGATTATCAAATGTCTTCGTGCTCCTTGGCTGCTTCATTAGGTGCCTGCACAGGATGCTGGGACTCTGTTTCATACTTCTGTGGTGCTGAGTGAATTTTAATGATGCCTCTTCTGTCCTGCTCTGTCATCCAGGAGAGACCTTTCTGCTGGAGTGGAGACTACTCAAATACATGTGGCTTCTTCCGCTTGCTAACGGCAGCTCAGTGTTTCCCTTAAGTCGCCTTACTTAAGTATTTTAGTAGTTTAACACCCATTTTTTATCTCCCTGTATCCATCCTCTCCTGTGCCCAGGTCAGGAGAGAGCTGAGTTCTTTTGGTGGGTCTGCTCCCATTGCTGGTTTGTGAATCTCTGCTCCCAGTTTGTCCTGGTGTTTGCAGTAGCTGCTGGCCCTCCTCTGCAGGAAGGTTTCATGACTGTGAGATGCTTTCCTTCCAGGAGCCCAGACTCTCCTGGAGGGCAGGAGGGCTCTCAGGCACTGGTCTGTAGCACGTTCAGGAGGCCATGTCACTAATTGTTTATTTAGCAAACTGTACAAAATATCCTATATTGTCAGGGAAGATTATAGAGTCCAAGGCTGCCCATATCCAGTGTGGATGGTAGGTTGGGAAGTTAATCTGCAGACACAGAGTTGGCTCTGTGCAGAACCCCAGACAGGCGTTTAGCAACATATGGATTTAATTTGGGGAGAAAAAAAAAAGATGACAAATCCTCCATATTCATTTGATGGCATCTCCTGATTCCTTTTGTTGGAATCCTTATGTCAGTGTGTGGTCAAGGTTACTCTTTGGGATAGATTTAGAGGCAGTGTGAGGAAACCACGAAGTAGAGAGACTTTGTCATTACCTTTGAAGTCAGAATAATGCTCCCTGTACAATTAGAAGTAACCATAGTTACTTGGAGCCCCAGCTCCAGGAGGTTTAGCAGAGCAAGGTGGCAACTAGAAAGGGGAGAAAACAAATCTTAAGGGAAGGGGCTGAGCCTGGGCGGGAGAGCAATGGTGTGGCCAGCAGGAATAGGAAAGTGACTGTTCCCCTGTACTTGGCATTGGTCACTTTCCTATTCCTGCTGGCCACACCATTGCTGATACAGGCCAGAATACCAATGGCCTTCTTGTCTAACTGGGCACACTCCTGGCTCATGTTCAGCCGGCCATCAGTCAGCACCCTCAGGTCCTTTCCGGCTGGGCAGGTTCCCAGCCACTCTTCCCCAAGCCTGGAGTGTTGCATGGGGTGGTTGTGACCCAAATGCAGGACTGGGCACTTGGCCTTGTTGAACCTCATGCAATTGGCCACAGCCCATCGCTCCAGCCTGTCCAGATCCCTCTGCAGAGCTTTGCTACCCTCCAGCAGGTCAACACTCCCACCCAACTCGGTGTTGTCTGCAAATTTACTGAGGGTGCACTCAATCCCCTTGTCCGGATTGTCAATAAAGATATTAAACAATGCTGGCCCTAATATGGAGCCCTGAGGGACACCACTAGTGACAGGTCACCGACTAGATGTGACACTGTTCACCACTACTCTTTGGGCTTGGCCATCCAGCCAGTTTTTCATCCAGCGAAGAATACATCTTTCCAGGCCGTGAGCAGCCAGTTTCTCTAGGAGAACACTGTGGGAGACAGTGTCAAATGCTTTACTAAAGTCCAAATAGACAATGTCTACAGTCCTTCCCTTATCAAGCAGGTATGTCACCTTGTCATAGAAGGAGATCAGGTTGGTCAAGCAGGACCTGCCCTTCATGAACTTGTGCTGACTGAGCCTGATCCCCCCCGGTTTTCCTGCATGTGCGGTGTGATTGTACTCAGGATGATCTGCTCCGTGACCTTTCCTGGTACCAGGGCCAGGCTGACAGGCCTGTAGTTTCCAGGGTCTTCCTTGCTGTACTTTTTGTAGACACATGTCACGTTGGCCAACCTCCCATCCTCTGCAACCTGCCCACTAGATCAGGATGGCTGGTAAGTGATGGAGAGCGGTTTGATGAGCTGCTCTGCCAGCTCCTTCAGCAATCCTGGGTGGAACCCGTCTGGCCCCACAGACTTGTGTATGTCTAAGTGGAGCAGGAGGTCACTAACCATTTCCTCCTGCATTATGGGGACTTCAGTCAGCTCCCCATCTCTGTCATCCAGCTCAGGGGGCTGAGTGCCCTGAGGATGGGCTGGTTTGACTATTTGATGTGGGATGTGGCAGAGCCTTCTTGCTGGGCTAGACCTGTGGGAGCTGTGATGTGACAGCCAGCTCTGCTGCTGGAACACCTTGAGTCAGGACTGTGCAAAGGGCACCTGAGTTTGCACATGGGGTGCTGGCAGCCCAGTCAGCTGTCCCGACTCACCTGTCTGTGGCTTCTGTGTGCAGATCACTGGGGTCACTGGCATTGAGCAATTACCAGCAGTGATGCTGCCTGCAATGGGAGGGCTGGAATATACAGAGTAAAAGAAAAAATATTCTCAAGAAATAAGGATAACTGAGCCACCAGAAAGACAGTTTTCTGAAGAAGGAACCATGTCTGAGCTTTTTCTTTTCATTAAATTACGTTGAGGGAAGCCAGTGCATGACTTACAATACTGGCTATTGGGAATCAAGAGGTGACATTTGAAATTAATGAACCAAACTGAGCTTGGGTCCGAATGCCATCACATGGACAGAGCAGAGCTGGGCTGGCATGGGAGCAGGTGCCTGTCTTTGGCTGGGAAAGGGAGGATCTGTGCCCTGGTCACCACATTTCTCTGCCTGCCTGTGCAGAGGGAGGTTTCCTGTCTGACTACCCCGCACCTGCTTGGTGGGTCTAGGCTGTCCGATGGTTTGTGTGATGTGAGTGGGGGGTTTCAGACCTCACAAAGGACCATAAACCCTAGTGAAAAATCAATGGGAGTCATGCTTCTATCTGGGAGGTGGTTTCTGCAAGGGCATTGCATGCTTCAGGCTACCATGTCCTGCTGCTGGACCAACACACCCAGAGCATCCATGCACCCTGCAGTTGGGCACAGACTCATCTGGGTACCTGCAGCATCTCCAGACACTGGAATAACTTTATAAACCCCACTGAGGTGAAGTCATCTCTGGCTTGAGCACTGGGCAGCCCCACTACCATCTCACCGTTCTCTGCTGTGCCGCCCTGGTGAGCTCAGCCAGGATCAGTAGCTGGGTTACAACCCCGTGCTGCTCCTGCAAAGAGTTAGCCCTGTCCCTGGGCTGGCAAAGCCCACGCAGTCTTTAAATCTGGCTTACAGAGCCAGTGAGTCTGTAGTTCAGCATCTCGTGGCTCTCAGTGTGTACAAAATCTTGTGGGACAGCCTGGGAAAGAGGTGGTCCAAATCCAGGAGAGCAGAGTGAGGTAGTGGCCAGCTGGAGCTGGGAATAACAGGCCAGGCTGAGCTGATTAGCTCAAGACTGAGCCAGGAGGAGCTGGTTAAGCTGGTTTTAGGGATGATGTGAACCTGGTGGAGACTAATTTTGCTCTCAAATGAGCAAATGGTGGAGAAAGACATCTCTCAGATACCCTCCATAGAAATCCCCATTGCTGTAACCACCTTTGCCCACACCCAAAGCTGTTGCACAAGGAAATTACCTTGGGGGTTTGGAAGGTTGCAGGGGGAGGGAAGAACCATGCTGATGCCTTCCCAGCTTCTCGAATAGCTGCTGCATCCTGAGGAGTGGTGTTCACAAGCTGAGCTCCGCGGTGCGCGGTACCCTGATGACTGCTGATCATCCCCGAGTTATTATTTCCCTGCACTCCCCTGCAGGAGGCAGCACTTTGGGGAAAAAAACCTGGAAACGTCACATTTTTTAAGTGCTGAAGTGAGCTGTTGATAGACCGGGCATGTTAGAGCAGAGGAGGTGAGGGAAAGAGGAGTTTGATACTTGAACAAAGCATCCAAGCAGATGTTTGAGAAATGCTGGCCTCTTCCAGATTGTGTTCATAAAATATATGATTAGCTCAAAAAATGGAAACTGAAGTTAAGGACCATCTCATCTCTGCTATGTGTTTTCTCACCCCCAAGGCTATCCTCTTTTTCACACCCTGGGTTAGTGCTCCAGTTCATTGTTTTCTTCCCTTGCTGCCACACATGCTGTACAGGCTCTGACCCGTGAGTGTCACAGGTTTCCTGGTGGTGTTTGTCACCATAGAGTTGCAGTCTGCAAAGTGATAGTGGCATTAAAAAAAAAAGTCTTAAAAAGAAGCATTGCCTTCCATAAGCAGCAAAGCAGAACTAGCTGATGGCAAGAATGGCACTGCTGCTCTGCAGACAGGTGCCTAATGGAGTGGCTGCATTTATCTCTTTATCCCTGAAGATCTCTCCTAGGTAGATAAGGAAGAGAGTGGAGCCTGGGCACTGCACATGAAAGAAGCCACAGACACATCTAAGTTCTCCCCTCCTGTGTTTTTTTTTTCCACAGGAGCCTGGACCATTCAGGGTAGGAACCGTGCCTGAACCCCAGTGTTATCTGTTTTTAATGTGGAAACTGTGCCTAGGTTGCTCCATCGTGCCTTGGAGGCTCATGAGGGCCCACAGCAGGGTGCAAGTTGTCCCATGCAGAGCCGTCCTGTGCTGGGCTCCAAGTACAGGTAAGTGTGCTGCTCAGTGCCCACAAGTGCTGGGTGGATCTGTTCAAGGGGCAAGAGTGTTTTCTCAAGGGGGTTTCTTGGCTTTTTGTTCTTGCCCAGAGCCAAACTTGATGATTTTTAATATTTTCTTTAATTTGTATTGCATGTCAGGTGTAAGGGGGTTTGACCCAGGTCTGAAACCCCCTAGCTGTGTTGGTCCATGGGGAAGCTGGTAACTCTGTGAGATGATGTGCTCCATTTTTATCTGTGGGATGGGATTCCTATCCACAAGAGACTTTTGTAGGCTTCAGGTTTATATGCAAAAAGTATCTGTATCCTCATATCTACCCCATGCAAGGTGGGAACTCAGTTGTAAGAGGCCCTGGGAAGCTGGCTGATGTCCACTGTCATGGTTGTTTTATTAAAAATACAGAAATAAAATGTCCTAATGGATGGTGGGAAAGGTAGGACTGACCTTACCTCTCTGGAAAGCAGTGGGGTTTGGGGCTGTACAAACCTGTGACCCACCAGGGTGGAGCCTGCAGTGGCATGGGGGGTTCCAAGCCATGGAGATCACTACCTAGCATGAGCATCCCCTGCGTGGCTCCTCGGGGGAAGACAGCCAACAGCATGGAGGTGGGAGATGACAGATTATTCCCCAGTGATTCTGGCTGAGATCACTGCTAAGGGATGGTGACTTGGGGCCCTGTGGTGTGGTCCCTGGCATACGAAATCCCCAACAGCATCCCTGCTGGGGCTGGCTCACACAGCAAGTCTGTGCTGGTGTGGAGGTCCTGTCACTTGCATATTTATAGCACCTTTGCTATGTTCATTCTAGCATTAAACTGCTAATTAATTATGACATTTGTACTACTTCATTTTTCACTGTGTATCTGCAGAACCTGGCAGGCAGTTAATTAGCTCTCTCTATGCAAAGGATACTAAGGAAAAATAATTGCTTGAGGAATCATCATCGTGTTCTTTCAGAAAGGTCTTACCTATGAGCTGGCTTAAAGCTTGCTGGATTTGCACTTTGAAAGATGCCTTTGTCAAAGGCCAATCCTTTGGAAGAGAGATTTGAAGGAAAAGGTTATCTCAGAGATGTGGCTCAGTGGGTGTTATTTAGTGCTTGTAAGTCCAAGAGAAATCAATTATCTAAACAACTCCCGTTCTGGAATGGATTTCTTTATTCTTTTCTAAATATGTACTCATCTTTGTATTTGTATTGACGTGTATAGCCATCAAACCTGAGATTGCAGGAGGCGATCCGTCCTCCTCCAGGCTTCTTGCAGCTATTGCCTGGGAAAGGGCGAAGGTCTTCCCCACTGTGTTTTTGTTTATTTAAAAATAAAATTATTTTTAAAAAGGGAACCATGCTTAGAAACAGCCCCTGGTTTCATATGCCCATCTTCTCTTCCCAAACGCATCCTGATCTCACAAACACACAAACCTGTCTAAGCCCCTCGAGGGGGTCGGTGGCATTGCTGAAGGTGCTCATGGGCTGAAGGTTGCAGTGCACCCTGCCTGGATGCTTGCCCAGGCTTCCAGATCTTGCGGCTTTTGGGGGGGTGTTTGGTCCCCAAAAAACCCTCAGAGGGTTTGTCAGCACATCGGAGGTCTCCTGCCTGCAGCAGGGCCCTGGGGCAGTTGCTCCTCTGTTTCTCCCATCTCTGCTGCTGTTGAATGCAGCTTTTCTGTGGCCCCGTTGGCATGCCAGGCATTGCTCTTCATATCTTCTGGCTTCTCCTCTAACAACAGGTCTGTGACCACCGCAGGGTCCTTGGGATAAGCAGCAGGTTTTTATTTTTGGGTTGACAAGGACGACCAGGAAAAGAGAATAGTGAAAATTGTATTGGTGCCTACAGGGATAAACAGGCATTTTCTTAAACAGATTGAAACCTTCAGGAGGTATTCTTGCCCTCAGCACTCCCTTTGAGAAACTTGTTTTATTAGCAGATAGTTATGTGGTGAGGTTATGGAAGGAACATTACAGTAATGGAGTTGACATCTATGTAATGGAGTTGACATTTTATTGAAAAGGAAAAAGAAAAACCTTAACAAACAGAGTTCCCCTCCCTCCCCCTTTCTTTATTTCCTTATTTTGTTGCCATCATTCGCAATAAGGCACACAAACTTCGAGCAGCCATTGATGCTGGCAATTTAATAAAATTTCATACAAGGGAAGGTGCTTCAGGAATGTTAGTGGGACTGGTAAGTCTGCTGTAAACTTGAACTTTGCTGAGAAATAAAGCCAATAGCTTGTTCAACAGCAAATCATAACAATTTGAATCAATTCTTGGCAGCACGCTCTTGTTATTAACTATTACACACAGTCTTGGCTTCCAGTTTGTGTTTGATGCTTTTAGCAAGAAGTTCAGAGTGAGGATCTCTTCCTGGAGAACAATGCTTCGTTTCTAAACTAGATGGGTTCTGCTCTGTTGGGGCCACCGGTTAAGCTCTGCATTGCTTTTACATTGAATTGGGCCGGGGTGCAAAGAAAATTATTTGCATGCTAGATTCATTAGAGCAGGTTTAGGATAAGAGGGACAAACAAGCCCATCTGGGCTTACAAAGATGAAAGAAGATGCCAGAGCAAGAGGCCAACTGGACTGCAAAACAAGATAGGGAATGGAAATGCAAAGCATCTTCAATCTTTGAGCCCACGAGAAGCGTTGGTGGAGCATTGCTCAGACCTTCATCTCCAAGGGTGTATTTTGGGATTCCCATATTAATTCCCAACAACTGAGTAGGTGGCTATAGCTACACTGGCACTAAATGGCTTTAAAACATGGATCTTCCTCACTGCGGAAGATGAGCCTGTCAGGTCTTCATAGCTCTGATTTAGGTGATGAAGAAATGGGAACGATCCACAGTTCTCCCTTCTGGTTGCATCCTCCCAGCCTTTGCTTGTTCTGCGTGTAGAGAAAGGATCATTTAGGAAAAACAAAAGCTCTCTGCTCCCAAAATACTTTTCAGAAGTAAATTTTTTTTAATTAACAAAAGTTGCAAGTCCCTTGTTGGCTTCTGCTTTTCCCTCTGTGCTGTAATTTAAGTAACACATCTTTTTTTCCTTCTGGTAACTTGGGTTACCACAGCCCATTGACATTTGTATTTCTAATGTAATAATCAAAAGCTAAAATACAGAGATTACATTTGGATCAACACATTCAGTTCTTAAACCCTGAAAGTAATTACCTTTTCTCATGTACAATGAAATGAAAATATTATTATATTAACCATTAGCAGCTCTATTGTCTGGATGTCGGTCAGTGGCACCACTTGCAATGTCATCCATTGCTTCTGTAGACTTAAACCTCACCAGTTTTCCCCCCAGATGGAAACTTTTTGGGGAGCTGTGGGTGATCCTTGTTCAAGAACCACAACATAGGAGATGCACAGGTCTTTATAACCGGTGATAATTGGCTCAAGTATAATGAAGTGTCCATGAAGTGATGAGACTCTTCAAGGCTTCATGGCTGAGCATGGAGCTGAGGTCTGGCTAACTCCATTCCTGACATCTAATTTACGGAATACTTTCCAGGGCTGTGCAGTTGAACTGAGCCCCTCAAGACACCCCAGGGTGCCCAGAGTGCAACTTGATCTTAGCTGGAGCTGCTTCTTGACCCACTCAATTCAAAACCACACTGCAGAGAAGCCATTAAACCTTTCAAGAGCTTCTTACCAATTCACATAAAATGGAGAGAAGGCAATTAATTGTGTGGTGAGGCTGGAGCCTTTCCCAGCCATTGCATACCTGTCTGCAGGGTGTTTGCTCATGCAATGATGCAAGGAGCAGCCTGTCCCTGGCCAAGGTGGAGCTCAGGTACAGCTGGCCGTTGTTACAGCATGAGTCCTACATTGCAGAGATCCAGCATCTCACTCTGGGTTGTGAGTAGCTGTTGTCCCATTGCCTGTGAATGACTGGCAGGAGACAAGGACCTGTTCTCACTTCTCAGTTGCAAGGAGGTCACTCATGCCTGGAGATATGGATCTGGCTGCTTTGTAATACACTTGCCCAAACATAAGTATTTCTAAACTGCAGAGATATTCTTTGGTTTTAAGGTCAGGTGTGTTTCATCTTATGTAATTTTTACCCCATAGCTGTGAAAACTACAAGACCAGAAATCTTGTGAGTGTTTCACCCCAGCAGTAATCTGCACTTGATGTTCACAGTGGTATGATGCAGAAGCCAAGTTTTAAAATGTGGCAGTGATCTGTGGAGACCTAACGCAAGGTTTCTAGAAAAGGCTTCCAACATCGTGTTTGATTTCCCAGAGCTGTGAAGTCAGAAATTCAAACCCTTCCTCAGAATGTTCCCACTCTCTCCTAAGAGGCAGGAATAAAGTTGTGGGTCCTCATTGGCACCTCCTGATACACAGCAGTGATGAGGTCCTGTCAAAGGGATCCTGTATTAATGTTTGTGGATGCAGCCTGGCATGTAGTGAGTGCTGTTGGGCCAGCAGCTGTGACTTGTCTTTGCTCTGGAGGAGGACATCCACAGCACCAAAATGTAGGAGCAATATCAGTGCAACCCAGTTGTGATCAGTCCATTATGGTCCAGCTGGTGCTTAGGATATCATCCTGAAAGGCTGGTGCTAACCAGACTTTGCTGTTCAGGCAGATCTCCTGCATGCTTGAGCTAGTTCATCCTCAGCTGCTGCTGGAACTGATGGTCACTTGCTTCAGAATTGAGGAAAAAAGGGGTTTAGCCCTTATACTTCATAATTCAGAACAAGGTCTTAAAACTAGGGGAATGCTTACGGTGTTGCATCCATAGACTTGAGTTGCTCTCCAGCACATCCCATATTAGTGTGTATTTCCCTGCTGTAAGACCATGGTTAAATTCATAGATTCATAGAATCATAGAATGGTTTGGGCTGGAAGTGGCCTAGAAGATCATCTCGTTCCAACCCCCCTGTCATGGGCAGGGACACCTCCCACCAGACCAGGTTGCTCAAAGTCCCATCCAGCCTGGCCTTGAACACTGCCAGGGAGGGGGCAGCCACAGCTTCTCTGGGCAGCCTGTGCGAGTGTCTCACCACCCTCACACCAAAGAATTTCTTCCCAGTATCTCATCTAAATCTCCTCTCTGTTTGAAACCATTCCCGCTTGTCCTATCACTCCATGCCCTTGTACAAAGCCCCTCTCCATCTTTCCTGTATCCCCTTCAGGTACTGGAAGGTGCTCTAAGGTCTCCCTAGAGCCTTCTCTTAAATTCCTTTGGTTTCCTGGCAAATTCAGCTTAAATATTTGGGATTCAGTTTCAGGCAGCTGCCTGTCAATTTTGCCTGTGCTTCCCGGGGTGAAGTGCAACAACTCTGCTGCTTCAGATGAGAAGAGGCTCTGGAGGAAGGTAGGAAAACACCTTGCTGGAGCCCAAGCTAGGGGATGCTGTCCAGCTCCCAAGGCATGTGGCTCTCCACTTAAGTCCCTGTGACACAGGGATGGGATCAAGGCCCACCAAGTATACTCCAGAAAGCATTTGATGCAGGGAAATTGTGCCAGTTGATAAAGAAGTCAATAACAGTGTGTGTCTGAAGTGGAACTTAAGCTAACTGCTGAAAATACTTTGAAAAGCACTGACCACAATTAAGCACTTAATCAGGAGAGAGCTGCAATTTTCTGAGGCTCAAAGTACAAAAATCATGAAGTACAGATCCAGAGATAGAAAGGAAAACGTCTCTTTGGCAATTAAGATCCATTCTGCTCAAAGGCTGGAAATGGTATCATTGAATTACTTTTGTTGCACGGATGATACACTGAATTATCTAAAATGTAAACCATTGTGCCTAAAATGCCACTCACTGAGTAAAACAGCTTCTCCTGTTCAGCTGTTACTCCACTCACCGAATCGCCTTCTGATGGTACCTACTTTCTCTTCTTTAAAATAACATTTTAAATTGACTCTTTTTCCACCCATGGCAAAAAAAAAAGCGCTGGTTAGAAAGAGCCAGGCAAGAATACCAAGGATAAGAGGTTTTTCAGGAAGAAAAAAGCAGATGCAATGCCTGCCCCAGAGGCGATGTGCAAAGCTGCTGAGGAAGGTGTTGGTTGATCTCACGAGAGGAAGTACCAAGGTACCTGCCTTGCTGTTTCTTTGCACTTTACACTTGGAGGCTGATGAATCCTCCCTACTTGACCCAAGACACAGATATGGATTGACTTTCCCTTTTATCAGGTGTACATCTGTGCAATGCAATTGCCCATGCCCATCCGGGCCAGCGACATGGGTGGGTGGAGAAGCTGAATCCCCATCTGTAGAATGCTGAGAGGCTGGAGGGGAAGCTCGGGTGGGTGCAGCCTCCTGACATGTGGTATCTTGCTGGGAGTGCAGGTAAAGCAGAGTGGTCACTATTGCTACCACTGGAGCTCAGCAATCCTTGAACACTCCAATGATCACCCCAGATCACATGGTAAAGGAAGGGGAGCCTGCTTGTACCCTATGGAGATGTGCACAGTGTCTCCCAGTCTGTGGGTTTGGGAAAGCTGGGCTGCTCTGGCATGTGCGTGGAAAGCTAAGGTGTTTATCTTGCAGGAGTCCACCAGTGACCTTCTAGATGGAAGTGTCCTAGCCTCTACAGGTTGTTGCAGTCAAAGTCCAAGGCTCAACTTTACATTTGAGGAACTTCTTTGGTGGAAGATGGAGCCAATGCTAGGAGGAAGATGCTATCTGAAGTTACTACACAACCGTGCTGCTACCATGTATCAGCAGGAGGAGCCTTCCACTGTTCCAGACCTAATGACAACCACCAATGGTTCTCTGGCTAGCAACAGAAGAGGACATCATGATACCTTCAAGTAGCACCAGAGTTCTGTCACAGGTGGGTCAGGTGCAGTCATGTGTGTGTAATGGTTTCAAGCTGAAAGAGGGGAGATTTAGGTGAGATATTGGGAATAAATTCTTTCCTGTGAGGGTGGTGAGACACTGGCACAAGTTGCCCAGAGAAGCTGTGGCTACCCCCTCGCTGGCAGTGTTCAAGGCTAGGATGGATGGGACTTTGAGCAACCTGGTCTAGTGGGAGGTGTCCTTGCCCATGGCATGGAACCAGATAGTCTGTAAGGTTCCTTCCAGCCCAAACCATTCTATGATACTGTAGTAAAATGGCCTCTGGGTGTCTGTCCTGTCCCTTGTGTCACAGCCATGGCTGGAATCTTCTAATGATGGGTACATGGGAAAAACGGCTCTGCTAAAACCGGGGATGTGTACCTCTCACTCTCAGGTCACACTGGGTTTGGGAGACCTTGAGAGGATGTCTTTGAAGGAGCATCTTGGTTACATGAGTGCTAACCGGCCATCAGAGAGGTGGTAGCAAGGCAGTCACACTGGCGAGATGCTGCAGGGCATCTGTTAGGAGTGGCAGGTAGGATTGATAGGAAGGTATGTTCCCTTTTATTATTTTTTCCCTCCTGGAAGAGCTGTTGCAATGACAGAATCATCGCAAATCTGGATTTGTTGTGTGAATGTCTGCTCTTATCCTTTGTAACCCCAATGTGTTGATAGCAGATCTGCAACAAGTACCACTGAAAGTACTTTGTGCTATAACTGCTGCTACTTCCACTTATTTTACACTTGATTATAGATGTTGTTGTGGAGTTTTATTGTTGATTCTTTTTTATTTTTTACATCTGTGACTTGTCAGAACTCCTTGTTACATCTCCAAGTGCCTATAAATGTGAAGCCTATATCCATCAGTCAGTTCTTGTAGCTTGTCTTGCTTGGAGAGCCTGATTCAGTGTCTCCTGAAGTCAATGTGAGTCTTTCCATCGATTGCAGTGGATGTCAAGTCAAGCTCTTCTTTAGGCTGAGATGGCAGGCACTGTCTTTGAATCGGCTTTGAGTGTTGTGCACCTAGTATGATGGGACCCTTAGTCATCTTAGGGTCCCTTAGAGCTATTCTAACAATGGCAGGGAAATCATCCTAAATAAATTCAGCTGAAACCCTTATATCACAGCACATCTTATATTTTGGTTTTGGAGGAGCAGAGACAAAAAGAGGATCACTATTAACTGCAAGTTTCCTCTGAGAGCTTTGTGGAGCATGTGCCTACATGTGTATTTTTGTGTAGGCAATTTAGGAGGTGGGAGAAGACTCAAGCAGCAAGTATTATTTAGTAAAGACTGATAAGGTTGATGAACAGCGTGGCAAACCGGATAGATGTATTTTTAGTGACTCTACCCTGGTGTTCATTTCCAAAGGTTCCTGAAGCAGCACGGTGTTACACATTCTGCGGAGAAGTTAAGGGTGGCTTTTATCCTCTGATGACTAACATGCTGCAGACAGATGGAATGGTGTAAATCTCTTCTTACACACGATGATGCCAAAACAAATATTATGCAATGATTAAGTGGCAACCAAAACAGAAGCAGGCTTCCTGAGGGCTGAAACAGGAAATCTTGGGTTACAAAACTCAAGACACACTAATTTAATTTGATAATATATTTGATGGCTATCTAAAGTGGCCCACAAATAATCAGTGAAAACTAGAAAAGCTGTTGTTTGCCTTTAAAATCAAGCTGAAGAAAGCAGAAACTGAATATTTAGGAACATGAGTGCTGTTTGTGTGGGTCTTGTGAGACGTCCCCACAGCCTACCCCTGTCCCTGGCTATGAATGGGAATGGAAGGGCAGATGTGGGACCTCCCCCAGCCTCGCTCTATTAATGGTTTTTCATAAATTAAGTACAGATACTCACACTCAGTCTAACCAAGTTCTGTAAATAACTGACTCTCTCCCACTCACAGGGATGTGTCTGTAAGTTGGGTAACTTGTGAAGCCCCAGCACCTCTGTTTCAGAAGGCTGACCAGGTCATCCATCCCCTCGCATAGGTTTTAGCAGCCAATCTAAGGAGATACAACAGTTTTGACACCTGTAGTCCTCCCTGTCTGGAAGCACAGAGGGCTGCATCCCGCCCAGATGCGGGTGAATGCTTGCATTCTATCCAGCAAACTCTCATGGTGAGAGTCATGTTCACCCCGCTCTTGAGGGTGCACCCAAGCCCTGCTCTGCTTCACCATTGCTCTGGAGGAGGTACAACAAAGTACCTCAGCTCCTCTTTGGCTGAGTTGGAACAGGAACCTTCCAAAACCCAGGTTGACGTCTCTTTCTGCATGTACCTCATGCATCCAGAGTATGAGCAGAGGATGACATTGGGACTAAATGACTGCTCATGCTTTCATAGCCAAGCGTCTCTTCAGAAGATGCAAATGACCTAAACATTATCGGTGGTGCTACTGAAAACTGAGTCCTTCGCATTTCCAAACCCTTTGTTTCAAATATACACAAAGACCCTTTTTTTTTCAGTTTCTGAATTAATTATCTCATATGAAAAACACCCAAATGATGACCATGTGCGCAAGAGCTGTGACAGTGGAGCTGTGTTCTCCCGATGAACTGCTCTTAGTCTGAGCTGGTCCCAGATCCCCAGCCAGGACCTCCACAGCATGTGCCTCCAGCCCTGTGTCTAGAGTAGTTGTTCACCTTCACCACCAGCACAGTGCTGGCCCCTGGCTGGGCACGTTCCTCCTGTCTGATGAAGGATGTTTGGCAAATAACGAGTCCTGACTGGTGTAGGCAGTGAACATGATTTCAGGGTAAGAAGACAGATCAAACCCCATGGAAAACGGGAGATGTGACAAGGGGCAGATGTCAGCACTTTACCTGAAGAATTGAAGAAAGTGTGGTGTATTTTTCTTACAGTGAAGCTGAGTAGATCAACTCAGAGCAAACCACGGGACCGAAGGCTGCATGTCCTTACTTACCAAGAAGTGGGCTGAAATGAAAGGGGTTACCTGGCAGTGACCTCTTGCTATTGTAAGAGGTAGTAAACAAGATAAAGGTAGGCTAGAGAAGATGGGTAAATAGTCATTCTTAAAATAAAATAAACATTGAAGTTTTCTTTCTTAGGGCCTTTGAAGGAGCACAATAACCAAAGGCACATGAGAAGGGCAGAAAGCATTATCTACTCCAGGAAGAGATCATGAATTATACAGAAAGTTGTCCAGGAGCTCCTCCAGAGCTGTGACCTGTGGTGGTTTGTGAAGAAGAGAGTGCATTGGTAGCGGTTTGCTCTCAGCTGAAGCAAGTGTTATGCCCCACAGGCTCTAATGGAGAGATGCTGGTTTACACCAGCTGAAGATCTGACCTCAGTAGTAACTGAGAGGTAAAAGTAGATGGAGAACAAAAGCCTTCTTTAGCATACTTTAAAGTCCTTAACTTAGATACAAAGCATGGTTATAAATGAAAAGACAGCCCTAGAATTTTAGTTTAAGCCAAATAAAATTGACTGGTTATGGAAAAACACTCTTACCTTGTTTACTGCCAAGCTTCAGCTTTACATTTGAGCTGCAAGGGGAATAAGTTTTAGCAGTGGTTACTTTTAGGTTCTTATTTAAATACTTACACAATGGTTTTAGCTGAATGGAAAGCCTAGCCTAATTTAGGGTTTTTTTATGGCAGTAGTAAAAAACTGATGATACGTTAGGCCAGAAGGCTTAAAACATGCCATGGGGTTGATTTATTCCGTTGCAGGGGCTAGGGTATCCAGAAAACGTATTTTCCAAAGTCTAAGTGTTTCAAAGGCAGAAGCATTCTTTAATGGTTTTCATATGTGTCTTTGGACTTTGGTGGGCTCGGGATCAGCAGGAAATGGACCCACACACATCACTATAGAGGGAGCTTGATGTTCACATGCTTTTTTGCTGAAGCGTTATCCCAGAGCTGATATGCCACTGCCATAATCCTGTTCTTTAAATCCCTTCTGAAAATGTATGCTCACACTGAAGGCAACAATGTCCTGATTTTGTGATGGTGTGTACCAGCCGGCAGATACTAAATTGCTACTAACCTTGTTCGAGTGAGTTTGGACAGACCAAATTTTGACCAGGTTTCTGTCAGGTTGGACCACACAGCACAGAGGCTGCAGTTTAATAATTAGGTGGTTATTATTTACAGGTTGCAAACACAAAGGTACTTGGTTCAAGAAGAATGGAGAGGAAGAAAAAATAAACTTGGACTGCAAAAAGGCAAAACTTCTTTCAGTATTACCTCTGCTGTTTTAGCTTAATTTTGTAGTCCACTTATCTTCATCGATTTATTTTTCCCAAGTCTTTATATGGGAGGGGGGGGCCACATAGTTACTGTGTATGGTACAGACGGGATGACCATACCTTCTTTGCTTCTCTTTCCCTCCTCATCTTTATCAGCTTGATTGTTCTTTGTTGACTCTGGGTTGAGCTTTATTTTTGTCTCATTCTGAAACACTTACCTTAAGAGAGCCAAAATACAAAAAGCTGGGGATGTTTCATTTGCTGTTTTGTCTGTAACGTGGAGTTTTAAGTGGCCTCACTTGAGAGGGACAAATCAAGTAGTCTTCTGAAAAATGCAGCAAACAGCTGCTATCCAAAGTCACCGCTAATGGTAACATTGAATTTTCTTTTGTAGTAGATTTTCATCCAGCTGTTACCTGACTCTGAAAGGGACCATCAAAGGCAAGTTCTGCATTTATCCATTACTTCAAAAAGCATCGCATAAGCCATGAGTGAGTCTTTCTTTTGACCTTTAAAACCTTTGTCTTTGGAAACCAGCGGTAAGAAGTGTATGAACCTTAACATACATTCATCCTAGCTGAAATGCTGCTGTGGCAGGAGTTAATTACTGAGATGTCTGGCATTGCCAGCACCACTTTCCTGCCCTTTCTTAGATGTGTATGTAAATTCACCATGTCACACATATAAGTGTGTATAGATCTAGGTTATTGGTGATCATGGTGGAGGAGCACATTAAGGCAGCACCAGTGGGGCAAAGGCTCTGCAAGGATGGAATAGAATGGCAGTGAATGCACAATCACCATTTTCCCCTTTCTCAAGCCATTTGGTGGCTGTGAGGATGCCTTTTCCCACCTCCTGGGAGGCTGTGCTTGGCTCTGTGTAGCCACTATCTCTTTCCACCTGGGAAGAAGGCAGAATGGGAGTTCCAGAAATCTTTGGATATATGCAGTGTTGTGCTGAGCTCTGCATACATTGCAGCAAAGACAATGGCTCATCTCACTTCTAGGGGAAAGTGAGATCAGGTTAGAAGTCCCTTGTTCTGTATATAAAAGGGTCTTCTAGAATCACACCGTGGGCTGTGATTTATGCCCGGTTCAGTCAAGGGGACTACAATATGTTTTTAACCAGGTTCTTGCAGCTGTTGCTGGCTTTTGTGAATATACTTGGGGAAAATAAAAACAAACCAAGGATTGCTTTGCTGCAGCTTAATCTAAAGCACATTTCAGGTTGATTCCTGCCAAATTTTCTCAACTGAGCATATTTCTGCTTGTGCATTGGTTGTGGAAGGAAAGCTGCACCGTGGGCCAGACCTTCTCAATCACTGCAGCAGCTCTGGAAGCAGAAACATAAAGGGGGATTTAAGGCGATTTTTATCAGCAATATATTGAAACTGAATTACTTGGTCTGATCTTGGGTACAAAATCATGTGTGTTTTTGTCTTTTTCAGGAGTCAGTGACTTTCAGGCTTTTGTGGGGTGGCTTTAACTGAAGGAGGAGGGGAGGAATGTCTGAATAAGAAAACAACTGAAAAGTTCCATGACTGGGGAAGTTTTCCAGGGATTTTTTTTTCAAATTCTTTTTACTGTCTTGGACAGCAGGAGATAAACTATTTTCCTGCAAAAAGATCTTTCCAGCATGATGAGTACAACACATCCTGAAGGTCATGGGGAGAGAGAAGGTATCCATCAGCCTGGGTGAGCGCACAGCACCTCAGCAGTGTGATCTGCTGTGACCACAGGGATAGCACTGAAATGATGCTCTGGCAATCTGGGGAAGAGGTAGGGACTCAGTGGTGTAGAAGACACTGTTCCAAGGAATGATCACCCATACCACTTAGTTTACTAGGACAGATACAACCTTAGATGCTAAAAGGATCCTGTGCCTTAAGTCCCCCAGAGCTCCCTGATCCTATATATTCTGTGTGGTCAGAGTGGGTTTTGGTATGTTAAGATGCTTGAATTCTTTGTATGTTTGTTTCTCAAACTTAGATTTGATATACTTTTGGTTTGTGTTCTTTGCTTTAAAATAATAATAATAATCAAAATAGACATACTACACTTGTTTCTTTCAGCTGTTCTTTCAGCTTAAATGATTTCTTCTGATTCTGTGAGAGGAGGTAAACAGCTGAAATAGTTCAGCCTGTTTGACCAGGTGCTGGTGATAATATGATTTTACACAATTTACTCTGAGCAGCTTTGCTTGAAGTTTTTATCTCATGGATAACTTTCTCCCTGAAATGGTGCTAATTTACCTCCTGAAACACAGCAGATCTCTATGCAGAACCGAGGGACTTTTTTTAAGTGAATCTGCAACAACACAGGGCAAGTTTCTCTGGGCTCTTGGATTTTTACATCACACTTTGAATGTTTTCTGTTGATAGCATTGATGTGATTTCTAGCAGTTAAATCCCAAATATGTGAGTGGAGCTAGGGCCTATTGTATGCAACCCACTTGCCTCAAACTGTTCAAACCTTATTTGTGTAAAACAATAAAACGTTAAACACTAGTGTGGAGATGTGATAACTCATGTTTTAAATGATTTTTGCCTGATGTATAACAGTGTTTTTAAAGAATTTCTTGTCAAAATTGCATGCCAGTGTGGCCCTGTGGCACCCCGAGAGAACTGCACATCGATGCTCATTTTTTATCCATGGGACAGACTTTGATTTTTATGGTTGGCCAGACTT
This sequence comes from Aegotheles bennettii, assembly GCA_013398125.1. Classification (NCBI taxonomy): domain Eukaryota; kingdom Metazoa; phylum Chordata; class Aves; order Caprimulgiformes; family Aegothelidae; genus Aegotheles; species Aegotheles bennettii. The sequence continues at coordinate 6,621 of VZRW01006087.1, read as the reverse complement.
GTGGAGCACGTGGTGAGCCTGAAAGAGGGAAGGATGCATCACCCAAGATGTAACCCACTCTTTGAGCCTAAATCCTTTATCTTCCACTCAAACACTTGTCCTTTGCATCTGGAGCACATCAGAATCTCTGAACCTGCTGGTCACTGAAATGGTTTGGGAGGGCCCAACCTGTCTCAGCCATGGGTATGGCCAAGGATGGAGGGAGGAGGGAGGCTGCTGCCTGAAAGGGCCATGGGAGGGAACTAAAGGGGGAAGTCCCTCCCTGTCCAGCCCCCTGGGTCAGCTGGTGTGAGCAGCGTGAAGAAACCCGGGACAGTGAGCTGGTGCTGGAAGCTGCCTCTGAGGCCTCGTGGGTTAGGAAGTGGGGTGAATGCCACCACTCAGGTAAGGTCTGGGCACCCGGGGCTGGTGGAAAAGCAAATGCTGGAGTGTCACCCCAGGTGAGTGAGGGCTGCAAGTCCAGCTTGCCTGCAAACCACAGCCCTGGCTGTGCAAGAGGGGAGCAGCACTGCATGGGGAGAGAATGTGGGTGGGTGCACCTCAAGGGGTGGGGGCTGACCAGTAAGGTCTTCACCCCAGTGGCCCCAGCCAGAGGGCACTAGAGTGTGTTCTTAGAGATAGATATATATATATGTGTGTTTGTGTATGCATATTGAAAATAATAAAAATAAATGTAAACACAAGGTTGGTGGCTCGTTATATATAAAAGTACAGTTAGTTAACAGTTGTTTTGCAAAACAGCAATTTCACCACCACTGGAAGGTGAATCTGCTGATGGAAAGTCTTGCTGCTTACTGAATTAAGTACAATACTTAGTGATGCATCACCTGGTGAGAAGTAAACACAGAATGGATGAGCCTATGAAGAATAACAGATCTTTCTGGGGCTGGAAGTGGGTTGTCTTCTCAGAAAGAAATCAAGAGCTCTGTTTTGGAAAGTGCTGGTTTTGTTCCACTCCAGAACCTGGCAGAGCTGACCTGGCTGTGCCCCAGCCAGGCTGTAGCATGGAGGTGAGCAGTGCCAAGCCTTCATCCTCACAGTTTATTGAAGTGAGGGCTGTATCTGTTTCTCTTGAAGCATTTCCTAATGGGGTCAACCTGGGGAGGTCACTGGAAGGAGGGGTGACCACACAATGCTGCTTTCAGGAGTGAGAGCTGTTGCTTTCCCAGAACTGAGGTTTTTTTGTTGCTAAAGTGTCCTGGCTGGCTTGCTATGAGCTGTAACCTGCTGCTTAGACACTTTCAAAGGCCAGAAGTGAGGACAAAACCATAGCTTGGACTCTTGTTTTTGACACAAAATATGAGTATTGATGCTTTTTTAAAGCTTGTTTCGGCCAATGAACCAACCTGAATAGCACAGCGAGGAAAAAAGCTCAGCTGAGAATCCCTGTGGCTGTTGCACAGCCTGGTGGGCTACCTGCTGGTGGTGGAGAGACTTGCCCCAGGCATAGCAAAGGGAGCTAGTGGCTACTGTTTGTTTGGCCTTTCCCAAAGTACTTTTGAGTTGAACCATTCAAAAAAACCCAAACAAACAAGGGGATGTCCTTAAGCACCCAGCTGCCATGCTTAGATGCCTCAGTACCTTTGGGAGGGTGATCTGCAGGTGTCCCCAGCACATTCAAAAGCAGTGGGGCAGCTGCAGCCATGGCTGCCAACACTCTGACTTCACTCAGGGGTGAAAAGAGGTGGAGCACGGGAAGGAAACCGAGTGCTGTCACTTCAGCTCTCTGAAACGCTGTGATATTCTCATTGGTTGGTTTGTTTGTTGATACTCATAATTATATGAAATTGAGGCGAATGCTTTGTACCAAAACCCACCTAGGACTTGGAGACACAGTGTGTGCCCAGAAGATGAGTTTCTAGGTCTTGAGGGTTCTGCTTGACCCCTAGGGCAGAAGGTGCAGCAGAACCACCAGTGTGGGTGCTAGGAGTGCCCACGTCCGTGGTGTCTTGCCCTGCACAAGGATTATGGGATAGATGTTGTCACATCATGACCTTCACATGAGGTCTGTGCTGTATTTCATCGGTGTAGGCCCAGAGATGCTCCCTTCTACAGCAGGGAGAGGCAGGGGGGGCTGGCGGGACCCTTCCCCTTCACCCCTGGGGTGTTCATCATCCAGCCCCCGGTCGCTCTCTCGGGTCACTGGGTGGGTGTCAGGGCCCCTTTCCCCGGGGTGGCGCTGGGAGGAACGCCGCCGGGGGCGGGGGGAATCGAGGAGGGGGTC
>VZRW01006086.1:67362-98548 GCA_013398125.1 Aegotheles bennettii | reverse complement strand
GAGCCTGCGCTCCCTGAGGGGGTGACGGCCCCGGGGGGTTCCTGGGCCCGGGGGGCGGTGCAGCGCAGGCCGGAGCCGAGCACGCTGCCCCCTCCCCAGGGCCGGGCGGTGCGGCCCAGGCCGGGGTCTCTGCCCCAGGCCGGGGTCTCTGGCCCAGGCGCGTACCCAGCTGGGAGCCAGCCTGGGTGTCTGTATCACGGCTGGGCCCGGGGATCTTCCAGGCCTTTCCCAGCCCAGGGCACCAGCCAGGGCACGGCGGGGGCGGGGGAAGGGTCTCTGGGAATCGTCTGGGCAGCCTGGTGCTGGCACAGGGCCTGGGCCAGGCTCCCCGGGACCCTGCTTCATCGGCTCCCAGCTCTTTGGTCGTTACTGCAGAGCTCCTCGCTGTGTGTCCCCTTCACAGGGTGCGCACAGTGCTCCTCTGCCATGCGATTTAAAGCACAAACCTTACAGCTGAAGGGTCAGGTGCTGGGTGTTTGTAGGAGCTATGGTGTGTGTGTGACTGCACTGTCACCCGGTGTGTGCTACAGGTCCCCACCTTTTCGTGTTTGATGATCGTGCTCAGTGAATGTGCTTCTTAGTTCTGCCCTGCTTTACAAGTGCCTGCTTTAGTAAAACCATCAGCTCGTTCATGGGAAAGGATTGCTTGTGTGTTTTAGTGTTTTATTTGTGCTGAACATACACAGTAACAAACATCTCTGAGACAAGATGGTGATCCATGAAACCATGGTGTGGTAGAGTGGATAAAGCCAGGAATTATTCAGTGTTGGTACTTTCTGCATGTTCAACTTGAGATCTGAAATATGTCTTTAATTTTTTTTCTTGGTGTTTTTATACAAAAGTGTTCACAACTCAGACTGTATTTGGTGATAAATTTGAGTGATCTCTGCCTTGGAAAGCCATAGCTGCAACAGCTGGAGAAATACAACTGGTGAAATGCTTTGTTTCAGTGACCTGTGTGCTGCTGCAGGAGAATTCCTCGGTAAGCACCACCTGGATGCGAGGGCTGTGACAGCAGTGACCACCAGGGCCTCCTCAGCTCCTGCTTTCTGCCTTCAGCTACAGCAGGGCAGGGTCTGATGGACAGGCAGCTGGCTTCACTGCTGGTGCTGGCCTGCTTTGGTTTTGAAGCACAATCTGCCAGAAGCGAGGTGGCAGGGAGATGATCCCAGCCAGGGTTTCACACCCGGGGGTGAGGAAGCTGCGTTCAGGTACCAGGGTCTGTTTGTTCTGACGTTTCTAAGATTTCTGATAATTTGCTTTTTTGCAACCTGAATGTCCTTTTGCTGTTCTAAAATCCTTCTCAGGTAAAACAGAGCTTGTGTACAACTCCTTATGCATTCTGAGGAGCTCTTTATTCCCCATGCATCTCTCTTGTGCGTAGGCATATTGTAATATTGTAGAGACCAAGTTCAGGCAAGCTGTGTATTGGTACCAGGGTGGTGAAAGGTGCAGCTGATACAGTTTGATCTTAGGTTGTCACGCACAGATGTGGCAGTTGATATTGATGAAAGGTTCAGTTTTGTGTGGAAAAACTGAACATTTTCCCTTAACGCTTCTTTTGAAACAGGTAAGCTGTTTTTTCATAAATGCAAAAAAAGAACTGTAGCAGGAGGCCAGTGTGGATGGCTTCCAGTTCCAGTGGTTGTGTTCTGCTGAACAGGCAGCTGAGAATGGGGAAAATTCTCTGTGGCTGGTGGTATTCTATTGCCTCATCCAGTAGGAGGAAGGTCATCTCCTACCAGGTGGATTTATTTACTTCTCGTTTATTTTTCTAGTCTGCAAAAAAGTAGAATATATTTCATATTATTAACGTTTTACATGACTCCCACTGACATCTGCTGAATTACAGATTCTAGCTCATAGCTTTATTTATTTATTTCAGAGCACACAGTTATGATATTGAATAAGTGATAGGTCTTTCACAGGTAGGAATCTCCAGAGTGAAAATGGTTTGCAGTAACAGGCTTGGACCAATAATATTGTTATCTGAAGCTCTAACTTTCAGACAGGCTCAGTGTAAATGTATCCTGCAGGATCCTCAATGTCTTACACCGGCACTGAAAAGTCTTCTGTATGGGCAGCGATGTCACTGAACAGGGAGAGCTTTGGGTGGCCAAAAAGCATTGAGTTGCAGAGAGTAGTCGTGGTCAGTAGCAGCTTCTTCTGTAGTGGGTTATCTTCAATCTCATCAACCTATATTAAAATCACTATCTTTACCTGTCTGTTTATTTTTCTGCCTCTAGGTAGAGCTGGCTTGGGGACTGTAAATACTGATTATATCAGAAATAAATATAATGAATAGAAATAGGGTTTTTTTTCCTTGTCTTTTAATTGCTGCCCATGCTTTTGAGGCTTGTCTCCATCATCGTATCTGTTTTTTCCTAAGGTGGATAATGCTTTAGTATCTGGTTCCCAGAAATGACTTCTCCACTGGAATTTGAGGTTTTCATTGGTTTTAAGTTCTGGCTTTGATTTGGCTATATGCTGTCACAGGTTACTTCTTCATAGTCCATAAAATGGTTATTCTTGTGTTTAAAACAGTTAAACTATCTCAAGACAGGTGAAAAATAATGAATGCTGTCTTTGCAGTACTTGCTTATGCCAGTGCTGGTTTATGCATGTACTGTAATTCTTCCATGCATGTTATCAAAGACAGGGGCTATGCATTTAAAATTGGAATGAAGTTGGAATAAAGATGTTGCCAGTACTTTCTATGGATTAAAATTTAGCCATACCACAAGATTAGAAAATGTCTTTAAGTAACAGTTACACATCCTGGTTTTATTAAGACTTCTGCATACCTTCTGAGGTGGTTTGAGTGAGTAAAAGTGATTTTGGTGAGGTGCAAATCCTCTGGGGAGGATTTGCAAATCCTCTGGGATTGTTTTGAGGTGACCACCAGACATTCAATGGATGCTGCCCATCTCTCCTTCTGTCCTGGTTTAACCTGCATTTGGTGTTGTGAATCTTTCTTTGCTCACCCTCTGTCTTGACACACCATTAGCTGGGATGCCAGACTTGTTCTGGAACATACATGAATTTGAAATAGTATGTTTTAAAGGCAGCAATCATTCCTCTTCAGCTTCTCTGAGCAGAGAACAAGCTATTCCTGGCAACAGAGGTACCAAAATTTCTGAAGAAGATGAGCTCTTGAGTTCTGGAAGTTCCACCTTGTCCTTGAAGTTGGGCATGAAGGTGTGTACATTAGACACACAGGCCAAGATTTTTTAGGAAGTGACTAAATTTAGGCTTCTGAGTCCACATTTAGAAGCCCAAATAATTGACCCAATTTTAAACTAACACAACAGAATTAAAGTTGTCCTGTCTGCGTCCTTAATAGCTGCAAAATTTTTCTTTAATCTGGATAGGACTGACTTCGGTGAGGCGGCTGAGTTTCAGCTGGGTGTAGCTGTGGTGACTCCTTGGCATGTCAACGTTGACTCTGAGCCCTGTCGAAGAGATGCTGCAAAACTTCAGTGCTGTTACTGGGTACTTCCAGCTAGTGTCACATCCCAGAGCATTAATGGCTTTGTCCTCTTTTTCTGAAATGTTTTATTTTTCTTATTCAGTATGCTCCTTCCAGGAGCTTGGGCTTTTCTTCCTCCTCTTGACTGCCTGTCCCCGCTTTCTCCCATTACTCTGTAGTTCTGCAGTAGAGGTTTTGCCATCAATGGCAGAAATAATCTATGCAGATTCCTCACAGAATGGTCCTGACTTGATGCACAGAGCAGTGGACTGTCCTGTAAAGCACAAGGTGAAGAAACTAAAGAAACCTGTTTCTCTGTTTCTGATACAGAGGAAAGAACTTTTGCTTGTAGGTGTTTTAATCTTGTACAAACCTATGCTGGACCTTGTTTTAGTTCAGTGGCATCCATCTTAAATATTTCATTACTAATAATTTCTAAGCAGTTGGTGTCTCCTGTAAGGCCAGCAGATCCATCTGTGTAGCTGCTGTGGGAAAACCTGGGCTTCACCGTGTCCAGCTGCTACACTGCATTGTGGAGGAACCAATTATTCCAGGCAGGGAAGCCTTGGTACTGTGTCTGCCAAAGGCTGGCTTTGTCAGATGAACCAGCTTTCTTTGAGACAGTTTCTTGCAGAACACACAGGAAATGATCGTTTTAGGAAGCAATAGAGGGATTTGTACAAGAACTCTGGTGTGTAAGGGATTGACTTTGAGGAGGCAAGAGGCTCTGAGCTGAACCTTCTACTGTTGGGGTGTTTTTGTCGACAGCACCTTGACACCTTCTGTCACCTTGACAGAAGTGACCACCATGCTCTTAGTGACAGAAGCATGGTCAACATAGAGGCCAGAGTGTTATCCAGTCCTTTTGGTATAGTTTGAGGACCAGAACAGCAAAAACAAGATAAAATGCAGAAGCGTAAGATGGAAAACAGGGACTAAGAGCAAGAACTTCCTAAAGCCAGCAACTCCCTGTTCAGAAGTGAAAGAACACAAGTTTATTATATTCAGAAATAAAAGGACATACACACAAGTACATAGGCTAGTCACAGAATGAGCATCAATCACTAGTAACATACAACTGTTCAGAAATTAAAAAAAAAAAAGACTGATACTCTACCTGATGTGTAATAATCTGTATCTGTTAGTAAAGCAGGGAAGTGATGAAAATGCACAGTCCGTGTTACCTGTGCGTAATAAAGCTCAAATCAAACTGAAATAGGTGCAGTGGGAAAATTTGTTGGTGGAGAATTGGATCTTAGAACCAGAACAGAGCTTTAGTTGCCTGTTAAAATAAAAGCAACACTAGTTTTCACTGGCAAAAGTATTTTTAAAGAGGGACAGTAATGAGAAAATTTTTCATAGCTGGATGGAAAGAACAAAAAATTTAGAGTGGAAACGAAAAGGTTGGATCAAAAATTTAGGATTGAAATCAAATTGTCAGAATAACAAGGCTTTGGAACAGCTTCCTGGAGGCATAAAGGTTACAGTCCTGTCTCTTCTTCCTCTGATTTCTACAGGTAAATCACACTTCCAGCATACCTGTTCTCACTCCGAAAATGTAGGAATAATCTCACCAAGTAATCATTGCATTGTTGCTCACTACTTAATATTAATTTTCTTATTTAATTCAGTGCCATTTGAATTAATTTTTTGAGATAATATAATCTATAGTTCTCTCTAATAGAATATTTATGGCTCTGCTCTCAGGAATTAAGTTTTGTATACAAAATACATATATAAATATATATATATATGGAGACTTTGTTCCTGAGTAAGTAACCAAGGGAACCAGAGCGAACCAGTAAAATCTAGTTCTGTGTGGAACTGCATTGTAGGATGAAAACATACATTGTGCCAAGGTGAAGCTGGGCAAATGCTTTAATACAAATGGAATGCTTTCTTCAGTTGAAGCACCCATGTTTCTCATCAGAAATCTTCCATAAAATACTCCTATAACTGCATTTTTTGTGTGTTTGGGAAGGGTCTGTAATCATCACATTTGAACCACAAGCTTTTAAAGCTATTTCTTACACCTGAAAATTTGGCAAGAATTGTTTCAATGCTTCTGAGAGTAGAGGAAATCATAATGCCTTCAATCAACCTGCATTTTTATTTTTTTTTTAAAGCTCAAATGCCCTAACCAGCTAAATTTCTCCAGATGTAACAAGATCAGAACTACTGGTCAGCTCTTTATCCTGCCCTTCTCTTCCGCATGGGAAGAAACCATTCTGCATGCGATAAAATAATTACCCACAATATTTAGGCCTTAGCTTTGTCATAATACCTCCTTGTATTACTGAAATGAAGTTGCCTAAGCGGGTTCCCTTGCTGGCTTGGTGTCAGCGTCTGTGGTTTGTGCTCCCAGCACGTGGTGTGACTCGCCTCTCACTGATGCACGAGATCAGATACAACTTTGTGTTCAGCCAGCATCTTGGTAAGAGGAGGATTTCCTTAATTCTGATTTCTTTCTATAGAAAGAGCATAAAGCCACCTGTACTAGTGGAAAACAGCCCAGATGGTTCCTGTCACATTGTGATGGTGACCAATAACGTAGGCATGAGCCTCTTGGACGCACTCTAGGCTTTGTGCCTTCATGAGCAGAGGGATTCTCTGAGCTGAAGGTGCTGTCTGGGTGGTCGTATTGAACAACTAACACCATGCCCAATCTCTGCAGAAATTCTCTCCTTTTCCTTTGTTAACTTACAGTTTAATTCCACAGCACCAAGTGGCCGTGCTTCCCACAAATCATGCAAATGCTGGAAGCCACTCTCCTTGTTTTCAGATCCAGCGCTCCTTGCTGGTGTTTCAAGGAGTGAATGCTACAGAACCAGCGCGCTCATTACTGAGAGGACAAAGGGAATGGGTACTTGCCTGCTTTTTTCCAAGCTTCTGAAGAGATGTACTCAATTTTTGTTAATTGATTTTTCCCTTGCATTAAGCCATCCATACTGGCTATCTATCATGCTTGTACACTTCTCGACAAGAGAGTCAGAACTAACACAGTAGTCAAGATGTGAAAACATTGTATGTTTATAGCTTCTTCCTCACAGTTTCTTTGCTTTGTCAGCCGTTGCTCAGTGTTCTCTGATTCTTTCTGAACACAGTCATGCTCTGGCTCTGCATCTTTCCTGACTGGCAGTAAGGAACCTGGAGCTCCTGCCTGCGTGGTTGAGGTGGTCTTTCTCTGGTATGCACTGGCACTCAAGACACCTAGAGAGGTGGTCAATGTCCCAAGCTCATCACTGTTTGAGAAGCATTTGCACAATGCCCTTAATAACATGCTTTAACTTGGTCAGCCCTGAATTGTCAGGCGATGGGGCTGGATGGTCGGTGTAGGTCCCTTCCAGCTGAAATTGTCTATTCTATTCTACCAGTTTCTCAGTCAGAATTTGACCTTACTATATAGTATATACTATATAGTATATAGTTTCCATATCGCTCCTGAAATACACTGTAAGATTAGCACCACGAGTTGATACCTTCATTTCTCTGACAGTAATATAAGTGATAGATTGCTAAAAGGTGAAGTGTAGGAAACTGGTGTTTGGTATCTCATAGAATGCTTGGCTGGATACCAGTTTGCAGCTTGTTACTTCTTTTTATCAATTCTCATGAACTTTGTCACTTCTTTGAGTTCCTTGGACTCAGTGAAGAAAAGCAATAGTGTGGGATGTCCTCTCATATCTTCTCCAATCCAGGGGATTCATGTAACAACACTGTAATGGCCATCCAGCCTTGTTAGGACTCTGGAAGGCTTCTCCCAGGCAAGCCTTTCGTGGCTCAGTGGGCAGTCTGAGCATACTTCGTCTGTTAAACTTACTGAACTAGAGATCATTAACAGTTAATCTGTTCACAGGTCGTATTTTAAGGTCACTAGCAGAATGATGGCCTGTAGAGAGCAGAAGATGTTCAGGCAGTGAGGACTGGGGCACACAGTCAGGAAGGTTCAGAATAGCTTCTTGTTTCTTTCTTCCAAATACAAGCACTTGTGCTGGTGCCAAGTTCTGGTGTGAGGTCGTTTGTCTTGGAGCCTGGCTGTCCCTGGGCACTCTGTGGAGAGGGTAGTCTGCTGACCTCATGTAATTCTCCATCCTTCAGAGCAGTGTAGGAAAGTCGGATTAGTGAATATTTTAGCATATTAGTGGGAGAGGACTTTTTTCTTGAATATTTGAAATAAGGGGGAGAAGCTGCTGTTCTAACAGCACAGTACTGACTTGCTAACAAACTTTCTTTAGTAGATTTTTGCAAGAGGTTTCCTTTCAGTGCTTCACTCCTTTGATACAAGAGGTCTGATAGGGCAGCACACATGGGGGCTTGTTTGTTGCTGCTTCCATATACAGCCACTACTTCTGATCCTCAGTGACTCTGAAACTAACTAGTTTTGGATATGAAACTGGAAAATCTTTCTGCTTTTATCAAAAAATGGCTTTTCAATAATCTAACTTCAGCAGCCTAGGCAGTGACATTGATTCCATCTGTTCCAAAGGGTTTTTCTACCAGAAATTATTTGTATGAGTTTGTTTTGATGGTATCATAATCAGTATTACAGCCTTACTGCAACTGGTGGTTTGCAGGCATAGGTAGGCAGGGGAAATGTTACCTACAAAGGATTACCAGTCCAAAGGAAGCCAGGGAATAGATTTTTCAAGCACCTTAATTCATAGCTGAAGGCAGTACCTTATGCTGCTGCTGGGCTTTTTTCCTGTGTTCAAAATAAAGTTGAAGGTAAAAGCAGAGTAAAAATAACAGCAAGAGTGAAACTAAAAGTAGAGGAGGGAATAATGAAAAATGAGGCAAGATTCAGTTTACAGAAGAGGGCAGTGGTTGTGCTGGAGCTTGGGAGCTTTCCTGGGACCTAATGGGTACATGGAGGGTGTTGCTGAGGTGCTTTTAGGACAGGCAGACGGTCGAGTATCCAGGAGGAGATCACGGAGGAGAAAAGCAGGGACCAGACTGGCTGAGTAAGGAGACTTGATTGTTGAGTGAATATGTTGAAGGTTTTACCTGTTTGAAAGGGGGGCGGGGGGCAGAAAAGCAGCTTTTGTTGGTCAGAATAAGGCAGGCTTTGTGAAAATTACAAAAAGTTGTGTCACAGAGTAGCTGGAACTTGGAATTCAGTAGAATGGAGAAAAACAGTTTGTACCAGGGCAGAAAGGGGAAACACAGAGAAATGGATGTGAATCCATGAATGAAAACTGTCTTTCAATGAAAAACGAGTGAGGAGGAGCAGAGGAGGAGATGGCAACACTTGGGTGCAGCCCGTGTGCCCCTGGAGCAGGGGAGGCAATCCCCCAGCTGTACTGCAGTGAGCAGCAGTCAGTCCTTCAACTCATCAGATGCACTGTGTATCTTTGGGACCATTTTTACTTGCTGATCTTTCTCCCACACCACCATAATCCCATTTCTAGGAAGCAAATTTTAGCAAATTCCCCTGGAGCTTTGCATTCTCTGCTTTTGCTGCTGCCCTTTGTTCATCCAAAACAATGACAATCAAAGTCAACCATATCCATCTTGGGATGGGACTGTCCACAGTTTTAGAGAAGGGCTTGATAAGAAAGCCTGTGAAAGTCCCAACTGGCATAGTCAAGAAGGGCCAGAGAGATCTGGGCAGGCTGGGTTTCATGGATTTGGAACAAGAATGGAAAATGCTGGTGCAATACTGGAGAAAGAGATGAAGCAGAAACAGTAGAGGACTGTTCTTGTATGAAGTTCTCTAGGGGAGCGTGTGTATAGTAACCAGCTGACCTGGGGACACAGAAGAAACCTTCAAATTGTAAGGCATGTCCCAGAAATGTGAAGATCTATATTTAACCCCCAAAAAAACTTCAGTTACAAGTGACCTTCCTCTCTTCTCCAGCCGTGCTGAGGATGTCACTGCCCATCATCGCTGTTCTCTTGTCTCTCCGTGCAGGGAGCAGAGCAGTAAATGGGGATGTGATCTCCTCTGTGGTTGTTCTGCAGCAGTGTGGCTGAGGACTGGGTCACTGCCCTCACCTGGAAAGCTGGTCCAAGCAGCAGTGCTGTTACCAGTGAGGAAGTACTAGAGGTGCAGATTTTGAGAGATCTGAGATCATTTGCTGCCAGCAGGCAAAGCCCCTGTGTAATGGGTGGCAGTGTGTTGGCACCACGGTGTGTCCTGGGGCTGAGCACTGTAAATACCAAACGTGCTTGCTGCTGCTCATCCTGGGGCTTCTCCTGCATACCTGCCTTGTTTTGATTTGTGCTGTAGAGTCCCCTCTGCCTCTGCTCCCTTGGCCCAAGTGGGAGTAAAGCTGCCTGGTGGATCTGCTTCCCGGGAGCTGTGGGGCTGAGAGCGTTTGTCTGAGAGCTTGGTGGGGGAGGGTGGTACTGTTGTGGGGCGGGGGTCCCTCTGCCATCTCACACCATGGTCTCTCCCGTGTTACCTGTGTTGGTGGGAAGGTTTGATTACAGCCTGAGTGTGGAGGAACACTGGCTGTTTGCCTGTGTTTTTATAACACTACAGGTGTGTGTGGAGCGCCATTCGGGTTTTCTGCCATTACCCGTCCTAGAGGGGAGGGATGGCAGAAGTTTCTGTTCCTCTCAGCAGCTATGGGTAGAATTCTGCTGTTTGGAAGGTAACATGAGAAAACAGCACTTGAGCAGGCCCTGAAACAAACAGGCCCAGCATGTCCCCTTCTCTAGCTCTCTACCTCTTCCTGGCCTCATATAATGCTCTCTAAGGAGCTGCTCTGTTCATTTCATAAATCAGCTATTTTTCACCCAGAGAAGTAAAGCTTGGAATGCCTCATGTCCTGTTAGCTTAACTCTTACTGTAAAAAATCATGTTTTGTGTTGTCAGAAGGAATCTGCAGGGAGGAAAAGAAAACGATGGGATTTTCATATTTCCCCAAAAACAATTCTGCTTACATTTGTGTAGGCTTGGTCTGTAGCTCTGACAGAGTCTTTGATCTAACACTAATAAACTTTTTATTTAATATTTTGATACTATATTTTCCTTTCTTTATTTTCCAGGGCAGGAAAACCACCACCTGGCTTACATCTGGATGTTGTCAAAGGAGACAAGCTCATTGAGGTATGGAGATGGGTTCTGTGTGGATTTGGTGTGTTGTGTGTGCAGGCACCAGCAGTAGAACATGTCCCAGCATTGTCCACACTTACTCATAAGTATTTCCTTTCTCTCTCATATTCATTATTTTGAAATCAGTTTGTTTTACTCTGAAACTTCAGCATGGAAGGAATTTTCCCTTGCCTGTACTCAAGACTGTCTCATACTATGCAGTGCTTCCATCAGTTACCTTCCAGTCAGATGCACTGTTGCAGGGATGCAGAACTGCAGTGCTTGGCTCACAGTGACACTTTGATTCCCCAACTTGAAACCTGTGTTAGTAAGAGAGGAAAAATAAAATGTTTGTAAGGAAAATTTGATACTTTGCAGAGCTTTATTTCTTCCAAACTCAGTTTTGGACCAAAGTTGACATTTTGTTTCCTACAAGATGTGTATTTAGGTGGTATCCCACTGCAGCCAGAAGGCACCTTGTCTTAGGAACTTCAGGAGCAAAAACTCAAATAACATGGGGAAAGAAATCCCAAAATACAAAAGAGTAAGAGTAAAAACTCTTACTTTGTACTGCTTGTGTGAGATACTTGTCTGGTCAGTTTGGGTTTTGGTTTTTTGGCTTTTTACAGGAAGGTTAACTGGGGATCTTGTATCTTACAGGTTTCTTGCCCTGTCCTCCAGTATGAATCTGTACTGGATCTGAACATGCTGTGACTGGCACAGATACAACGAGTTACTTTGATTGCAGCAAAGGAATTAGTCTGATATACACCACCTCATTCTCTATTTCATTTTTTGTCTTATATTTTGTCACTGTTGATAACTAGAGGTCATCTGATTATTGTTGTACTGATCAACATTCAGATGTTTGGAAAGGAGATTTTTCAATCAAAAGTAGTAAAAAAAAAAAAAAGGTGGCTCATTAACATGATTGACAGAGAGAACCCAAGGCAGGGAATGTATTTCAGCCATGGAGAGACTCCTGACTTGCAGTTCACTGAAAAACAGCAATGTTTCTGGGCAGCAAAAGCTTGCAAAATTCAGCCAACTTTTCTGAACAGAAACTTGGAAAAAGAAGAACTTGGTGTTAGATTAAGGAAGACCTGGGTAGCTTAAAGTCTTGGCTGGTTTGTAACGTATGCTACCACAGGAGTATCAGACAGTGTAAGTGTTCCTTCTGGTGCCTGGCAGGGTAAGAGCACTCCACAGGAACTTGGCAAAGCCGGTCTTGGCCTAAGAGAGATCTTCGCTCAGCCTTAATTTGAAATGAATTAGATACTAGCACACACTGTATCTTCAGAGCAGCTTGTGAGTTCATCCAGTGCATGGAGGGGTTGGTTCACACCAGCTGCTCGGGCTACATTGGAGCTGTCCTTCACTGGCTCTTTCTAGGCACGAGAGCTCTCAAACCCTCTGCATTCCCATTGTCTTCAAACCATGGACCATGTGTTCTCCTTCTCGTGGTAGTTACATGTTCAGAATCGCTTTCAGAGACCAGAGAGCTGTAGTAGGACTGCTCAGCTCAGCCTCCTCACTGCCATGCTGGCAACAGCATCTGGGGTAAGGATCGCACTTGGCACTGGGTTTCCCAGTATTTCTTTCATGCCATGTAATGAGATTCAGCAAAGCCAAGTGGCAGTGACTGGGTTTTTGCTGTGTGATAGATGGCTGAACATAACACAGCCTTCCCACTGATGGGCTGAGGTTTTTCTTGTCATGTTTCTTTTGCATTTTTGAGTGTGGAGAAAGCTTTAGGATAAAAGATTTTGTGTGGAGCTCTCTGCTGAATTAATCCTCAGGTGCTAGGCCAGTATCTATCATGGGAGTCCTGGCCAGGGATGAAAAAAGAAGCAGTAAAATGCCAGATGGAAGCTGAGGATGCACCATTGGCTTTGGCAATGGATGAGCAAATTTGGTGTTGATAAATTGACACTCAAGAATATTGTCCTGGTGGTGTCAGACTCTGAGGCAGTGCTGCCCAAAGCTTGGACCTACAGGAGGCCCAAGATGACTTTGTAAGCTCGAGATCTCTGTCCACATTGGGAAAGTGGATGGTGCAAACATCCTAATTCCCTCTTCCTACCATTAACTCTCTTGATACCCTAAAAGAGGTTCTTTTTGGTACTGTGCAGAGCATTGTTAACAGCCATTGCTAGTCTGCTATCAAGTGCTCCATGGTTCATTAGAAACCCAGACTGGCTTGGGTTGGAAGGAACATTAAAATCATCCAGTCCCACCACCTGCCATGGGCCGGGACACCGCCCACCACACCAGGTTGCCCCAAGCCCCAGCCAACCTGGCCTTCAACACTGCCAGGGAGGGGCAGCCACAGCTTCTCTGGGCACCCTGGGCCAGGCTCTCACCACCCTCACACCAAACAATTTCTTCCTCCCATCCCATCTCCATCTCCCCTCTGGCACTTGCAACCCGTTCCCCCTCGTCCCATCACTCCCTGCCCTTGGCACCAGTCCCTCTCCAGCTTTCCTGGAGCCCCTTCAGGCACTGGAAGGTGCTCCAAGGTCTCCCTGGAGCCTTCTCTTCTCCAGGCTGAAGACCCCCAACTGTCTCAGCCTGTCCCCAGAGCAGAGCTGCTCCAGCCCTTGGAGCATCTCCGTGGCCTCCTCTGGACTCGCCCCAACAGCTCCGTGGGGACCCCCGAACTGGACCCAGCACTGCAGGGGGGGTATCACGAGAGTGGAGCAGAGGGGGACAATCCCCTCGCTGGCCCTGCTGCTCACTGCAGAGTTGATGTTTCACCTCCTGGGCACCTGATGTTGGCGCTGGGTGTTGGTGAGCTTAGGGGTGCAGTCGCCGGCCGTTGGGCTGACTGTTCCATGTAGCATGCGTGCCTGCTTGTGGCCTTGTAGTCTTGTAACCACCACAGCCTTGGAGGGCTCCAGTCCCCTGTGTCCAGACTGTGTACGGGTGAGGACTGAAGCCCTCCAAGGCTGTGGTGGTGACATGGAACAAGGTACAGTGTGTGTGGGGACTACAACAGGGCGACAGCACCTGGAGGTGATCCAGCTCCTTCCCTGTCTCCTACAGGTGGCAACAGTATTTAATCTTTGTCTGTTAATGTAGACAGCAGTAACTAAGGAAGAGCATTATTAAATCTGCTGGGGTCCTGAGCACTTGATACTAACCGAGCCGTCCGTGTCCCAGGCCTCGTGCTGAGGTCTGAGGTGCCTTGTGATTGCTGGGTCCAAAAAGTGCAACATTAAAACAAGCCATGAAGTGTTTAAGCTCAGTGTATAAAGAACAACACTGGGTTATAGCTCAGAGGCACAGGAAATTTTGGAAACATTATCTTGAAGTAAAGGCAATAAAATCATTTTCTCTGGTGATTTGTGGGTGATATTTCCAGTTTATGAATTTGTTTGTGTCTTTGCAAAATCCCTTGCAGTGCTGCCAAGTCAGAATGCCATTGTCTTGTGTGTAACAAGTGCAAATGAAAACTCAGAGGCCACTTCTTTTGGTTTCTGTTGTGGAAAGGAATGAGAAATTGTTCCACCAGCTTTTATGGTACTTGAAATGGTGAGGGAACTGCTTGCGGAACTGAGCACTGAGATGTGCAGTGATGAGTCAGCCTCTGAAGATCCACTTGTTGGTATCGGAGCTACACTTACACAGGATTTTTTTCAGGAACACAAGAATAAAAGGAAAAGTTACTGCTCATCTTTCTTATAAAGTGGAATCATGGATTCATTAGTACAAAAGTGTTGAATGTGGGAAGACTCTGAGCTGAACTGAAGTTGAATCCCCAGAAAACCTGACCAGCATTTCTCAAAAGATGTACTGTAACAAACACTATGGTGTTGGCTGACCAACAGCTGGATGGAGCAACTGTAATCTGAAGAAAAATTATCAGCAACACTAATGGAATTATTAAGGCTTGCAGGGAAAAGTGTAGCGGAAGTACACGAGCACAGAGACTGTGTGTGTGGGAGATTGATCTGTTTACAGGTGGAATAACATTCAACCAGGAAGAACTGAGGAACCTACTCAGTTTAAGCTCTTTGTCAATGGTTTATACTTTCTGGTTAATTCTGAGAGGGGGGTCTTGTGAAAACCAACATCTGTGAGGAGGCAGAAAGCGATAATGAAGGAGTCTGGTGAGAGCAGAACCCAGTAGGCTGTGTCAGTATTTTGATTTCTCAGGTTGTTTGTCTGAATTACACTGAGGCTTTGAGGAGTGCTGTTCCTCACCAGGCACAAACGGATTCAGAGGCAACACCTGTGTGTCTTACAGGTCCCAACTGGAGGAAAATCACTTGCACTCTGCATTTGCACCTCATTTGTCACCAGATAGTGTCCTTGAAGGTGAATTGCCTTGAAGTGGTGATTTCTGTCCTACCAAATAAGACGGAGACTCACAGAGAAGATTTTTTTTTGTAGTTAAAGTCTAAGTATTGGCACTCTTGTGGATTTTCTGCCATCCTGTGTAACACTGAAGGTGCTGATGAAATTTTATCTAGCTGTTTGTTTTCACAGAACTTCTTGAAATTCGGTGTCTTGAAGTGCTGGGTGAGATTGGCCAGTTGGCTGGGAAGTTTAGTAGCGGGTATTGGGAGCTGATAGATAGACACACAGCTTATCACCTAAGTCTTCTTATTTTAAGAAAGCAGACAAAAATATGTAAGTCAGTGGATTTCACAAAGCATTTATTCATGAAATCATGCTTCAAATGCATACTGTTGAGTTAGCTGGAAATAAGACATTAGCAGATTATTACCTAAGGGACCAGTTAATTGTGAAGTTGTCCTGATGTATGGAGGGTAGTTGTTCAATTAATTCTTCTCGTGACATAAAAGAGAGAATAAACACAAATTAAGTGCTTATTCCTGAATACCAGGTTAGGAGAACTTGCCGCATGGGGGCTGACAAATGTTCAGGAGAACGATGAGAAATCCAACCTAGAAAATGCAGAACACATTTGGGAGGAAAAATCTGAAAAAAAATTGGTGGGGAAGGGGCACGTGGATGCAGCAGTGGTGAAAACCTTGAAGTTCATAATTGGGGGGCAGATAAATTTAGATGGAACTTTGCAAGGCCATTTGTGTAGAAAATTAGGTCCATCTGATTTTTGTGCTTACAGAGGAATATAAGTGCTATGGCTTATTCCAGGCTGTCTCCTTATTTTCTGTGTGACTTGGTGGTGGCACAGAGTGCATGCCTGGCAGTGTCAGTCTCTCTGATAGCTCAACAGAAGCCCAACCAGCTCTGTGTAGCTGGTCTGAGGCATTGGCTCTTTCCAGCTGAGCATGTGGAACTGAGGAGCAAGCAACCGACTGACACGAGTGCTGCTGCTGGGAAGGGAGGTCCTTCTTCATCGCCCTGTCCTGGTGCCCAACACCCACCACCCCAGCAGAGCCAGCTGGGATGTGCCTGGCTGGAGGTGAACTGGTCCAATCCTCGACAGCAGTAGAAGACTGATGCAGCAAAGAAGTTACTTGCAAGCTGGAAACTTTGCTCAGATGTGTGGCAGTGTTTTAGGGACATGGTTTAGTGGGACTTGGCAATGCTGGGTTAACGGTTGGACTTGATGATCTTTTACAACCAAAATGATTCTGTGTTTTCAAAATATCTTCTGTATTTACAAGATTGGAAGCCCTTTTTTATGACTGCACTTATTTACTTCACTGAGCATCAGAAGCAGTGCCGAGTTTATATGTGGGGAGCACAAGAACCAGGTATTTCAGGCCTCACAACCAAGTCAGGTGAGACAGCAGCACAAATAAGCTGCAGGGCTGCAGCCAGGACAGGGAGAAAGTTCTCCAGCCATTCTGTAGAGCAGAAAGAGCCTGATGAGTACAGTGGTTTGGGGCCCAGACCTAGCTGGACTGAGAGCTGGAAGGGTGAGATGCCAGCTGGTCCAGAAAAGATTTAGTAGGATCAGATCTCCTGGTCCTTCCTCTACAGACACTTTGTGCAGTCACACAAGATGGTGCTCAGAGCTCGGAGGAGCCAACAGAAAAGAATCCCACTGATCTTAGCTCATAAGGTGTTTAGTCCTATTCATAGATCCACATGTCAGCGTTGGGCACTGTCAATTGCTAGAAAATGCCAGCCCAGAAGCCCAGAAAAGAGATGCTGCTTTCCTGTATGATAACAGCAGGGCTGGAACCAGATGATCTTTCAGGTCCCTTCCAACCCAAACCATTCTGTGACTGTGACTCCATGATTCAGTGCGGTTGAGGGGAAGGTTGTGTAGCTGGGAATGGAAGGAAGGAGGGGGAGAAACCCTCATGTTCCAGCAGGCACAGTGTTAATCCAGCTCTGACCATCTCCTGGAAGCAACGCTTTCCTGACCCAAGATCTGGGTTTTTTCTGACAGAAAATGTGCCATCAGCTTTCTCTTGATCATGGTATTGAAACCTTATGTGGGCTTTGGTAAATGTTTCAAAAAGCAGGAGAAGCCATCTGTTAACAGACCTGTAATGCCCTGCCAGCCTTTGGCTCGTGCAGCTGGAAGCAGGAAAACAGGCTGGACCTTGGCACACAATGAGGGAGAAGGCTGCACCACTTGGGTGCATTTAGGCACAAAGATTTCCTTTTGACAACGTTGCCTGTTAATAGAAACACGCTGTGTGCATCATAGGACTGTGTCAACATGTTTTGTTTGTCAGAGATGGTTTATGTAACTGATACTGCAATGTGTAAGATCTTGTTTGAAGAAGAGATTAGAACTAGGATGAATTAAGAAGACGTGTCTGAAATTAATGGTTTGCTTGAATAGACTATATGGGTTCATATTGCAGTACAGACTAGGTATAGTTTTACATCTTTTATTATAAAGTCTGAAATCTCCTGTATGTCCATTTCTGTATAGAGGTATAATTTTGATGTTCTGTGTCAGGTTGGAGGTCATTTAGCATAGATTGTTGGCTTAGACAAGGCCCAAAGTCATCTGCATGAGGAGTGTGTAAAAATCATTGGGAGCAGATGTGAGAGAGAATCCCTTGTATGAGACAGTCTGGTGCTTTGAAGAGTTACTGTCCTTCCCAGGCTGTCTTGTATTGGCTGTTAGAGAAGGGAACAACTGGGACTCTTCCACATTCAGCTGCTCTCATTTTACAGAGAGAAGATTTGAGTTTCTGTATTTAACAGTGTCAGACAAAACTGGAATGTTGATTAGCTGCTGGTGCTTTTTTGAATTTGCTCTGTTTATTCATATTTTTATTTTTTTCAGGAAGATACAAAAGATTATAGAAGTCTAATCTGCTTCTCTGTTTGATGTTCTACCTCAGAAACTCATCATTGATGAGAAGAAGTACTATCTCTTTGGGAGAAATCCTGATCTGTGCGATTTTACCATTGACCACCAGTCTTGCTCTCGGGTCCATGCTGCCTTGGTCTATCACAAACATCTCAAGAGGGTTTTCCTCATAGATCTAAACAGCAGTAAGTAGTGTGACATTTAACCAGACAGAAGTACGTTATTTCAGTACTTAAACATTTCTGAATCTGAGATGCTTCTTCCTCTCCTCTTTGTTGTTGTTTGCACTGTGGATAGATGACTGTAATCTGAATTAGCACCCTAGTGAAAGATTGGCAAGGTTTAGGAGCAAAGGAGTGTTTGTTCCAGTCAGCTTGCATCTGCTTCGCTGTATGTTTAAAACAATGTTTCTAGACTCTTAAGAGACTAAGAGAGAAGAGGAAAGTGCCTTGGCCTTCCCTTCACAATTTTAATGAAGCTTTCTCTTCTGTGGGTGACTTCCCAAGATTTAAAACCTGATGTACTGTTTTTTCCACTGAGGGGAATGATTCCAGACATGATATGTTGGGACCTAGAAGAACACAGAAAGTAAATGGTGTTTGTAATTTCTTTCTTTGACTTCTGGAGGACTTGTGATGTGTTACCTTAGTTGCTGAAATGGCAGATACAATGTACATAGCTAGTGTTCTCATCACTGTCTTGTATCTCAGAGCAACCACGTACAGCTTCTGAACTCTTGAAGACTCGAACGCTGTGAGCCTGAGCTGATGACTAACAGGCTCCTTTGTGTTTCAATGTTCTCAGCACATGGCACATTCTTGGGTCACATCCGGTTGGAAGCTCACAAACCCCAGCAGATACCCATCGATTCCACGGTTTCGTTTGGCGCTTCTACACGGGCGTACACTCTGCGAGAGAAGCCTCAGACACTGCCATCAGCAGTTAAAGGAGATGAGAAAATGAGTGGTGAAGATGAAGAGCTCAAGGGCTTGCTGGGCCTGCCAGAGGAGGAGACAGAACTTGACGTGAGTACAATGGCACATTGTACCTAGGTGGCATTTTCAGCTGAACGTGCAGTGTTTGCCACTTGTTTGCTTAGGTTCAGGTTCTTAATTTCTTGGCCTTGAAGATAATCTGAGGTGTATTCTGATGGCTGATGCACACAAACCACCTCATTCTTCCATGATAAGTCTGTGATCATGCTGCTTCCCAGAATCAGTGAACTAATGATCCTGCTGCTGCAGTGGTCTTCTCACAGAGGATTGCCAGGGAGTATGCACTCTCCGACCAACATTACCCGAGGTCAGGGGTGATTTCCCACACTGGTCCCTGCTGCCAGGTAACAGTGAATGCTGCCCTGTTTCCTACAGTTAGCTAGTGAAGAGGGAGACAGCAGCATGTGGCATTCACAGGATTGTTTAGACTGGAAGGGACCTCTCAGGATCATCCAGTCCAGCCCCCCTGCTCAAGCAGGGTCGGGTAGAGCAGTTGCCCAGTGCTCAGCCAGGTTCTGAGTATCTCTGCAGACTCTGGGCAACCTATTCCAGCACTGGAGCTCTCCTTCTTCCTAGGGGTCTAAAGTTGAATCTAAACAGTGAGCTGTGGTCTTTTGATACGCATAATCACTTGATTAAATCAGACTTCATACACGAGTTGCTTAAACTACTTTGTCTCCAAATTTGTCATTAGAACCTGACAGAGTTTAATACAGCCCACAACAAAAGAATTTCCACGCTCACCATTGAGGAAGGGAACTTGGATATTCAGAGACCGAAGAGAAAACGGAAGAACTCAAGAGTGACATTCAGTGATGATGATGAAATCATCAATCCAGGTAAGTAAGCAGTTTCCTTCAGTCTTTGGTTGATGTCCTTATGACTCTCTTTCCAGTATTCTCACAGGGATTCCTCGTGGCTGCGTATGGATAAGGAGAACAGAAATTTGGCAGTCAATATTTGGGATCTGCTGTTTCAGAGAAGCTGCCACATGTCTCACTTAAGTCTTTGGACCTCTCTGTGTTTCTTCTACCTGTAAAATAACTGCATGGGTTATGCAGGACAGGGATATCGCACTCAGCTTCATTGTTCAAAATTTATCACATGTTGAAAAAGTCTCATGGGTCCAAAAGGATGAAAGTGTTTCAATTTTTTTGCCTACTTTAGAATCTAAATGGGAACTGAACTTGTTTGTTTTTCATCTGTCCCTTAATGCTTTCCTTGCCTGTTGCCTAATGGATATCTGTCTCAAGCACAGAATTGTTTTTGCTACATGTCTGCATATCTGAAACAAGTCATCCTTGTTCAAAATTATATTTCTGAAGATGTATCCAGTTCCTAATGAGTCATTTTTCTCCCTTAGCTGTTTTATATTAATGGCATTTCTATCAATGATGTTTTGTATGGATAATGTTGCTATTAATAAGAGTAGCTCATTAGTGAGCGTGCATTTTGAAATACAACCTGGAGCTGGTTTCGTCTGGCCGTGTAGCCAGCCTAGAATAACCATTTTGATGTGTAAGGTTATGCAGTTCAGTGCTCACCACATCCTAATATAAACAGAAGCATTTGCATTACAAAAAAATGGTTTTTTCAGACTTTCAGAGACTCTACATTGAATTCTTCTGACTCCTTCAAGGTCCCCCAAGGACTTCTGGGCTGAGCTCTGTGCCTTTGAGCGTGCGGTGCCTTGTCAGCAGCAGCTCTCAGCCCAGAACTCCAGTCTGCCTGCTCAGTGCAAGCTGCCCATCCCTCTGCACCCTTCCCTGTTCTCCATGTGGCTGGAAGCCTTTCTTACCAGGGTATCTGCTGAGCCCACCTTTAGGCAAAGCCACCAGGCGTCCCCTTAGCTCCTCTCTTTCTTGGGGTGTGCTTGTGCTTACTGAGAGCTACTAGAGTGCTGGCTTTGAGAAGAGAAGGTCTGTGTAGCAATTCTTCATGTAGGTTCCTTTACCTGGCAGATGTTCTATTGTTTCCTGTATTCTTACTGAAGGCTTTGCTGTTCTTGCCTTTACAGAGGATGTGGACCCTTCTGTTGGGCGTTTCAGGAACATGGTACAGACAGCAGTAGTCCCTGTTAAGGTACAGAGCAACTCCCAACTTTCTAATTAATAAATTACATTGATGAACTCGCTTTGTGAATTACACCTTAGAAACATAACATTCTATGGTGGAAGATGTTTATTGTTAAACAAAAAAGTCATGTTCGTGTTTCACAATTGTCTATTTTTAGCAGATTGACCATTTCCCTTCAAATCCAGCTTTAGCTCTTTTCTTTAATTACATATGGGATCAATGGCAATTTTTTTTCTCCCCAAAAGAAACATTTTCCAGAAATTCAGTATGGGAGTTCTGGGCATCAGTTAAAATTATGGGAAGTGTAGGAAATAAAAAGTGAAAATGAGAGGTTGTTTGTTTAAACACTGTAAGTGCTAAAGATTCCATAAGGTTGTCTGCTAGAACTAGCAGGGCTCAGACTTTGCTCCAAGATGAGCGTGTTGCCAGTGCTATATTTAATTTGAATATGAGAGCAGGGAAGATTTGCAAAACTTCATGGTAGCTAAGCAACAGTGTGATAGCAATTTCACTTGTTGCTGGTACACTAAATAATGCATGTGGAAAAGGATAATTCTACACAAACCCCAGACTGCAGAAGAAAATTCGAATGATCAGGAGCCAGACAAAATTGCCCAAGTGATCTAGAAGTTGCTGTTTCTTACTGTGGGGAGAAGGAGGGTTTGTGTTACTGACTAAGGACCTACTCAGTCTTGATTCAGGGCAAGCTTGAGACTGGCAAGCTTGTACAGGAGGTAAAGAAGTGCTCAGACCTGATCTCAGTCAACTTCTGTCACTCCTTCCTGCATTGTGCACCTTTCAGAGTTCATTACTAAGTTGTTTTCGAGGAACCCCAGGAGAAACCTTCTGGGACAAAGACTGGAATGTGGTCTGTAACCAATTAATATGTGGCTGGTCTTGGGAGAAGTGACATTGGCATCCAGTTTGGATCGTGCTTGTTTCATGCATTTTGAATAATTCTTTGAATACTTCTGTCTACAGAAAAAACGTTTGGAGAATCCAGGCTCATTGACCACAGATGATTCTGCATCACGACGTATGCAAAACTTTCCCTACAGTGGAGGATTATATGGTGGTTTGCCTCCAACTCACAATGAGGCAGGTTCCCAATCGCACGGCGTCCATGGGACAGCACTCATTGGTGGTCTGCCAATGCCCTACCCCAATCTTGCCCCAGATGTGGACTTGACTCCTGTTGTGCCCTCAACAGTTAACATGAACCCAGCTCCAAACCCTGCTGTCTTTAATCCTGAAGCTGTGAATGAACCCAAGAAGAAGAAGTATGCAAAGGAAGCGTGGCCGGGCAAGAAGCCAACCCCTTCCCTACTGATCTGAGTGGGGTTTTGTTGTGGGAGGATGGGAGTTATGAACTCCAGGAACTGTTCATGTGCAGTATCGTCTTTTTAAAATTTCAGTGTCCTAACCAGATGTAATACCAGGATTGGAGAAGTGAAATATCCTTTAAAGATCTGTCTTCAAACGTTTTTATATGTCTGTTTAAAAAAAAAATACAGCTCCCATCTCCTTTTGAACCAAAATATCTGGCAGCCTTTTCTTAGCTGTTACTGTCCCCAGAGCTCTTTACTCTGAATTCTGATCCATGACTTGAAGGGGCAGAGTCGTACAACTCAGTTACTATTTATGGCATGACCCGGCAGATTCATGTATTTAGGTGTCGTGCTTACTATGAGTAATGTTGTTCCTGCTGGGCTTGCTCATAGCAGGTCAGCTGTAATGTTTGTGGGGCCAAGCCTTTCAGAAATCCCATTAGTATGAGTTCTAAAACTTGCACAATATAGGTCAGCTTTTATTTTTACATTTTCAAAACCACACCAATGTGGGACTGTTTTTTTTAGTTTGTTTTATGGGGGTTTTTGGGGTTTGGTTTTTTTGTTTGTTTGTCTACAGCTTGTTTTAATTTCCACCTAAAACACTACAGCATCCGATTAGTTCCAGCATCCCTACAGCATTCCACATTAGAGAATGTGGAACTGAGATGGGCAAGGAACAGGTTGGCTTCCTCAGCTGTGGTCCAGGATTGCACAGTGGAGCGCTGTGTGGGTGGATAAAGGTGTGCACACGTGGATGGACCTGAGCCCGGTGGTGGTGCTGATGGCACCACAGAGGCACCACAAGCCCAGGAGCGTGTGATCACTGGATAAGCACTGCCTGCACTGTACAGACAATAAACAACACAGTAGTGCTGGCTCTCTCCCCTCTGATAACTTCAGGTGGAGTTAGCACAGAGGAGAACAGTTTCTTTTAAACTTGGTAGCCCTTTGAAATGAAATAGTTTCATTTTTATTTGCAAATGGAACTTGTGAGCTGAGAGTATATGTGAGATGCAGCAAGACACGTGTGAAAATGAGCAGCCATCAGCAGTGTCAGAGGAGTTGGGTGTTTAACAGCTGAAACCACAACCTGCACACTGTTCTGGCTGCTAGGAACAGTTGTTGGGAATGGAGTGCTACTTGAAGCTAGAATATGAATTCTTAGTAGGGAACCTGCCTCATCTTGAATAAAGCAGTGCACAAGTTGGTTTCATAATATTACATTTTTTGACTACTTCATCAATTTTTCCCATGGAATAAAACAAGAAGCTTGATCCAGATTTGCTCTAGCCCATCAAACCCAGATTTCAGAATCTGACTCACCTGTACTCAGACGCTGTGTCTTTACCTTATACAACGTAAGGCCAGAGCTCTGGTTTTCTTAGGTTTACTCTGGATTTTTTTTACATTCTACAATGCAGTTCAGCTACATAGTCACATTCCCTTCTTGTTTGGGGGATTTCTGCAGGAAACGTGCACTAACATGACAGCAGCACACCCAGCTGTTCACTGTGCACAGGTCTGTGGCTCCTTGGCCAAGCCATGGTGCGGAGATGCGATGGTTGCTGGGCGTGCTGTGTTAGTGCAGCTGGGGTGTCCAGTGCACTGGGCCTGCTTTGGGCAGGTGCTCTGAAATCAGTGTGACTTTTGCATCTGCAGAGCGATTGCTTCTATCATGTCACTGAGGTAAAAGTGAGCTCGTAGCTGCCCCATTCACAGGAGGCTTTAGAGACTGGTTTGTTCCCGTCCCCGCACCATCGTACCTAGCTCAGACATTGTATGGATGATACAGGACCTTCTCCATGATACAGTCATGCTGCTCTGTGTTTAGTTGCTATTGAATATGATTCAGTCCTCAGGCGTTCTGCTTCCAAACACTCCCTGCTGACTCTTAAAATCTTTCTCCCTTTAGTTTTGCTTCTTTCTGGTATGCAGAATTTTCCTTTTCCAGCCGGACTGCTTTATGAAGGCAACTCTTTAGGTAAGTCTAGTTAGGGCAAGTAAAAGCTGAACAGGTTTTCTCCTTCCTTTTTTTCTGTTTTAATTTTCTTTTCTTGGGTGGGGGGGTGGGGTGGGGTTTTTTGTTCTTTTGGTTTTTGCAAGTGGCTCTTTGCAAGATTATTCTTGAAAAGGGAAGCTTTACTGCTCATTGTTTTTTAAAGCTCTTCTCCTCCCTGGGTTTGAACAAGCTCTCATTATTTTAGAGCTTAGTGGCCATAGCTGGCCAGTACAGGAGGGGACATTGTAACATCCAGGGGCTTTGTACAAAGTTTGTACACTTGTGTAATATGTAATAGGCCTTTTCACACTTTCTGTTGAGCTTTTTACCTGTAACCTTTACTATGTTGTAAATTAAATGCAGATTTTGCCAGTTTGGAGAGTGTAGTGTGTTCGTTCCCAGTCCATGCTCCGCAGTTGAGACTGTACATTGTTTTGTGGCTTATTGAGGGATTTCTCGGATTTCACTTGGTGGCTGGCTCAGGCTGCAGCTTTTAAAGCTGCTCGAGCTTCTTTGCTGCTGTCCTGCTTTGCTGCCTCGTGCTGCAGCGCTCTGCACGTTTGCTCACCAGAGTGACACTGAACAGAGGGTTTTAAGCAGCAGTCGCTGCTGCTTTGCTTTCTGAGTGAAGGTTGATCTGGTTTGGGCATAATCCTCTCTTTGCAAAACTTCTACTTAGAGCCAACTTTGCTCTTCTCATTGCCCAGCTTGCTGCCTCTGACCTACAGAGTGGCCTTGGGCAGTCTAAGTGTGTCATCTGGGGTCACACTGTGTCTCTGCCGCTTGTCCGAGGCTCTCCAGGGAGAACTGTAGTGAGGAACAGGAAACTGGGACCTGGTTAAAGATAACCATGGTACCTGCAGTGTGGGGTTGAGAGGGATTTCCAAGTTTTGCTGAATTTAGATCTAAGCTATAGATATTCTTCTCAGTCCAGCAATATCCTTTAAGCAGCTAGGGCAGTTACATTTTCATTATTGCATGCAGCAGGAGGCTGCATCTTCACAGCTCATGTGCAAGCTGCTGATCTGCTGTAGGTAGAAACAGGTGGTACAGGTTAAGTAGTTAACTGTGGTCTGACATTTTAAGTGTTGGTGTGGTCAGCAATTAATTTCCTGTATTAAATGAAGTATTAAAAGGAGTCAACTTATATGATAACCTAACGCACTCTCTGCATTGTGGAATGCAGAGGTGGCAATGAAGAGGTGGAGAAGAGTTTGCAGCTGAATAAATGATTGAGCCAAAGAACAATGGTAGTGTTTTCCAGGAACATCTGTCTTTGCAGCACTCACCAGATTGTCATTGTGACCCCTCTCCCTCTTCTGGTTTTGAAATACAAGAGTGCAGCACCCAAAGGCATCCCGAGAGCTGACAGGAGTTGTTCTGCTGTGCGTTACGATACCAATGTGTCAGATGCTGTGACAACATGCTTGAAGGAATGACTTCTTGGAGAGGAGGTGACTTCTCCCTAGGGCTTGTCAGGGGAGCAGGAATAGCTTCAGCACATAATGGGTGAGTGTGCCAGCTGCAGTGTGCACTCATGCAATTACACCAAGTGCTTTGAAACACTTGGTAGCATGGGGAAAGACCACAGTAGAGTTTCGGACTGGAAGACATGGCTTAGGACAAGCCAGAGAACTGGGGCTGTGTAATGGCTACTGCTGGGCTCAGGTCAGATGTGGGTTTTTTTCAAAACCAGTCTAATACAGTCAGGTAATTTTTAGGTTCTTTCATCTCAAACGCTGTTCTAATCTAGCAGTGGTTAGGTAAAGGGGGAAGAAAGTGTCTGCTTTCACTTCTGCTCAACACCAGGAACAGCTTGTCATTCATGCGAGCTGTGTGGTGTCACTGGGACCTGCCTGCTTGGTGCAGGGGACAGGAATGCTAGCGCAAGATGGAGGACATGAGGTAAGACAGTTGTGAGTTCAGGATAGACAACAATGTGTCTTGAGTCAGTCTTCTAAATTATCCTGCCCTGAAGGTCACATAGTGAAGCAGGAAGAGGCACCTCACATACCAGAATCCTGTTAGTGCCTGAGCCTAACATGATACTTCCCCTGCTTCCCTCAGAGGTCCTGCCTGCTCCACAAAGCCATAGCTTTCCAGCAGCATTGATGGTTGCTTCGGTGTTGTCTTTTGCTTCTTATGAATGTCCTGGAACTGATGTCCTCTTCAGAGAAGCTTTAAGGGAGAAGCAGCTGAAGAGTCCAAATCTTTGCTGTCTGCCCTCTTGCATTTAGCTATCTGTCTTGTCATACATTCTGGCACACATCTGTGAAAGGTTTCAATCACATTTGCAGAATGGTAGAGGAGGAGGTCTTAAGTACTAGATGTGCTCTAAGTACTGCTCTGGTCATTCTGACACATCTTGCCTTGGCCCAAGTTGTTTACTATCATCTTGCAAAGACACCCAGGTGGGAGGTTTCTGCATATGCACTGGCCTTTGAGGAACTGGCCAGTAATGCTGGACAAACTCATTTTTTGGCTGTGATGGGTTTTTTCCTACCTGAGGTTCCCCACCTACTTTTAGATACATCAAGGAGGCCTTCCCTTGCTTGAGCCTGGAGGAAATGGAAGCAGCATTTCTCCTGGTGGGTAAGCAATGGTGTGTTTATGCCCATATCACCCCAGGGCAAGTCCTTTCTAAAAGGAGACACGATGGATTTCTTCCAGTGTCTTTGTAAAAGTACTGGGTTCATAACTTGAAGAGCCACCAGGAGCTGGTTCTCTGTCAGTCTCTCCCATATGGGTTTACCAAAGTGCTTGGTTACTTTGGTAACAGTTTCAGGGTTTGGTGAAAATGAGGAAAAGCCTGGAAATGGGCTGTTTAAACAGTGGTTCCACTGCCTGCTTCAACTTGGATACCTCAGGTAGCTCTGTTCATTCTTGCTTGTTGACAGGTCAGAGAGGTTTGTGCTCCACTGCAGCGAGGGTTACAAACCTTCAAGATGAGGATGCTTCAGGCTGAGACACCAGTTCTCCTTGGATCCTAGCAGTGATGTGATCCCCTGACTTCACAGCTCTTCTGTGCACATCTGTCTGGGGCCCTGCTTGTGGTATCACAGTTCCTGCTTCTGTCTGAGGAGCTCTGACCTCCTGCATGTTGTAACTTCAAGGGCCCCAGCTGCAGCCAAACCACAGCAAAGTGTGACTTGGGGACTGCCTACAATCCGTGGGAACTCCAGTTGTCTGATGACCTGCAAGGCAATTCCTTTAGGCATTTTTAACATTTCCCAAGTTGAGTTTGGACACCAGAAGAGCAGGAAGACAACTTTGCTCCCTTAGCTGCCCATGATTGGTGTGTGTTTTGTCCCTGTGACCTGAAGCAGGCCTGGTCAAGGCTTATTCCTGACTTCTCTGTGGGAGCTTTCCTCTGTCCTGCAGCACAGACATCATCTGCCTGCCCTTGAGTGCCCCTGCTGCTGTGTCTCTGCTGGCCTTACCCTTCCTTACAGCCACACCACATGGAGAAAATGGAGACTAAACCCTGTGTGTGAAAGGACTGGTACAGGGAAAGGTGCTGAAGGCTGAGCATCTGCCTGCCTGAGCCTGGGAATGCTGTCCAGAGGCCAAGGGACTGGCTGGCATGGGCAGAGTAACAAAGTGAGCATCACAGGCCCAGGGGAGAAGTCTGAAGACTAGAAAACATGGTAATAAAATATCTGAAGTTGTGAGGGATGGAATGGGGCCCTGTGGGTGAGAACAGGAAACCAGTGGTATGTTCTCCCAGTAGCTCCACTCACCAGCTGTCTCCACACCACAAAACATCACTTTGTCTCCCAGAGCC
The DNA here is from genome assembly GCA_013398125.1 of Aegotheles bennettii. NCBI lineage: Eukaryota > Metazoa > Chordata > Aves > Caprimulgiformes > Aegothelidae > Aegotheles > Aegotheles bennettii. The sequence goes on along the minus strand of VZRW01006086.1, from coordinate 70,639 downwards.
ATCTCCTGTAGGGACTGTGGGGGCAGCAGGGTGTCCGTGCCCACAGGGACTGTCCGTGCAGGCAGAGAGCCTGGCTGGTGGCTGTTCCAGTGCAGATCCTGAAGTGTTGGTTGGGGCACAGCAGAGAGATTTGCTCAGGGTTTAGTTGCAGTTTCGGTACCACCAAGAACTCTCCATCTGACACCGAGTACAGCCCATGAAAAGCACCAGGAAGGCAGCTTCCAGCGTGCTCTGAATCTTTGAATGAGCAATGCAGGGCCCTGGCTACGATCTGTCAGTCCTGGCTGGAGAAGTTGGAACCACTGGTTTGGTGACCATTACCATGCTGTGGAGCTTATCTGTCTCCTGCCAGCACCAGCTGCTGGGAAGCTCTTTGCACTGCACTGCCCAGATGTAAAAGCTCCTGTGAGATGCTGCACACAGGACCTGCCAGCAAGCTCTGTGAAAGCAGGGACAATGTGGGATTTACAGTCGCTTGCTGCAGAACAGAATCCTGGTCCAGCCCGTCACTTGTGCTTGGTTCAGCATTCAAATTTCTGCCATCCATTTCCAACAGATTTTTCACTGACATTTGTCCATGATGTTCTGCTCTGCCTGGGCAAATGCACAACAGGAGGAGGAAAAAAGCAATTGCATTGTTTCCTGGCTCATTGCATGAGGCAGAAAGTGGCAACTTCCTCTGATGCAAGTCTGGCAAACAAGCCTTATGGAGACCAGCTGAGGGAACTGGGGTTATTGAGCCTGGAGAAGAGGAGACTGAGAGGAGACCTTATTGCCCTCTACAACTACCTAAAGGGAGGTTGTAGTGAGGCTGGGGTTGGTCTCTTCTCCCCAATTGCTGATGACAGGACGAGAGGAAATGGCCTCAAGTTCCATCAGGGGAAGTTTAGGTTGGAAATCAGGAAGAAGTTCTTTCCTGGGAGGGTGGTTGGGCACTGGAATGGGCTGCCCAGGGAGGTGGTGGAGTCACCGTCCCTGGGGGTGTTCAAAAAAGGGGTTGATGAGGCACTTGAGGCCATGGTCTGATGGTCTGATGGTTAGGAATGTGATGGGATAAAGGTTGGACTTGATGACCCTGGAGGTCCCTTCCAACCAGAATGATTCTATGATTCTAAGTCCCCTGCTCCACTGCTGCCCATCCTCATCACTCCTGCTAGAGAGTCAGCAGGGTAAGAAGCAAAACCACTCGTGGGTCCTGGCTCTGTGGTGGTACGTGACTGCTTGAGGTAGGAGGAGATCTTTGCAGAGGGACGTTGTCTCAGTTGGATCCTGTATCAGACACTGACCTTGGAGAGCATGAGGACACGACTTGTGTAGTGACAGATGATGCCTTAGCACAGAGCTGGGCAGGGAAGCATCTGTGAGCTTGGACAGGCAAGCATGGACAGTGTCATCGAGGTGGTGTACGTGACCCTGCAGTGCCATCAGGGCCCTCTGCTATCAATATTTTGTCTTCCTTGGCCTTTCTGCTGCACAGCTCCACTGGCCTTGACACTGAGCTGGGTCTTGCTTCTGGGATGAGCAGCTTTACCACTTGGTGCTCCAGTTTCTTCTGCTGCACGTGCTGCTGAGTTGGAGCATCTCCCTGTGCTGCCCTCTGGAGGGGGCAGGACCCTGCTGGGCAGGATCACCTCTGGATCTGAGCTCAGAGAGGTGGAGACGGCACTCGCAAAGAGGACCCTGACTCCGGGGACCATCTCTGCCCCCAGCCATCCTGACATCAGGCCCTGGGTGGCTGATGTGGACATGTCTGCTGTGGGGAAAAAATGGCCTTCCCTCAGCCCCCGTGGAGTGCTGGCTCGCTGTGGAGAAGCGAGGGCTGTTCCTGGCAGGGGCTGGGCTGGTTTCGATGAGCGTGTGAAATGGAGTAGCAGTTCTCAGGATGCTGTGGGGGCTGCCCTGTCCCTCCCCCCACAGGCTCAGTGGGCAGCTGGGCACCAGCCCGGTGCCAGCAGGAGGAAGTGAAAATGCTCCACTCATTTATTGAGCTCAGTGCTTTGCCTGTGTTTGGGATGATGGAGCCCCGACACCTTTGCCACTTTTTGCTCCTACAACTGCCCAGTTGTCCCCAGAGGTATCCCAAACCTCACGGGGTGCTGCACATGCTTCTGCGAAGCAAGGACCTCCTTCACCCAGCTCCTGATGAAATCAGACCCAAGGCTAAGATCTCAGGAGATGGTAGCAGGCACACCTGGCCCCAGTGCAGAGCTGCTCAGCTCCTTGACCCGTAGTGACCTGCCTTGAACGTGTCTCTGCCTTTCCTCCCCTTTCTCAACCCCTGAAGAGATGCTGCTTCCTCCTTGGCTCCAACTCACCATGGCCAAGCCCTGGCTCTGCTGCTGGAGCTCAGCAGCCTGGACACCCACTCCGAGGAGACTCTGTCAGGCAGGAGCCTTTGGGCTTTTGAGTTGACCACGATTGCTGTGTGCAGCCATGCTCAATGTATCTGTGTCCTGTGCTTGGGCACCACCGTGACCCCTTTCATTTCTCCAGAGTGCCCATGGAGCTGGGTGCTCAGCTGCCCTCGCACAGCCACGCTGCAGCTGTGGTATCAGATCCCCCTGGGCACGATCCCCTGCCCTGGGGACCTGGGCCCAGCAGCGTCCCAGAAATGTGTCCGTGAGCAGAGCTCTAGGGAGCTGCACCAGCACGTTCCTCCTCTGCTCAGTGCTGGGGTGTCACATGTCCCTGGAAGGAAACCCCAGCAAGGAGCAGCCACTCTGGTACCTTCTCCAGCCACAGCCAGCCCGTTACAGGCTACACCAGCTTAGGCCACCATGCGGTTCTGAAGGGACCTCTTCTTTTTAGACCTATTTTCTATGACTGGTTCTCAAACTAATTCCTTCTGTTCACAGAATCACAGAGTGTCAGGGGTTGGAAGGGACCTTGAAAGACCATCTACTCCAACCCCCTGCCAGAGCAGGACCACCCAGAGCAGGGCACACAGGGATGCATCCAGTGGGGTTTGAATGTCTCCAGAGAAGGAGACTCCACAGCCTCTCTGGGCAGCCTGGCCCAGTGCTCTGGCACCTTACAGTGACAAAGTTCTTCCTTACGTTCACACAGAACCTCCTATGCTCCACCTTGCACCCGTTCCCCCTTGTCCTGTCACTGGCCATCCCTGAGCAGAGCCTGGCTCCATCCTCCTGACCCTCACACTTTCCATATTTATAAACATTAATGAGGTCCCCCCTCAGTCTCCTTTTCTCCAAGCTAAAGAGCTCCAGCTCCCTCAGCTTCTCCTCATAAGGGAGATGTTCCACTCCCTTCATCATCT
>VZRW01006086.1:0-36283 GCA_013398125.1 Aegotheles bennettii | reverse complement strand
GTGCAGCAGCGCCATGGGACCGTGTCCTGGTGTAAGGTCACAGTGTGTCTCCTGGGTCATTACGGCCACCTCCGTGTCCCACCACTGCATCCCTGACCCCGCACCCCGGCTGCTGCTCCGGCGGCCGTGGCCCGGCTGGGCTGGCCCGGACTGGTGTTGGGGAGGGGCTGTGCCAGCTCCGGGGCACGGGCACCCCCTGCTGCCCAGGTGCAGCTGCCCCAGCTCGGTACCAAAGCCCAAGCAGGCCCCCAAACGGCCCCTGCCCCCTCTTGCTGGTGCCCAGCCGTGGCACATCCCGGCTGCCCACAGCATTGGCCCTTCCCATGCCGCTGCCCACCCGCCTGGGCAGGACCTGTCCTGGGGGGACACCCCCACCCCGGGGTGGGGGGGGCAGGGAGCAGGATGCAGCTGCAGGAGCAGCTGCTTGTTCACAGCCATTCCATAGCAAGACAAACCATGGCCAAGGACAGTGGCACCACAGCAGGAGGTGGGAGGGGTGGTTGGGCACCTTCTTCAAAACAGAAAGGAAATGCAGGGACCGTGCGGGATTATCCAGGTGCCCTGGGCCATCCCTGGGCACCAACACGGCCCCAGGGAGCCGGCACCTCCACGCCGGTCCCACAGGACACCCCAAGGGAACGGGGTCTCTGGCAGCTGCTTGTGCCAGTGGCTGCACTGGGCGCTGCAGCACTGTCCCCATGAACGCTGTCAGTGCCACCGAGCCCAGCCCAGGCCCTCTCAGGGGCTGGGGCCTGACTGCAGTGGTGTCAGAGAAAAGGCTAAAGCAATGACTATAGAAAATAAAGACTTTATTGGTTTTTTTCCAGTTCCCATAGGACAGTGCCCGTTACACAGATCACAACTGGGCAAAGACTCCGCAGCCCCCAGCACCTGGGGCTCACCCTGCTCCTGCTGCCGAGGGGGCTGTGGCCAGCAGGGGCTGCTCGGGGCTCGAGGGGGGGGGGGGTCCTGCTGCTCCCCAGGAGCCCCAGCAGCAACAGTGCCCTGGGGCTTCTGGAGGCCACAGACATGAGTGGATCAGGTGGGTTTTTCTGGCAGCACCCAGGTGGGCTTGGCCTCAGCCAAACCCCTTCAGGCATCTGGGTTTGTCACCAGTTGAGCTGCAACCAGGTCAGGGGGGTAATGGGAGAGCACAGAGACAGAAACAAATCAATGCTTGGAGAGCGAGGCTGTTCCTGCCACCAGAGACAGGAGAAGTCTTAAATAGAGCCAGCAGAGGAAAAAAATAAAATAGCCAGGTCAACCTTTATTAAACAAACACAGAACTGTACCATCAAGCTCCTATTATAAAAGTACTTTACATACATTCAAGGAGACATCGTATAAATATCAGTATGAAATGTCACTGGCTGCAAGAGTTCCACATTTAGCTAAAATTCTGCAGACATCTTAAAATTTCCTTAAAACATTTTAAAGTAAACAAACACAAAGCAAAGCCAGACAGCTGCCAGGCTGCTTGGTACCTTGGGTCCAGCACCCACTGTGAGTGCCTGGGCAGAACCCATCCCACCACGCAGCGCGGCCGGCGCGGCTCTCCCGCCCGCTGCCTCGGGCACTGCTGCAGCAAAGGGGCTGCTCGGCCACGCCGGGTGCTGGGAGATTAAGGCACAGGTTTTAATCCCAAAGTTCAGCCAGCTGGAGCACGAGCTGTGCTTCGGACAGGCTGTGTCACAGGCTGGGACACCTCCCAATGGGCTGGGGACCCGCAGCGAGATGTTGAGGATCCAGCACAGGCTCTTCTGTGACTGCAAGTGAGTCCTGATCTTCTGGGAACATCTCAGACCCTGGGAGAACTGGGGCTGTGTCTCAGCACAGCTCACTCCCTACCAGATCCGCTCCGACTGATGCCCTACTGACACTTCAAAGGAACCCCAGATGAACTGGGCTCCTTCTGGACCCAGTGGTACTGGAGCTGTAGCCCTGTAGTGTCTCTCCCTGCTCTGCTCATGGCCCACACTGCTGTGAAACACCAGCACACACCTACCTGGGCTGCCCCACTGTGTGGGAACACAACACACCTGAGCTCTAGACCCTGAGCACACAGCAGATTGGAGAACATCCCCATGGGCTCCTGCTTCTCTTCAAACCCTTCTGCTGGGCACCACACAGACCCAGCTGGCTCCAGGGGCTCTGCTGGGCCCCAGTGCAGCCAGAAGACATCCCCTCCCCCGAGCTGCTTGGGAACAGCCACAGCAGAAGTTGGCTCCTCAGATGTTTCTAATGGAATGAGAGGTGGTTGTTGCTCACAGGCAGCAGCTGCTACACAGCCAGCGTGCTCTTGAAGCAGTTCCCGGGGAAATACAGACCCAGAGCCTCTGCCTGAGATGAGAGCACGAGGCCAACACCTGGCCAGCAGCTGGATGGAGAGCAGAGCACTTCTGTGATCACCTCGGAGAAACTCCTCTGATTTCATTATTTTTTTTAAGCCAAGACAAGCTAAGAACATGTGAAACAGAGACCTCTGTGTCCAGTCCCTTAGCTCTGGGGATCCAAACCCCTTGCTCTAGGCACCTCCTCCATGGTGGTGACCAGAGCTGACCCAGGAACAGATGCTCCCAGGGCACAGCAGAGCATGTGCTGAGCTGGCCCAGCAACTCCCCCAGCACTGATGGAACTTATTCCTCGGTAATTAATGCCATGAAAAGAACACAGCAAACACAGCACCTGCTTCTGTGGGCACAGCCTGAGTGGGTCAGCATCCTCCCTGAGCCAACAGGCTTTGAGACCAAGCCCCCGTGGGTCCCAGGTGGGTGGTGCTGGGCTGGAGACCAGAGCTCTGGAGGGGTCTGGGTGCAGCTGTGGCATTTGGCTCAGCAGGAGCAGCAGAGGTGTGTGGTGGGGTGCAGCACATCCCTGTCCTCTGTGCAGAAACCCCAGGCATCTGCTGATTTGGTGCCATGGGGGTAGAGGGAGGGGACAGATACCACCAACACAGCCTGACCTGGCACGAGACCAGCGCCCGTGCCAGCCCCCGGTCTCCAGCCGGTGTCCCTGGCTCCTGGTACTGCAGGTCCCTTCCCGAGATGGCAGCAGAAATACCAGCGTAAGCAGCACCCCCAAGGCCAGCGTGCTCCAGGCTGCCAAGTCACAGTGTCTCAGGAAATCAAGTCCCTCTTAACAAGGGGTTTGTTTCTAACTATGCAGTTAGGCTGATGCAAAGAAGAATACAAGAACATTGGATCCGATTCTACTAAAAGGAACTCACTCACAACTGGAGTCAGGAAAGCAGAGGTGAGGGTTAATAACCATACCCTTCTTTGCAACTCCCATGAGGATTTAGTTCTCTCAAACTATTCCTTGTCCAGACAAGGACTCTGTTCACATCCGAGCAGTCTGCAAGAGTGTTGTGCTGTATCTAATGTCCACAGGCTCTTTTGTTGCCCTTTACAGGGAGAATGTGTGGGAGTGATGGTCTGGGTCATGGATAGCTGGAATCCAAGGATCTCCTGCTTGTTAACAGGGCTTGTGCACACAGTGACTAGAAGCCATCAGGATCAACTCAGAACACCAACACTTTCCTCTACAAGGAACCACGTATCCCAGAAACATTCCCTTATCTATTTTCCAGTAATCCCATGTTGAGGAAATAACATAAGAACATTGTAATAAATTAACTGCTTTGAACACCCAGGGAAGGAGAGAGGACACATTTCACAGCAATAGAGGTATTTTGGACATTTTCATTAATATTTCCTATGGAAAGAAAACACAGCTCTTTTTTTGCTTTGCGAAACAAGGGAGGTTCAGCTCTGCCATCAGTACTTTTCTAGAAAAATAAGGATTTGTGTTTACTTGGATTCTACAACTAAGCTGAACAGAAAGGAGAAGGCTCTTACAAATACTTCTGCTGTTGTATCACCCCCTCCCTCTGGAGACTACCTGCTAGAGGAATTCAGCTGGCTTCTGTAAGTCTCTTCTTCAGACAAGCTCTAGCTCGGCTAAGCCTAGTGCTACTTTATAGGATGCCTTCGTACTTGGCAGGGCCTGTGCTCCTGAGGAAACGACCTGGTGTCATGGACAGTTTGCATTAGGTATGTTTTCTTCATCAAGCTGAAAAGTGAGTCCCCAAACGTATGAGATTTCTGCCTCACCAGTGAAGGGGAGGGCTTGCAGGAGCTGCAGTCATGCCACCTCTGCTCCAGCTTCTTACAGGAAATCTAACTCAAGGGCTTGGTGAAGGGACACGAGGTCTGCATGGTTTGTGATCCTCCAGAAAGGCATGTTGTGCTGCAAGAGAGGTGACAGAGGCAGGTTTAGCAGAGTGGTTTTACAGCTCAGTGGGAGCAGTCCAGGCACGCCTGTAGGGCCCTGCAGCACAGCACTTGTGACACCACTGTCGGAGCTCAGGGAGGACCTCAGCTGTGTGCACATTTGTATCTGAGGCCTGTCTGATCTGCACATCTGTTTATGATGGTCACTGGCACTATCAGCTGCTTTGCACACTCATGATGGAAACCTCAGCACTGAGCTGTGAGCTGCTGCTCCACCCTGGAGAGTCTTCCCAGGGCTCCCAGGGAATCCACATAGATGACAACTCTGGAATGTGGCAGACAGCATGAAGCCTGCAGGAACAATGTCCTGACAGTAATCTGTGCACTTCACTGCCTTTAATTAGCATGACTGAATGACCTGCTCAGGCCTGTCCAAATCAGCCACACTGTTTGCTCCTTCCCCATAATTCAGAATCGTGGCAGATGCTGTCATGGATCTGACTGCTGGCAACTGCATCCCAGCTCCTTCCATGCTCCTGAGAAACTGCACTGTCCTAACTGGCAGCTGCATGCCATGATCAAGACATGCAACATCAAGTTACTGTTTTACAGGGACAATGTTACACACAATCCTAAACTACAGTAAAACAGAAACTTTAAGCCCCCAAGAGCCAGGAAACTCCCCATCTAAGCACAGTGAAAAATCTCTTTGCATCAAAGGCAAAGTTTTCCCATAGTGGCCCCGGCCTGGAGGGTTCAGCCCTGGAAAAAGTCTCTGCAGAAGAAGACTGCTGCAGGCTGCAGCAGGTTCCCTTTGCATGGACACACAGCCCAGCTCTGCAGCACCAGGAACCCACCTGCTTAGCTGCAACCTCTTCATCACGCCCGTCTCCAATTACCACATAGGTGACTTTCTTCCCAAACCGTGCCACGATCCTCTCGAAACAGCTCTCCTTACCTGCCAAAAGACAACCCCAGTACAATGAGCCTTAGGTAGAGAGCAACAGAAGCCGAAACAGGTCCCTTCTTCCCAGTACAGAAACACATTCTTGTCTTACTGGGAAGAGGATAACATCCAGTTCCGCTCATGAGGCCATTACATGGCCAGTGGGACCACAGAAGCCACTGGGGCTGCTCAGCTGCAGGAATTTTATTTCCTGTATAAAAATCCCAGCTATCTTGCAGCAGACACCTTAGCACCAGGAACTCAGCACAACCTCTTACCTATTTTCGTAGCACTATAAATATTTTCGATGGGAAACACCTCTCCCAGTCCATACAGGAGAACTTTGGCAAGAGCTGGCACCAGCTGGGTGGTTGTGATCAGGATGTTCACACAGTTTTTTCTAAAAGAGAAACACTTGTAAAGCACATCTGTGGCCAGTGGTGTCAAGGGCATTGTTGTCCTACTTTTCAAGAGGCTTTTTAGGCCACGATTTTGATTTGTGGTTTTTGTTTGTTTGCTTTTTGTTTAAAGAGAAATGCTCTGGCAGAAATGCAGTTTTTTGAGCACCGTCCTACTCTGGGGACCTTCCTACCAACAGATGTTGCAGCAGGAACATCCCAAAGGGTGCTCAGGAGTGGAGTTCCTGCACTCATTCACTGTGCTCCCAGTACCTGTGACAAACAGCAGTGGTGTTACCTATGGACACTGCTGCAACACGGCACTGCATGCAAATCTAAGAGAGAGAAAAGGCTGAGAAAGCAACATCCACATTTCCAGCTTCCATACCTGGACTGGATGAGTAGCAGGGACTTTAATGCAGTTTCCAGCCAGGAATCCGTTAGTACTTCTATATCAGTCCTCAGTCGCTGCAGCTCTTCCCTCTTCTGTGGGCTGAGGAGGCCTGCAAGGTAAGCAACATGAGTTTTCCCAGCTGAGTTGGCAAGTCTAACACAGAGAGCCACCACTTGATTGAAGAGCTGCCTGTTCTGCAATACATAACATGGTACTGAAGGCATCTGGAAGCCGAGACTCTCTCGAGGCAATGGGAAAAACCAGCTTCCAGTGAGAGAGATGAGCCCAGACACCCACCTGCGACTCTGACTGCAGGAACTGGGTACTCTGATTATTTCAAACCATTTCTCAGCACACTTGCAACAAAATGCTCTTCTCTTGTACGAAGCACTTGGGACAGGAGGCGTTGTCTAAAGCCACATGGAACTCCTACAGTCACCCTCTCTGACTTCCTGCTTCCCAATGACCTTTTCCACTTTAATCCCCTTTTTATTAATCCCCATATTTTTTACCCTTTTCAGATACCATTTTCTCAAATCATCCAGTTTTGAATTGAAAGCAGCCAGAAATGGAGCCCATACACTCAAACCCACCCCTGTCAGTCAATACAAGAAAGAAGCATCTGGACTCTGAACTCCCTTCCATCTGACTTCCAGCCATGACATACAAACCCCCCATCTCACTCCAACCCTGAGTACACCAGCCCTCTGATAGTGAGGCTTTGGAGGAACCCACTGGGGGCTGCACTGCCCACTACTTTACCACGTGGCTTTAGACAGGTCCTGAAAAACTTTGCACGCAGGTTTCCCACATGTGTGATGTGAAATAACAATCTGATCCCTACCAGGTAATTGCAGCACACTGAAATGCAGACTCACACTGATAAGACTTTTAAGGTTGAAAATTACAGTTATGAACCTGGATTTTAGAAAATACGTCCAAGAAAATGTTTTATCAAGTTTTTTTTGACCCACAACCCACCAGGCTGAGTCACTCCGAGCTGCTCCAGCAGCACCCCTTTCCCAGGGATGTCAATGCCAAGATTCAGATTAAACAGAAACTTTGTCTACATTTGGGATCTGTGGTTTGCACCATTATTACTGCTTTGGTGTTAGAAGGGAAGTGAAGCTAGAAGATCTGAAGTGACTTTGTGAACAGATGGTGGAGATGTCATGCCAGACCATGAGCACAACAGCCAAAAGGGTTTATTTCTTGACAATGTCATGCTAGAAGACAGATGTGACTCGGGTGAAAAGGCCTCCTAAGCAGAGTGCTATGTACATCCTTCATGCCTGTTCCAAGAGTGACAGGCAGCCTTTCATACAGAATTAGCAAAGGGACAGTGCTTGTACCAAACTCCTCTTTTGGGTGGAGGACTGACTGACCACCCCATGTCCATGATAACTCACAGACTGCCCTGGCAGGCCACTCAGGTTTGGAAGATGCACACTCCTAGATGCCACGGAAATCTGATCCCATTGAGCACCAGGAGAACGGTTACTTTCCATGTCCAAAGATTCAGGAGAGCGAAAGCCCTGAGGAAGGACAGAGCCTGGCACCACAAGCTCTGTTCAGTGCTCAGGTGCTGGTGCAGGTGGACACTCACCTCCAACGTTGGTTTTGTATTTGTCGTAGATCTCTCGTACCCTGCGGTAGCGGAAGGCCAGTTTTCTCATCCAGTCCACTCCACCCTGCACACCCACTGAGGAGCTGTGATTTGCGTTACTGCCCGAGCCACTGAAGCCATCCGTGAAGAAATTGTAGTTGCTGTTGCAGAAAAGCAGATCTGTTACACATGCCACAGCAGCACCATCACTGCAGCTTTTCTGTGGGGTTGCAGACTTCAGCTCCGACAGCAGCTCGAAAAGCAGTTCGTAGAGGAACTGCACAGCCACCACTGCACCCCAACAGCAGAGACTGACTGCTATGGGCAGTGTACACTGACATCCAACTGCCTTTGCTGCCAGTCCTGGACTGCTGTACTGAAATGTACTGAGTCAACTCTTCTCTCACACCCTCCACTACAAAACCTTCCTTTGCTCTTCTACTGCTCGCTCCTCTGTAATACAGAGCATCATTCCCACTAACCCCTTCCTCGTCCTGCAGTGATAAACCCCAGCATGGTATTTTCCAAACATAACATCTGCATCTTTACATCACAGCTGCAGCTCCACAAGGAGATGAGCTGCTTTACCAGCTCATGGCTGTGGGAAGCAGGTCCTGCTTCACCACTTCCCCTGTATTTCTTTGTCTGTGACAGACAGGCACTGCTCAGACCTTTCCTTGAGCCAGTTCATAAATGCAGCAGAAAACTTACCCTCACCCCACCTGATAATGTACATAATCAGCTCAGAGGGATGCAAACAATAGGGAGACTTTCAAAGGTCAAGATCATGAAGCTTGGACTGTTGGTTCACCATTCATAACATCATTCTGCTGAATGGCAACATTCAACAGTGGACAATAAACTCACAGTTCCAGAAGTCACAATGTTTTGTAGGTTTTCAAAGAAATACCAGGAGCAAACAAACACTGCATGCCAGGTTTCATCCCTGTACAACGCTGACCTCCATCCCTTAACCCCACTTGGGTTTGAAGTTCTCATAAAAACCAGATTCCATCAGCTATACACTCCATGAGTTCATCAGTACACCACCTTAAATCCTGGCCATTGTCATCAGATGCCACATCTTCTATGTGTACCTGGTCACACTCCTGTTTAAGAAAAAAAACCAGAATCACACTGTTGTAAATCCAGAAACATTCAGAAATCTGCAGATTACAGGAAGTGTGATATAAAATAATCTTGCATTTCCCAACAGCAACAAGCCATGTCATATTACCTCCAAAAACTACACATGGCTTCCATTAGCTTTGTCTTCCAGTGCTAGGTTTCACTTCTCTGCACCTACAGGTCCTTGCCAAGACTGGGGTTTGAAGTACCAAAACCAGAACTGCAACACTCCCCAAACAGGCTGGGCTCAGAGCTCACTTCTCATTTGAAACCCTTTTGCCATTTCACAAAACCAAACCAGACAAAACCAAAAATACCCTAAAACCACATTATCTGGTCACCTACTGATATTCCATTTCATCAAAAAATGGTCAGTTCTCTCACCAGAGAGCCACAGCACAAACCCTGAGATGCACAAGTCATATTCCATCCTTGGCTTAGTCAGAGCCCCCTGAACTGATGTTCTCAAGGTCACCCTTTTCCCCACACCTCTGATCTCAAAATGGATCAGTGGAAAGCAAAGTGCTTACCAGCCCAGTATGCAAATACAAGACAAAGCAGACAGCATTTATACAGGTCCAAAAAGAAACCCACTAGGAGAGCTCATGACACTGGAAATCTGCAGAATGAGTGCTGTGTCCAGTTCTGGGCACTGCAGGATGGGAAGGACATTGAGGTGCTGGAGCGAGTCCAGAGAAGGGCAACAAGGCTGGGGAGAGGTCTGGCAAACAAACCTTATGGAGACCTGCTGAGGGAACTGGGGTTATTGAGCCTGGAGAAGAGGAGACTGAGAGGAGACCTCATTGCCCTCTACAACTACCTAAAGGGAGGTTGTAGTGAGGCTGGGGTTGGTCTCTTCTCCTGAATTGCTGATGACAGGACGAGAGGAAATGGCCTCAAGTTCCATCAGGGGAAGTTTAGGTTGGAGATTAGGAAGAAGTTCTTTACTGGGAGGGTGGTTGGGCACTGGAATGGGCTGCCCAGGGAGGTGGTGGAGTCACCGCCCCTGGGGGTGTTCAAAAAAGGGATTGATGAGGCACTTGAGGCCATGGTCTGATGGTCTGATGGTGAGGAATATGATGGGATAAAGGTTGGACTTGATGACCCTGGAGGTCCCTTCCAACCAGAATGATTCTATGATTCTGTGATTCTAATGCCTGTCTCAGACAGGAGTACACTTCAGATCTGGTTGTGCTTAGAACCACTCCAGTCCTGGCAGACAGTTATGTTTCAGAATTAAGTGGCTCTGAAGCACAACAGCCCTCACAAATGGTGCAGTGTAATTCTGACAGGGTAACGTGGAGTTCTGCCTTTCAGAAACATTTGTCACGTACCTCCAAGTCATTGAAAAACAAGTGAGTATCAGCAACTTCAAAAATCATCTCCTCCATCGACAGACCTGAGCCAATCACTAGAGTTGGATCCTGGCAAAACAAGAAGAGAAAATGTAAATTCACTGTGGTTACAGGAGAGGTGAACTGCAATAAATCAGTTACAGTGCACTGAGGTTCCGCTGTGTATCAAGCTTGATGTAACTCCATCTGCATTCAATGGTGTGAACTACAATTTCCCCAATATTTTAAACACCTTGAGGAAAATGAATCAACTCGACATTTTCAGACTCATACTGTTAGAAGGGGAGTATCTGTGATGGCCATACCCCAGCTCTGCATAAAGCCAAATTTAATGTTCTTTCCCTGCCCCAAACTGCCAACAAGTTAAAAGTATCACTTTACACATTTACAACAAAATATAATTTTCTACTCCTTTTCCAAAGGTTAACATTTAATTCTGCATGACAGATGGGGTTTTTCTTCCACAGAAAGGCCAATATTACCTTGCCATATTTCTGAGCATAGGACCCCGTGAGAAGTGAATGGAAGATTATGATGGTCTCATCCAGGTCCCAGAGAAACACTCGCTGCAGAGAGAATAAAAGCAGGTTAGAGCTGTGCAGCTCAGTGCTTAGAGCACCTCAAAGGAGCAAGTTTTAGGGTTAGTTTTGTAGCTAGTTGCAGATTAACAGATATGAACAAGAATATTCATCTTATGTGCTGAACACATTATTCATGAAACTCTTCCAGTTTAGTGCAGTGGAGTTTATTCACTGCTACAGCGCAACCATGTGCTCAGAGCAAGGCTCTCTTGGTCAAACTATTTCAAAAGCTTCTCTTGCTTTTATAGTTATAAAGCAAAAACTTTGAGTGCTAATGAATTTTAGAGCCCTGCTAGGGTAGAAGTTTACTGTCTGTGATCTGGAGAGCATCTGGTAAATGACCTTGGGTGTTTATCAGAGATAACTTAGTTATTGTAAATAAGGGGGATTGGCTGCTGTGAGGAACAGCAGTTTCAGTACAGAAGGACTTTAAACTTGAGAACTGGGCCAACAGGAACTCTCAGAAGTGTGGTAACTGCAGCTCCTGCATGTATGGTAGGATAACCCTCAGCAAAGAGGAGACTAAGGGTGATGTAATAGCAGACCACAACTAATTGAAAAGGAACTGTAAAGATGATGGAGACAAGTTCTTCTCAGTACTGGCAGACAGAAAACTGCTGTGGAAAAAGAAGAGGAAATTTGCAGCTTGGGAGATTCCAGTTGGAGACAGAAAATTTCCTTCCCCAGGTGGACGTGGTAATCCTGGGACAGACCACTAGACAGGTACAGGATCTCCAACCTTGGAGGTTCTCAAGACTCAGCTACACAGAGCTGTGGGGACAGCCCTGCTCTGAGTAGGAGGCTGTACTAGAAACATCCGGATGTCTCCTCCATTAACACCAGCATGATTCCAAGACATGTTTAAGTGACGCTTGTCAAGGACCACTGAAAAACTCATTTGGGACAGTACTCAGATAACATGGGCCATGGAAATTTCCCAAATTCTCTCCCAGTACAGGAAAGACATGGACCTGCTGGAGGTGGTCCAGAGGAGGCCATAAAAATGATCAGGGGGATGGAACATCTCTCCTGTGAGGAAAGGCTGAGTGAGTTGGGGTTGTTCAGTCTGGAGAAGGCTGCAGGGAGACCTTATTGAGGCCTTACAATAATTAAAGGTGGCTTATAAGAAAAATGAAGACAAGACTTTTTAGTAGGGTCTGTAGCGATAGGACAAGGGTTTAAACTAAAAGACGGTAGATTGAGACTAGATTTAAGGAAGAATTTTTTTACAGTGAGGGTGGTGGAAACACTGGCCCAGGTTGCCCAGAGAGGTGGTAGAACCCCAATCCCTGGAAACATTCAAGGTCAGGTTGGACAGGGCTCTAAGCAACCTGATCTGGTTGAAGATGTCCCTGCTCACTGCAGGGGGTTGGACCAGATGGCCTTTAAAAGGTCCCTTCCAACCCAAACCATTCTATAATTCTATGATCTCCTTCCATCTCCATAAAGATTGGATGAAAGAAAGAGGACACTTCTCACTGCACTGCTCTGCAACACTACCTGCAGAAAACAAAATTACTACTTACCTCCAGTTCACTGTCCTGTGAGGAGGAGGTATCTGCTTTCCTCTTCCCCCTGTTCTTTCCAGGGATGTTTTTTCTTGCCTGCTCATCTAACTCTTTACTTGCTGTTGCTCTTGATAATGAAGGACTTGTGGATGCATCTCCTAGAAGAAACAAATCAGAGCTTTCACTCCCTCATGTCTCCAAACAAACACCAACATAAAGCTTGCAGCATTTGGCCACAAACCTCCTTTGCAAAAGGTAAAATGTTATCTTGCTTTATGGATGCAGAAGTAGTTGAACCCTTATTAGAACACAAAACATGACCCACCAGGACTGAGCTACTTGCTGCACCCTGTCTGTAGAACAAACCCAAAGACAGCACCCTCCAACCTGCAACCCCTCAGATGTCTCACATTATGGAGCCTATTCTGCTCCTGGTAGGAACATCATCAAATCAATGCTTTGGCGTGCAGAGTATTATGACACAATGAGAGATAAATCCTTTAACAACAGTTCAGGCAAAAAAGTTACCATCCCAGATGTCTAACTAGTTCAGAACTAGGACCAGAACTGCAGTGGAAAGGCAGAGGGCACAGGGGGCTTGAAAGAGCTTGAGTTCAGTCTGAGTCTTGAAGATGAGACATTGCAGTTCCTATGAAGATTAATGCAAAGTGGTGAACTTGGAGAATTCCTGAGCTAAGAAAATGGCACTGAAAACATTAACAGCTGGGCCACTCCCTAAACAACTCAATTCCTCAGGTTTTCAACATCAAATAAAAACAAATTCCCATGGGTAAATCTGCTCTTGCTCACCCCAACTAGAGAGCAACTGCTTCCTGAGAGAGGGAAAGAAGCACCACGCTTCTCAATACACAACCTCACAGCATGGTGTTTGTCATCCCATCTGTAGCACCCCATAAGGTGAAGGTGAGAGAGGTCTGGAACGTCACTGAGTTCCAGACTATCCATTTGTGTGCTTTGCTCACTGGCAGCCACTCATCTTTGCTCTCAAATTGCTTGAAAGAGTTCGAGGACTTGGCAGACTTGGGTACTGCTGATGGACTTGGGGAAGATGGAGGCGGCCAAGTGCTGCAAAGGCAATCAGTCACCACCAATCTCCAAACAAGAGCTACCTTGAAAGCTAAACCCCACCCTACCCCTTCTTCCTTTTCTCCATTTCTTATTGATGAACATGACATTATATTGTATGGGATATCCCTTTGGTCCACTCAGGTCAGCTGTCCCAACTGTGTCACTTTCCAGGCTCCTGCCTGCCCCGAGCCTCTGGGCTCAGGGGGGTGTGGAGGGGAGGAAGCCTTGACACTGCACAAGCCAAAACATTGGTGTGTTATCAGCACTGCTTCAGCCATGAGTCCAAAACACAGCACCAGCAGAGCTGCTATAAAGAAAGTTAACTCCATCCTGGCCAGATCCAGGGCACCAAGAAAAAAAAAGAACAGAATCTGTATTTTTATTTTTCCAGCCTACCAATCTGCAGTAGGCAGCAGATTTCAGTTTAAAGCTGTTCAACAAGACAGGAAGAATCTCATAACCCCTTGTGTAAGACAGTGGAAGAAACACTGAGTCTTTGCTGTTGTCCTTATTAAGTTTAGAAAACTGTATATTTGCTGAGAAGATTTTAGTCCCCACCACTGCAGTTGGCATGTAACAGCGTTATGGGAATGGTGAGCCACAGGTGGGACTTCTCTGGAATACTCAACTAAACATCTTCAATCCACTGTCACAGATCACAGAATAGCTTGACTTGGAAGGGATCTAAAATGTCACCCAGCCCAACCCCCCTGCCATGGGCAGGGACATCCCCCAGTAGATCATGTTGCTCAGAGCCCCATTCAACCTGGCCTTGAACATCTCCAGGGATGGGGAATCCACCACCTCTCTGGGCAACCTGGGCCAGTGTTTCACCATGGTGAAGAACTTGTTCCTTATAGCTAACCTAAATCTCCCCTCCTTCAGTTTAAAACCATTACCCCTCATCCTATCACACCAGGCTCTGCTAAGAAGCCTGTCTCCATCCTTCTTATAGGCCCCTTTAGGTATTGAAAGGAGTAATGAGGTCACCTTGGAGCCTTCTCTTCTCCAGGATGAACAACCCCAACTCTCTCAGCCTTTCCTCATAGGACAGGTGTTCCAGGGCTGTCTATCACCTGGCTTAGGAAATGATCTTCCATGCTCTCCAGAAATCTCCTAGATTGCCTACAGCTCACCATGCCACTTTTCCAACAGACACCAGGGTGATTGAAGTCTCCAGCAGGATGAGAGCCTGTGAGCACGATGTCTCTCACAGCTGGAGTAGAAAGGCTTCATCAATGGGCTCCCCTTGATCGGGTGGTCTGTAGTAGACACCAACCACAAGGTTCCCTTTGTTGCCTTGGTCCCTGATTCTCACCCATAAGCTTTCAACCTGCTCGAAGCGACTCTTCAGAGACAGCTCTTCACAGTCTGTCCATCTCTTGATGGACTCCATCTCTTGATGGAGCAACCCCTCCACCCCTTCTTCCAACAACCCTGGTGCTGTGTAGGTAATCCTTTTTCCCCTTACAGCTCCAAGCAAGTTTATGTTAATGAAAGCATCTTAAGAAGCAACAGCATAACCACTGTCAAAGAACCCAAAATTTTGGCAATGACTCCAGTCACGGAGCCACGTGTTAACAGATTGTGCCCTTCTGTTCCTACCAACGTCACCCACAACTGACAGGACAGAGAATATCATCTGCACCCCAGAGTCCTTCACCAACCATCCTAAGGCTCTAGAGTCCCTTTAGATAGCCCTAGGACTATGCCCTGCAACATCAACACCACCCACGTGGAAAACCAGTAGTGGGTCATAGTCTGTGGGCTGTACCAGGTTAGGAAGTCTCCTGGTGGTGTCCTTAATCCAGGCCCTAGGGAGGCAGCAGACCTCCCTGTGAGGAGGGTCTGTTCTGCATATGGGACCCTCTGTTCCCCTTAGAAGGGAGCCCCCACAGCTACAACCCACCTCTTCTTCCTCACGGATGTAGTCTACTTTCTGTATCTCTTCTCTTCCCAGCTAAAACCTTCTCCCCCTGACCAGCAGCAGGTAACAACGCTATGCAGATCTGCTCACGTGCAAAGCACAGCAGAACAGCTGGCATCTCAAAACCAGTTTACATGGTGAAGCAGAAGAAAGGATGTACTCCTGGGCACACAGGAGACCAATTCATTGAGAGGTCTCTTGAAAAAGCTGAGCAGTCCTGGAGGACTCCCATAACTGGCTGCTATGCCCTGGCTGTCAGGGAATCTGAACACCTGCTTGCAGAAGGGAAAGAGCCAGCAGGAGCTATTGAAGCTGGGTGTCATCAACTGTCCTGAAGCCTGAGAGAACACCCAACCGCAGCACATGACAGAATCAACAGTCCCTGGAGCTGCTGTTGACAACTCTTCAAGTTACCCCTGGACTCTCCCCTCTCCTGGGCATTCAGAGCATGTGGTAGGTGTCTCCTAAAGCGCAGCAGTGTAAGACTTCCAACATGTAAGTCTGGCTGGCCCACCACAGCACCCCGCTCACCAGAGAGACCAGTCTGACAATGGAAGGCCACTGTCCTGTTCAGGCCAGCATGCAAAGGCTGCAGTTACTTTTTGGAAACAAGCTCTCCCATGTCTGCACACTGCCCTGTCCATCCCGGGTGTGTGGCAGCCCAGCCCCAGCGTTACCGGGGGAATGTCGCTGCACCGTCCGTGTAGGCACCATGGCCGTCGGCTTCTCGGCTGGAAACGTGGTCGGTGCTAACGCAGGACTCCCTGTGTTGCTGTCTGCTGGTGTCACAACTCCAAAGCCAGAGCTCGGGTAGCAGGTCTGGTACTGACCCTGGCCGAGGATCGTGTACGTAGGGTATTCCTGCCAGAGGAGAGCAGTGGTTATGACAGGGCACTTGCAGATAACACTCTATATTAAGATGACTTTTATGCTAAAATATGCCTGTTGAAGAGAAATCCCAGCAAGAGCAGTCTGACCTTATGCTACTTCTTTCTGCGTATGTAAGACATCCCTAAAAGGGGTTGAGAGATCTGACCTCCCAGTGCCCCGCAAAGGGCAGGTCCTGCAGACAGGAGGGCAGCAACCACAGGGCCACTCTTCTGCATCCGGTGCCTTCAGAAACGAATTCGTTGTGAATGATGTGACAGTGACAGGGGAGTACTGAGTGGATGCCAAGGCATCAGTCCTCTTTGTCTGTGCTCTGGAATCTGTGATTTTGTCTTGCATTTTACTCGCTGACACCAGATGTACTGACAGCAACAGAAAGTGGTCTTGGCACTGGCTGAGTGTGCAATCCCAGCCACAAGAGCTACAGGACAGACTGCTTTTACTCATGTCCTGACTTCAGCCAGCAATCATTTTGCCTGCTGTGATTAAAGGTATCAATTTATGAAGACTATTTACCCACTTAGGAGGAGATCACTGGGCATCTGAAGCTGCGCTTGAGGATTTTACTTTCTGCTACTGATAGCGAAGCAAGCAGCCACCCCAAATGTCACATCACACTCTCCTGGCACACCATGCACTCCCAATTCCCTCAAAGAGCAATCTGGATTTGTGAACCAGGTACTTTGGGCTGCACTACTGAAAGAAAATCTTTCTTTCTCCTTACAGCTCCAAGCAAGGTTATGTTAATGAAAGCACCTTAAAAAGCAACAGCATAAGCGTACAAGGACTTTTGTGCATCCACTGCACTTTCCACGCTTCCTATATTCTCTTTCTGCAAAGTTGTGACATTGAAAGGTCCCTTTGTATACCTAAATATTCTAAATATAATGGCAGTTAACCACTGACAGGGCTGTGCATTACCCACAGCAGGTCACAGTCAAGGGGAAGGGCTCTGCACTAGCTGCATGGCTTTTTGACTTTGTTTTATTCTAGCAGCATCAGAATGCATCTCCTACTACCAGAGTTTTTTGTTTGCCTTTTATTTTTGTGTACAACCTATTTTCCTTTCCTGCTGTGAGAGAACAAAGGCATTCAAAAAACATCCACCTACAATACTCCTTGTAGATTTCCTTCTCAAAGCAGTTCTATTGTATCTTCCCCACTACTGCTCTTGCAGAGATCTCATGACCTTGTTTAAGGTTGATCACACAGCCTGGAGACAAGGAAACAGCTTTGAACAGATGAAGCAAGTTTGTTGCAAAGGCCAAAGGGAAAAGCGTCAGGGTCAAAGAGACAGAAAGAGTCATTTTGCTGACTTCGAGTTCCATACTGAGCCCTATAACTCATCCTCTGTGCTCCATTTGAGGTGACACAAATATTTTCCTTCCTTTGATAGTTTTGAGTAACACGTTAAACAAAGCTGGAGGAGATGCTGCACATAAACACAACAAGGACAAAGCTTTACCTGTGAGATGCTGGCTACTGCTGACGTGGAAATATTGACAACAGTTGAGGATGTAGAGACAGGACTGGCATTCGTAGTTGATGCTGTAAAATTAAGAATTACTGCATTAAATGCTTCCAGAAAAGCACAAGAGACCAGACCAATCCAAGCTGTGAAGTGAGTACTTACAAGGCTTATGGGCAAGTGTTTGTGCTTCCAGCAGCACCCTGCTTGTAACAGCCAAAAAAAAGAGTTGGGGTGTATTTTGAAACCAGTTCCATTTCAAGGGGGCTTACAGGGAGGAGCTAGCATATCTTTAAAAACAGTACTTTCAAGTGTTTCAGAAGGCTTTTCCCTCCATGTCTGATAAGCAATTGGAGTACAGTTAAAATGGTTTCACATTTTTACTAAAAGTTTTGAGAAGGCAACAATCCCATTCTTATGTTCAATTAGTAGCTGTTGAAAATGAATCAGAATAAATCAGTAAAATGGATATGAATGTGTTTAAATCAGCTCTGACAAAAAAATTCTCTCTGCATTGGACTTAGCATATTTAGCCTAATTAGACAAAAAAAATTAAGGAAACAGTAAAAATATCTCAAGTAGTATAAAATGGTGCTTCCTGTCAGAGAAAGGGAACATAACTCCCCATATCCCTGTGAGACTACAACTGGTTCTTGGATGAGACTTTCAGAAATAATTTGTCAACAGCTTATGGGACAAATTATTAGAGACATGTAGTTGTTAGTACGAGTTTTAAGATGTTTAATAGCCTTCATGTCACTGCATTCAGTTCTTCCTAGAGAGATGAGGCTGCTAGAGCATCTCCTGGGAACACCAGCCACTTAGCAGATCTGCTGGTTTTCCAGCCACCGGGCCACTTCGTTAAACGTTACTCCTCATGGGGTTTGGGACCCTCGAGGATTAGCAAGAGCAAATAGTGAAACCAGCATGAACAAAATCAGGATGTACTAAACCAGGTGCCACCACTAAATATTTTATTTTGCTTAACCTTCTTTCTCTGCACACAAACTCAAAAATCACATTTAGATGCTCATGGCTTGCAGAAATCCACAGTATCCACTTCACCATCACTCTGAGAAGAGCCCTCACTTACTGCAAATAACACCTGTGCTGAATTCACCCAAAGACTGAAGAACTTGAGCTTCTGAAGGCTTCAGTCTTTCTACCCCAGGGAAACAGAGCCCACCACGATTAATCAATGTATGTTGTGTTACTGCAAGCACAGACACTACCTGGTGAACAGCTCCTGAAAAGAGAAATGGATCCAAAATATGCCTCAAAAAAGATGAAAAACCAAAGAGATGTATCTCAAAAGAGGTGCAGATACCCACGGTATTTACAAGAGGTGAGACACGTGAAGGGTGGCATCTCTGCAGAAGCAGAAATGATGGTAAGTACCTAGTCCCTAGGAATAATCTCATAGATAGGAGCAGCAGTGTTCAAAACAGGAGAGAATTTTAGGAGGAGAACATATAGAAAAAGGAAAAAAGGCTTCACTGAACAGCAATAATGGTAATGAAGATACTCAAGTACTTACAGTAGCTGTGCAGCTACTAGGAATGGAGCTGTGAGAGCAAGATACCCATCACAGGCACTACTCAGAAGCCAGAGAACAGGGCTTGGTTTCCAAATAAAACTCCTTCCAACTATACATGTTACTGGAATGAGCAAGGCTATTCCTTAAGAAAATGTCACTTCCTAGAGCACTGAAAATAGCAGCTCTCCAAAAAAGATCCTTGCTGATGCAGAACAAACCTGCCATGAAGCCGGAGGAGAAGAACTATCTAGAATACAGAATATTCCACCACCTCTCTCAAGATTATCACGGAGAGCAAACAGAGAGCGATTCTCATCTGTAGTGCTCTCAAGAGGCTGCTTCTCCACTGAGATAAGTAACAGAAGTTAAGAAATCATACAAAAAAGATTCCAAGTGTTGGGATTCTGGTAAAAACAGAGATTCCCTCACATGAACTTTACTGTTTATCTTCATTCTGGTCTCCTTCCAACGTTTTTAATTACCTTTTACCTAGACAGCGTTACACATCAGACCTTTACAAACAGCTTCCACTACTGAGATTAACCAATTCTTTCTGCACTGTGGTTCCCTTCACCTGTGAATGGGCCAGAAACGTGCAAAAATGTTTGGCATGGATGTGCCAGAAGGTACCACTTCACGGTCTCAGGTTTAAGAGATCAGCAGACCCAAGTATTGCCTTGAAGCTACTGTGACTCTTTTTCTCTCCTCCTCTCTTTCTCCCCCATGTCCAGACCTCATCCTCAGACCTTACATTCCTACCACTCCTGCCTTATGCAACCCATTAGGTTTTGCTTCAGTTATCTTCAAAGATGTTTCAACCTGCTTCACGTGCTGGGAAGGGAGATTGCAATCAATGCATTTTATATTTCACTGGGCTGCTCTGCTCTCAGAGGGAGAAGAGGCAAGGCAAGCAGCAGCCATTCCTCCCACACTGCTCCTGGTGCTTCCAAGTGCTCCTCTGATGTACCACCGTGGCCACAGCTCAAGTGAGTATGAAGAGCAGAACTCTCAGTCATTGGGTGCACCTGACCATTTCCCAGGGCTCAAATATCCCATCACTTCAGTTCAGCACCTGCAGACTGAACCATACCCACGCCGTGCCGTGCATCTCCAGTGGCACCGCACGCCGGGTACCACCCTGCTCTTCTGACAGGAGGGAAAAGGTAGACTTTCAAGAGATAACCAATAAAGCAACTTGGTCCTTCCTTCCAGCTCCTGCTCTCCACCACCTCCCTTGCACCAGTTCAGTTGCCCTGACCCCGCAGCAGGCTGCTTGCTAATTTGATGCAAAGGAGATGCAGCAAACCTGAAAAAGGACAAGTTCCCTGCCAGCTGGCAAAAAGTTCTTCAAAAAGCATTTACACAACTCACATGACTTTTTCTCACTTTAAAGAGCAACCTGCAGGGAAACTCTCCTCCAATGGCACGTTCTCACAGCCGTGAGGATCAAATGGTTTTGAACCCTTCTGCAGAGTGAGGCCTGACGGCAGCTCCGTCCCCAGGGATTCAGGAGCTCACAGTGACACATCACCAGCAAACCTGCCAGAGCCACGCTGTGCAGAACCACTCCCGGCCCTCAGCAATTAAAGTGCTATAAAACACTGCAGTTCATTCTGAGTGAAGCACCTGGAGGAGCTGTGTTGGAAGGAAGGCAGCATTTCCAGTGTAGCATTGCTCCTGTTACAGATGTGAGAAGTAAATGAGGGATGAACATCGAGCTGGGCATTTCCCACCCCAGTGACACCAGCTCACCAGTGCCATGCCACACTGCAGAGTCTTCCTACCAGTGAAGGATATGCTAGAACTTACTGCCAGTTCTAAGTTATTCCCCTTTCCTTGGCACTCATTAGACCACATCTGGATACAGTGCTCAGTTTGGGGCCTCAGGCACAAAAACCACAATGACAGATTTCAGCAGGGCTGGCAAAGAGCCACCAAAACAGTGGGGCAGCTGGAGCACAGGTCCTGCACGGGGCAGCCAAGGGAGCAGGACTGTCCAGCTTGGAGAAGAGATGGCTCTGGGGGACCTGAGAGCAGCCTGGTGGTACCTGCACAGAGGTTATCTAGAAGACAGAGCCAGGCTCTTTTTGCAGGTGCGCAGCAGGAGAAGGAGAGAAATGGTCACAATGTGAAAGAGGGGATGCTCTGAGTTGTCAGGCACTGGAACTGGCAAAATCTCCATCCTCAGAGGCTTTGAGACCAAACTGGGTCAAGCCCTGAGTTCTGAATTCAGTGTCAACTCTTCCTTGAGCAGGAGGCTGAACTAAAGATCTCCTGAAGTCCCTGAATTATTCTATGAAAATATCACACAAGAAATAGATTAAGAACTCAAAAATGCTTTTCACAAACTACAGAGACAATTTTTCACAAGTCATCACCCAAACATAAATGGCAGAAATCCTGCCTAGCAAAAAAGCATCAATTTGCACATATTTGCCATAACCATTATTCAGCTAACTGGCACACTTATTCCTAAAAATTGCTTTGGAAGTTGGTGAAATTCAGCACCTGGCTTCTTAGATGTTCTTAGATGTGGCATTTCCAGAAGCTGAAACATTTGTAAGCTACTTTTATACTGCGAAATTCACTTTCTAGCAGATCTACCAAGCTGGGGTGTGCGTGTAATATTTCAGAGCCATCTACTTCCAGAAGTCATTAATAAAACAAAATCCAATGTCAGTCAGTGTATTTCCTGACATCAAGCTAAAGACCACCAACAAAGAGCTTGAGCTGCAAGAGCATTCCCAGTAAAGGCATGCAAGAACACAACATTTAGTCTCCTCTCCCCTTCCCATTTGCTCTTCACCCTGTGAAGTCCATCAGCATGGCACCACCAAGCCAGCCTGGTGCATACAGAGGGATGTAGCAAATACAAACCCAAACACATACACACACAGAGAGAAAAGAGGCAAAGCATAAAGAAGCATGCACAAACCAAGAGCAAACGTGCAAGCCTCTCTACTTGTGCTATCTGGACTCAATTAGGTGGAGACAGATGCAGATAAAAACCATGCCAAGTTACCTTCAATGGAATAAGAATAATGTGCTGGGCTGGGCTGGCTTGTGGTTAACCCTGTAGTGCAGGTAAGAACACTGTGCTGACTTGTAGATGGAGTCTGAATTAAACCACTTTCAGGTTTCATACCTGGCCACAGTGCACCTGAATCAGATAAATTGGACCAGTTACAAACAAATATGCTGGGACCAAACAGCATGCTGCTACCTCAGATTAAGGTTTTTGCTCATCACAAAAGCAAGAAACAAATCACACATGGAAAACGTTTAATTTCTGCAACAGTAAGTGCTGACTGTCAGGCTGTACGTGGATTAGAGCTGCTGACAAAACTGGCTGAAAAGAGAGAAAATTAAAAGCACCAAGAAGACCAATTTTCAAAGCTTTCAACTAAAAATCTGTTAGTGTCACAGTAAAGTTCACTGCCCCATCGGTACAAAGGACCTGCTAATCCCTCTGATGTGTGGGCTGAGCTGCACAGCACTGCACATTTCCTCAGCTGTTACACAGGGAGGCTGAGGTTGGTATCTGTCAAGGTCAACGCTTCCACTACTTCACCAGGCTCTGGGTTGCACATTTTAAACCAAGCCACAAGTCAATAATTGTCATAGACTGTCAACAGCAAATATAGAGCTCAAAAAAAAAAAAAAAGGGAAAAAAAAATCTAAATGTTTCTGCTAAATTTCCTGCCATTCTGGGAAGTATTTGTAACAACACTGGGCAATGCACAGAGACAGCAAAGGGGCTGATTCATCTGCACAAGGCACACATCAGCAGTGTGGGTGCAGCTCAGGAGCTGTGTTATGGTCCTGTCTACTGCACTGATGGGCTGAAACAGCATCTAAGTGAGGGAGCTCGGCTCAGCCCGGGTTCTTCATGACCCTTCAGGCTTTTGCTTAAGTGTTTCCAGACCTACAGCCAAAGCCAAAGGCATTTCCCTGGCCCTGGTTAGAAAACAGGAATTGGTTGAGAGGATCTATTTAAAAACAAGCAGGAGTGTGCAAGCAGCGGGACAAAGGACATTTGGAGCTAGACACAAAGTTCAGGGCCAGCAGAAAGACCATGCTCCTTCTTAAACCCCGCAGAACAGTGCCAAGGCAGCCACACACCTGCTTCAGCGGGACAAGCCATGGGCTATGAGCTCCAGGTCTCTTACCCAGAAGACATGGGAAACTCTATAGAGCTGGAGAAGAGCAGCAACTCCAAGAGCTGCACCATGCTGCACTTTTGTTGGAATGAAGTTCTGCAATGGTTCTTTGATTTATTTATATACCTGCTCTCCAACTGTCACCTGTGAGTCAAACTGAGCCATTCACCTATCTGTACAGCCACACCAGGGTTTTGATTCTTCAGCTCTCAGGTTGCACTTTCGTTACTGTTTCAAACCTCCAGAGCCATGATAAGTAGCAAACAAAAGGGAAAGATTTAAGAAAGATTGTAGATATATTGCAGAAACTCCAGAATAAAATGTATGGAACACAGATCCTCTGAGAGTGGGAGTAGATGCATTTGTTTGGTCTGGAAAAGGAGCACCACAATCTCCAAATAGGTGAGTAATTTTTGAGGGGACAGGAGCCAACTGGGCAAGATAATATGGGCAAGGAGCAGACAGCAACATGATGAGAAGATGACAGGACACACAGAAGGGCCTAATAACAGTGACAATGAACACAGACCAGCTCTGAATGCTGCAGGATTGTTATCACAAGGAGTGTAACACCAGGTCAGAGGTGGTTGTAGGGTTGGTTGGATGTGAGTGCAGGAGCTGACTCCTGCTGAGTGTTGAGGCATCTTTCAGCTCCTGCTCCCCATGACTGCCTCTCTGCCACCTCCCAGTACAGACACGCCCTACTCTCCATACAGCAAGGCACACTCTTGGCCTGGTGGCACATAACCTTCCCTCTTGTTCTGCAAGACAGCATTTAGAAGCTAGCAGAGTCTTGACAGAGAGGAAGCCAGGTGAGGGGGAATGAGACCCCTCCACATCCCACAGCAGCAATGCAGCCAGGGCAGAAGAACGTCCCAGGACACGGGGATGTAAGCGAAAGGCCCCACATAGAGCAGTCCATCACTCGTAGGTTTTTCCTGAGCTAATGTAAACCATCACATCTGCAGTGTTTCTAACACCAACTTACAGTCACTCATATGCAGATTGTATGTCATTACTCTTATTGCAATGCTTCTTCAATAAAAACTCTCCAGATCGCAAGTACGTCCCATGCAGAACAACGCACCAAACATCACCAAAAGAGTATTACAGCAGCAGGAGAGGTGACAATTGGCAAGAGCATAGGTCACCTCTTCTTTGAAAGCAGCATCCTGACCTGAGTGAACTCAAGACCATGCTTGTGTTTGTCAGCTTGCTTGAATTTCATACTTAAAACACATCTGCTTTGTTCCAGTTAGCTAATCAATGATGCCATGGACCATTCTTTTTGGCATAGAAACAAACACAGAGTAGAAAGTCATGTAAACAAAAAATGGGCCCTTTGATGCTGGTGAAACATCTGAACAGCTGGCCAAGTCCGCACCTACTCAATGGAGATTTTGTGAGCAAAAACAGTTTGTAGAATTTCCTCTGCACTGTGCATGTCACATTCCTCTACCCTGTCCATCACACCATGCCAGGTCCATCTTCTCAGTATGAGCAAGCAGGTACCACTCCAGCATGATTTCCATTTGGGAACATGACTTTTAATACCTTCCTAACACTTAATTTCAGACTAAAAATTCAGGTATTTAATAACAGACCTCAAAATCCATACCAAGCCATGTCACGAACTGAACACATTTCAGAAGGTGTTTAACAGATGCAAGTCCCTATGAAGTCAGCAGAAAATGCTGATCTCTTGCCTGAGCCTTCAGAAGAATTCCTACTGTCACATTCCCAGTGTAACAGTGAAGAAGCCAAGTACTCCTGAACTCCAGAACCTTCAGATTAAAAACACCCAAACACCCTCCCCCCCTATACAGCCATCACCTCTACCACCACCAAAACACCACACACACTCAAAACATAACAAAAAACCCCACAACCTCCTCCCCCCCAAACTATTTCAGAAGTCTAAACCAGCTTTATAGACACATTGGCCTGACACTTCAGGTGAGCATCCCACACACTTACACGTATTTGCCTTCAAAAAAACCCCAAAAAACAAAAAACCCCACGACACAGTAACACAGCTAAGGACATACAAAGCAGCCTCAGTGCGTTCCCCCCAAACTAGTGATAAACCCCAAATAAATGAAGTAAAGGAAACCACCAGCCACTGTTCAGATATAGCAAAACCCATGCCACGAGGCACTGACACCAAAGGGCAGGCACCCAGGGAAGGGAAACAGGGGCCAGGCATGGCTTGTAGGTAACAGACCACTGTGACAACACCCAACACTACAACTGGGCAAAAAGACAAGGAGCAGAGTGTTTAGAGAGCTGGCAGAAAAAGGGCACTGGATATGGACACAGCATCAGGCTGTTCCACACTGGTTCAACTTCCCAGGGAAAAGCTCTCCTGGAGGAATGAAGGAAGCTCAGAAAGTACAACAGGCAGAGCCCTTCATCTCCCCAGGACACATAACACAGTCACCTACTTCCTCATCCATCAGAAACCATGTAAGGTGGCGGGGAGGGTTGGTTGTTCTTAAAAATCTCTGAGATGGCAGCTACACTTGAGTCTTACTGGCAGGGGCTGAGCTAGAAATGCAGAAGCAGCAAACACCAGCAGCCATCCAAATGACCCTCTTCTCCTGAAGAGCCCTGAGTTGCTGATAAAACCTTGCAAAGCTCCTGCTTTATGGTATTCAACTGAGCAGTTAGAACAATGTACCTCAGGATCAATACAGGGCAAATGAGATTTGGGAGATCCTGTTTGATGCTTGCATCCCAGGTACTACAAACCCACCATTGTCTTTC
Organism: Aegotheles bennettii; assembly: GCA_013398125.1. Lineage (NCBI taxonomy): Eukaryota > Metazoa > Chordata > Aves > Caprimulgiformes > Aegothelidae > Aegotheles > Aegotheles bennettii. The sequence continues at coordinate 10,300 of VZRW01006086.1, read as the reverse complement.
TAAGGATCCCTCAACCACAAAAAACTCCTCTGCATGAATCCCAGGTGCATACATATGAAAAAAAAAAGGTTATGTAGATTCATTTTACATATCAACCTCTCTCATAAAGATAACAGCTTGTGCCATATTACTTCAAACAGAATTAGTAACATAACTTATGTCTAATAACCGAGCTCAGTTGTGTTACCTTTACTACACCATCTCTCAAAAACAACCATGGCAAAGCAACTGTTTTGTAAATAAATGCTGGTGGTTTTATTCAAAGACATCCAGTTCTTCATCTAAGGAAAAATTAACCCTTTCACACTTGAAGATACTAAGATAACTCTGCATGAGGCTCTGTTCATGCCCACCAGCCTGGGACAGACACTCACTGGCAGCACACGTGGTGGTGCCCAGCTCACCCATGCTGAAGGGTGATGCTCTGCCTTCTCCTTACAGCCTGGTGCTGAGGGGCACAGCAGCCTCCACCACCACACACTTTTGAAAGCTGGCAACAATACACACTATTTGCATATGAAACCAAGCAGGACAACATTAAAAAGGAAAAGTTACAATGTGAATTTTTAATAATCAGTTATAAATGTCACACGTGACAGGGACAGTCAGTCCTGTGGGCTTTTACACTAATGTACAGAGCAGAAGGAAAGCCCAGGCTGCTCCTTTCACTAGCCAGCTCAGCCAGAAGTTAGATTTTTTTTCCTTTCTGTCTGCACTCATCATTTTCAACTCCCTTCATACATCATGAAGAAAGATGGTCAGTACCTTCTAAACCAGACCAACACTCCAGAGGTGTGTCTCTCCCTCCATGCTCTACGAAGGAGGCACGGGGTGAACAGCTCACATCCTGCCATGAACCTTTAGCTGCTCAGTTACAACAGGACTTGACCCTTTCAAGCATTTGTGAAGACTGGAATGGCTAACAGAGGGCTCGAGTAGTACAGAGAGTTAATCAAACTTATTTGCCTAGTAAACTTGGAGATATTTTAGCATGAAGTCTACATATAATGCAAACAACCAAAAAGCCTTTATCCTGGTCAGCAAAAAGGAAAAGAAAAATACTTCCAGCAGAGATGCTGTAGTATGGGGTCTTGTGGAATTTCACTGACCAGGAAACTGTACAAACGCACTATACCATAACAGGATCCCAAACTAAGAACCATCTGGCAAGCTTCACGGGGAGACATCCAAATCAATGACCAGGAAAACAGCTAAGAAATTGTATTTTATAATATGAAGTCCCATCAGCACTGTAGATACAAATCTACAGTTTAAGTTATGTATGTGCTGTCCTACAAACTCTTCTATCCAACACACCTGGTTAAGCTTAACATGGGCTTTTTAATGAGACAGGAGACAATCATTGCAGGCACTGAGAAGTCTTTGAAAAGTTCCTTCTTACCGAAAGGAGGTAGTCCGTAGGTTTGGGTGGTCTGGGGGTAGATGGTGTAGGGCTGAGACTGCTGTAGTGCTTGGTACTGAGTCTGACCAGGGTAAGGGCTCATTGTTTCCGATACAGGTACAGAAAGGATATGTGCATATGGCCTTATTGCAAAGAAAGAACAAAAGTAAAAAAGAACTATTCACATTATGCATCTTTCAGCCTTCGAACCTGAAGACACATTAAAAAAGAGCTTTAGGAAGAGAAACAATACACACCAACACATGCATTTAGTACAGTAGCTGCCTGTTTCCCAGTATGACAGGCTCTTGGTTTTAGATATGCTGCCTGCTTCTGGCAGTGACACCAGAGGAAACTCTCTCCTCCATGGTGCCAGAGCAGCAGTGCTTTTCCAGGACTGGGATGGCAGAGTGAGAGGGTAAAAACAAACTCCCCATTCCAACAGGCACAAGCAGTTAATTTCACTTTTCATGCCTCACAACACCAAACCCTGAAGCTAACACATGTCAGAACCACTGGAACACACAAAGAGACTACACAGCAGCAAGCATGGGGATTAGGGCCTACTGTGCTGCAATGGGAAGAACTGTTAAGGTTCCCAAATAGCAGCAAATGACCAGAAAATCCTACATTCTCCTCATATTAATTTATGTCCAGCTTGTTTATTCCTCAAGTATCATGGACATTAGCCAGCAAGACTACTGTGTTGTTACTTGAAGTGGCTCATTTATCCTTGTGATCATAAGACAACAGCCACTGAAGCCAAAGGGTGACTTGTATCAGCTTCAGTGTCCACAGCAACGAGTATCTGCTGCCAGAAGATGTGAAAGTGTGACTTACAGCATCACAGAAATGAATAAAGGTGCAAAAAGATAACTTCAGAAAAAAGATAGAGATTTTAGTAATAAGTGTTCAACTTACTTTGCAGAATACATTTGTGAGGTATAATCATTTGATGACCTTGGGATATAATCAGTGCATGTCATAACTGGAAAAAAAATCGTTGGCATAATTACACAGGTCATTTAAAAACCCAACAAATAATGACAACTAAATATCAGCATGCACAGTACGTTTTAACCAAGACACAGGATTTACAAAGGTTTTTTAGTGCCCTGAGTATGTTTCAAACAAACTCTCAAAATGTGCACTGTTAAAACATCACAAAAACGTCCCTCTTGCCAGTTCCCAGCAGACAGATGACTCAGTCAATACTATTTCTCCCTTTTTAACAGCACTCTCTCTCTTTACCAGCTGGTTTTGTCATCTTTTGCAATTCTCTTGATAAATCTTTGATTTCAGCCCTGCCCAAACCTTGCACATGCCAAAGGGTCTTCATCTGCACTGAGCTCAACATTTCTTTTGTGTCCCCGAGCAGAGACCAAGGCAGACACTTGTTTTCCCAAGCTTTCCTCTTCCCTCTTCTACATACTCTACCCAGAGCATGGCTCCAGCAATCCATCTTTCCTTTGAAAAGGAGTGGCTCCCAGCTCAACAAACTTAATCCCACACATCAAGTGACAACAGGCAGAGCTGCAGTGCACAAGGCTCAGACTCTAAATTCAGATGACCCCTAAAGAAATTTGGCAGTTACATTTAATGGGATGCTTCCATTTTTCTGCTTGAATCAATCTGCAGCAACTGCACTTTAAAACTGGTGAGAAAGTCACTCAGGCTGCAAATCCAAGGAGGAAGTGTTCAAGCTTTGCTCACTTAGTAGTGCCTATGGCTCTAGTATAGCCCATTATGGGTTGGGGTGGAGAAGGGGGCTTGAATTGGTATGTCTTAACCCAAGAGCCATTAAAAAAAAAACCCCTGAATTCAGATGAGCTGACCTGATACTCACCTGCCCAGAGAGGTTGTGGAGTCTCCTTCACTGGAGACATTCAAACCCCGTCTGGATGCGTTCCTGTGTGATGGACTCTAGGTGACCCTGCTCTGGCAGGGGGGTTGGACTGGATGATCTTTCGAGGTCCCTTCCAACCCCTAGAATTCTGGGATTCTGTGTCCCTCAAACTAGGAAAGCCAGGATGTGCAGGACGCCTGGCAGAGAATTTGGTACTGTATGGACACTCTGGCACATGCCACCCCTGTAGTGCCATATGCTCCAGTGACTTTTGTGACTGTAAATCACAGTACACGGGTTTACAGTTTTGGATCTACAAGCACCATACCCAAACTCTTGGCAAACACAGTTGTGCTGCTGTGGATCCAGCATTTTCATCCAAAGCCAGTCTGGAAGCAGGCAAAGCACCCAGGTTCCAGCCCTACCTAGGAGGGACACAGGCTAACAGTGTACCTCTTGTATGGGTCCAGGGGCCTGGATCCTCCATCACTAACATGACCAGGGTACCACTCCCTTCTGGAGAAGTCTTCAAAAAGAAATATGGTCATGGATGGCAACATGCTTTGGGATTGCCTTGGGATTTGCTTCAGATGCCAGTGATGTGCTCCAACAAGTCAGGTTTTTCCTATCTGGAACAGTCCTACACTATTGTTCTTCTATCAACATGTAAGCCAACCTTCGTATCAGTTACATCCACCAAGGGAAACAAGTTAGTTTGCACAGGTAACCTCAACTGGAACATTGGCATTCTGCTACCTAACTAACCTCCTCTTAATGTAATCTGAGCATAAACAGCTGAGAAATACAAAGCACCAGCCACACGCTCTGAACCTGCTGAATGCTCCATGAATCACCTCCCTCTGGTCCTCACTGTTTGCCTTTACTCATGGTGTGAAGACCAAGTAGCACAAGGATATAAAAGGAAATGCAAACTGGGAACTTTTGGACCTAAAGGCTTTCATTGAACATTTATTCTCACCTGTCTTATGCAAAAATGTCTTTTTTTTACTTCAAGATTGTCAATACTCATCTGTATAGTACTTTAGTAATGGCACTTCTAGAATTCTTATTTTTTAAATAGCATATAAACAATTAGCTAATGGTGTAAAAAGAAAAAAACCCCACAATATTACTATATGCAACTTCTGGAATTTGTAAATGCCTTATCCAGCCAGGCAGCAGATTTTTCAGGCTAAAACTTCTGGTAACCCCTGCAACTGCAACATCACAGCACATTGACTAAAGCAGTAAAGATGCAATCAGTTAGCAATGAAAAGTTACACATTACACATTTTCAATCTAGTTGAGCTGATTTACACTTATAAATAATTATTGGTAGTCAAAGGTATTCTACACAGATCCTACTTTTGTAATAACCTCCAGCCCTCTTTTTCCAGAAGAAAGGATACATTTCCAGCTCTCACTTACTATGCCATCTTTTTATTTTCTGCCTCAGTTTCCCCTCATTTCATAAGGAAGTTCTGCAGACATTCAATACAGTTCAGAGTCTAAGTTTAAGTACATACCATATGATTACAAAAGGCTCAACCAGCTGTGTAGAGATAATGATTTATAAAAATAACATCTTTTGTAATAGACATTATTATTGATCAACTCAATCCCTTCCCTCAAGAAAAATCACGTGTAAGGTGGGTAAGGCATAGCAGTACCCAACCAGCAAGTTAGGGGGCATTGAGGAAAAATATTTGTTACAAAGAGATATTTGCTTACTATCAGGCATTAGCACTTCATAAGCACCACAGCAAACTTTCACCTTACAACTGATAGTGAGGACAGGTGAGGGGTTACAAGGAGGAACCAAAACTTGTGCTTGATGAAGCAGTGTAAGGGGACTAGTGGAAGAAAAGAGGGAAGACAGTGGGAACAGAACTCCAGCAGATACTTACTCTCACTGGACATGGGAAGGTTTGAACCAAGGCTTGAAGATTCAGGTTTCTGATCGCTGACTTCTGTGTTGCTCACATGACTGCCAAGACAAACAAGGGCTAATCATTAGCACTATGGACTCTTAAATTAACATCCTTGGGCATCGTAACCCCTAGGTTCAACCTTCCTAGCCAAGGCAAACTGGCTCTTAACAGAAACTAGCCCTGCACTCCCTGATATTTCACACAGAGATCCCAAGAGAGAGATTTGCAGCTCTAATTAGACATTACACTGTCATCACTACCAGCACATTTACTCACCAACTGGTCTCTGGAGATAAGCTCAGCAGACCTATATTGGGAAGTATGAACCTCTTTCCTGCTGCCTGGGCACTGCCTCCTGCTCCCTGTGTCAGCCCAGGCACCCACCAGGCTCTTCATAAGAGACTAATTTGTTCATCCAGCACAAAAACTGTGCAGTTACTTTTGCTGGGATACTGAACAGACACAGGTCATGGAGGGATCCAGCAAGCACCATGCTTGGTGCATACTTAAGCTACCAGCAGAACTTCCCTTCTCAGCAGCAATAAGCAGTTACATTGGCTTCTTCACCTTGTAAAGCTGCAGCCTGAGAGTATCAGAATAACTTACAGATGCCTCAAACATCATGAAAAGCTGTGTTTCAGAACTAGCAATAATAAAACTAGAGCAAACAAGGCAATCATAAAAGGAAAAAGCAGTTTCATTAAGAAATTATCTGTACTTTCTACTCTGCATTTGAACAACACAAACATTGCCACAGAACTGAAACGGTGCCTGACAAATCCAATCCAGTAACCTGTGAACATTTCTCAAGTACAGAGTGACACCCAGTTCAAGATGCTTCAACACTGGTCTTCAGGGACAAACCCAGAAGTGAGGCAACTTCCCGTGGCCACGGGGGCCTGGGACAGCAGGGCCTCGACATCCCACTCACAGTGCCATTCACTTGGCTGCTCCAGGCTGGGGGGCAGGAGAAGCTGAGAAGTTTCTGATACCAACCAGCAGCACCCTGGTAGCTCCATCCTCCCCTGGACCGCTCCTTCGGGCTGTGACAGGTCTCTCCTTGCTCTAGGATGGATTGGAGATAATCCCCTGGGGGTAGAGGTGCAGCTTCCCTGGCACAAAGGGGCAGTTGGCCAGTGAGTGCCATGGGTTTGGCTTTAAGGCACATGAGTTACCTTCCTTGGGCTAGCGAGAGGGAGTGAAGCTTAACCAAAATGCATCACCTGGCTTTTTCCCCTGAAAACCTTTATAACCAAAATCCTTGGAAATCTTTCTCAACAGACTTCCATAATAAAGCATGTTTTGCAAAAAAAACCAAACAAAAAAATCAAAACATTTCTATGTAGATTCAGGGTATTTGTCTACCATTATTCTTGGTGAAAGAATATCTAAGCAGGTTAGAAATGCCCTTTCATCCTTCTGCCCCATTCTATTTTTAAATACCATACAAGGACGTTTGGACCCAAGTCCTGAGGCTCCTGGTGCCTGTAGGAAAGCTGTGACTGCACTGAAGCTGAAGGAGAATCGACACCATTCACCCTGGCTTGTTCAGACCTGCCCATGCTGCCCTCAGCTCCTTTGTAGCCAACAGAGAAGAAGTCCTCCTGGGACAAGGTTCATCTCACCTCATAATGGCTGGAAAGGGAGCTTGCAGTGATTAGCTCAAATTTCTAATTTTTAGGCAGACAAGGAATTATTCTCTTTGCTCACTCTCTCCTGTTCAAGTATTCTATTTGATTTTTTAAAAAATATGCACTAATGTCCCCATTCAGGGCTTCAATTCACTGCATCNNNNCCCCCCCCCCCCCAGGAATGGCACACACAGTGCTTCCTTCCCACTCACGTTGGGATGTCAGAAGCCCCCAAAAGAAACCTTTCTTCACAGTGTTTGTGATTCACAGGAACAGAATAAACCCCAGTACAGCTATTCTCAATGTAAGGAACAATAGCAATGAACTCCTACATACTATAGGCATCAGAAAGCACCACCGACGCCTGTGGCACAACACCATAGCTTTAAAGGTGATCAGTTTGAGAGGGTTTCATTTCTCAAAACAATTATCCACATGGTTCTGCTGAAAATCATAGCACAGATATTATTAAAACAATAACCAAAATAAATGCATGTCATACACAACACATGCCAGTCTCATCCGATTCTGTGAAAAACAGGATGCCTGATGATGCAATTAAGACTCTTTGGAGCCACTTTTATAAAAGCTTAATAACAAAGGGCCAGTTTGTTTTTTTTTTAATTGGGACCTGAATCTCAAATTTATATCAAATACAAAAGTGACTTCTATTTGCCATATCTCTGTGAAAAATAAAATTACATGCAAGCTTCTAAAATGGAAGTTTACGATACTGGAAGAACAGTAATCAGTGCTCCACTCTAAAATCAAAATTACATACCTCAAGCTTTGTTCTCTGGATTCCTGCATCTTGGCCTTTTTCACCTGCAAAGACAGAAATGTTCAGAGACACAACTAACCAGAGCTGTCCTTAACAGAACCTGTACACACAGACCTCTGCCAGCAGATCACCACTGGTTACTGTAGAGTTCGCATTAGTGTTTAAGTACAGAAAGCCCTGCACTGAACTCGAGTTAACCAGTGGGTCCTTCATCTCAAAACAAGCTTTTTCCTAATTAGAAAACAAGTGCTAGTGCAAAACTGCCACGTTATTTAAGTAAGTAGCAGATGATGGGATGTACAGCTATGAATATCTGATAAGGATAATTTTATGGAAATTGAATAAAACAGTCGTAAATTTTAAGAGAATCTTATTCTGCTTGGCACAACTGCCATAAACTTGGGACCTTCACTTTTTCCCCCCCTATATTTAAATACTGTATAAAGATAGGAATTTGAATATTTTTTCTGCAATAAATTAGGAGTTCTGATTTTCATTCCTGAGTAAAACAATACAGCATTTATTCTGTTTCTGCAGGTGGCCATCTGGATCCAGTTCCTATACAGGGCATTGACCCAGTTCCTATACAGGGCATTGATCCAGTTCCTATACAGGGCATTACACAACAGAAAGCACTGGCTTGAACACAAACTTGGTTTTCTGCATGCAGGCTACAAATACTACTTTGAAACCCTCAGCAGGGTAACAGGGTTAGTTTCTGCAGGCTGTTGTCTTTTTAGCGAGATGTTCCTGTGACATGCTGGCTTTTCTTTTCCCCACCTTCTCCCTCTAGCAGAAAGTTTCACAGCTTTCTGTGTTTCTGGAGCACACTGATGCTTTGGTACCCAGCTGCACTCATCGTTCACCCCAGTCCCTGCAGGGCACTTACCAGAGAGGACTGTTCAGCACGTCTGGGAGGGTACGTGCTGGGTACCAGGCTGCAGGGACTACAGCCCTCGAGTCCTGTACCCTACCTGGGTACAGCAGTCAAAGAAAGACTCCTGCCACACATGAAAGCTGCTAGCATAAACACCTCACTGTGTTACTCAAGTTGTCTCAGATGAGTACAAAGAAAACACCAGGAAAATGCAATTTGAGCATGAGAGAGCAAAATGTGCCCATAACTTTTTAAAAAAAAAATAAATTAATGAAACACAAGTGAATTCCTGTTGGGTAGGGGAAGATGGGAGGCAGAGGTACAGAGAAGGATAAAAGCTCAAGACAGCAAGCAGCAAGGGGAAAGGGACTAAGTAAACAGCAAGGATGGAAATGAGACAGCTGGAAGGACAATCTTCTCTCCCTGATGAAGTTACTGATATTTCACAGCTCAGTCTGCTCTCATCTGTGTGCTGCTCTTGCCAGCAGCTGTTCCCCCCAGCACAGCAGAACTCTACAAACTTCATTAGCACTCAGCACACACACAGAAAAGGCAAAGGCAACAACGAGAGACCATGGTAGTGCAATGGCTTTGCTATCACACAGCCTCAAATCTCCTGGCATTCAGCATTCCAACCTGAGCAAAGAGCTGCTAACATTGACATTAACTCCTGTCGTGGTTCTCCAGCTCCAAAGCTTCACTGACTTCTCCAGAGCCCTTCTCCTGCCTGGCCACGAGGTCCAGGGCCTAAGGGAGCTACATCAGTCTCCCCCACCTAAAGATGATGTTAACTACAACACTAATGGAAAGCAGATCAGTGTTCCCCCAGATCCCTTGGCTGCTGCCTATCCAATAGTGCCCCTTAACTCCTGTCAGCACCCTTCTGCCCTGCAGCAGGTGCTCCAGCTCCTCCCTGGGATCCTGCCACCTGCTCCCGAGCAGGGACCTCAGCCACCAACACTGCACCAGACAGCTCAGGGTGCCAAACTGCCCAGGGGGCTCTTAAGGAAAGGAGACAGAAAAAAATCCCTCACGTTAGAAAAAGAATTATCAAACTGCTTCAGACTACAATTACATTGAGGCTAAAAATAAAAATTAACTGGACAGTTGGCAGCCTGAATTTTAGATTTCACAGGAGGGATGCTGCTGTTTCCAGTCAGATACTTGGTAAGATTTGGCTTATTCAGTTCAGAAGTTTGATATTTTTTTTTAATATGGGAGGTGGACAGAGAAATCAGCTCACTTACCAAAAAAAACCAAACCCAAAACCCAAAACCAAACCTAAACCCAAAAAACCTCCCCAAAAAGAGAAGCGAGGTTTTGCAAGAACACATCAGTTTTATTGATGTTTTCATCACAAGCAGAATGGAAGAGCTGTTCCTAAAACACCTCTCAGTAGTCAGGACTTGAGCTCAAACCACTGCTCTGCTGCTCTGCTGACTTCAGTCTCTGCACTGGAACTTCTACCATGATAAGCATCTACACTGCAAGGCCATCGTGCCTTGTCTTCCTCTGGTGGGGGATCTTCCTCTCTGTCAGAAACGTGCTCTTAGTGCTGTGCAAAGAACAACATTTTACATGAGTTTTCCTTTAACAGTTAATCACATTTAAAAAAAAATCAATAAATATCTGGGGTGGGTTCTGTACTCTCTTTAAGTGGCTCTGGAACATGGGGTAGCCACCATGAAACCTCTTCAACACCAGTCCCTCTCTGAAAACCTCTGGAGAGGTGCTGAGAGTTTCTTGTTCCCTCTCAAGTGAAAGGATCACAAGTTTGAAGACTCTTTTCTTGAAGAAGTGAATTCATTCTAGAAAAAGAAAAAGAAAAAGAA
>VZRW01006085.1:9251-34527 GCA_013398125.1 Aegotheles bennettii | reverse complement strand
TCTGATCCTGAGCTTGCAGGATATGNGATATGAATATGAAAATATGAAAATATGAAAATATGAAAATGGAACACTTAGATAACAAATTTTGAGATGGTGAATGATGATATGTCTTGGATGACAAAGACAAATATTTTAAATGTAAAACTTGTGTACTTAGATATTTATAGAAATTACAAGGGTCCCTTCTTTTTTCACGAGGACTTTCAGAGAAATGGAGAGCAAACACCAAATTAGAATAAAGTGATGAGTGACAAGACATGTGCATGTTAACAGGTTGTGTCCTTTCAATAACATGTGATGAAGCTGTAGTACTCCTCACCGAAAGATGGTACAAAGGCAAAAAGATGACACAAATTGAAATCCATTAGGTTAATTATAGAAAAAATCCACTAAATGTGTCAAGTAAAGGCTTTGCTTGTGGATGAGGAATTCCCTCAAAGTGTTGGAGACTAGGAGACTTTGAATAACTTTTCCTACATACTAGGAGGGTATTTGAGAGAGTATCAAATACAGTTGTCCAGTTCCTATGTTCTTCCCTAGGCATTTGTTGTTGGTCACTCTCAGAGGCAGTATACTGGCCAAGGTGGATACTGGCTCAATTCAGTCTTGTTTAATTTCATGTTTCTGAGTTCTGGTCTAAAGGTGAAAACTAGACAGCATAGGGCTGCATGGAGTGGAGGAGTGGAGCAGAAGAAAGTTGAATGATCCTGGGTTGTGAACAAACCCTTTTAATAAGAGGTGCTAGTAAGGAGGTGAAGATGACAGAGCATGGGAATGCACTGCAATGCCCCAACACCCAACAGGGAAGGAACAGCACGTCTCAAAACTTGTGGCACTGAGGTCCCACCAGGTGGAAAAGCCAGCACTTGCACCAGTGCATTTGTGCTATAAATACAGATTGTAAACTCAGAAACCTTTCTGAAGAGTCTCCTCAGAACGGAAGCAAATGCTGCCAGCCAATTCCCATACAAATGGCTGTACCTGGCTAGGCTACAGTATACTAAACAACTACAGAAAGCAACAAATCACCAGTCTGTTTGTGACAAGCCATACCAGCTAAATCAAGTTGTCATTTACTTTTGACTCGCTCTTGCCCCAGGAACAGTAGCTGTTTCTTTCAGGTTGAGAATGGAGCAATTTGAAAGTGCAAAAGCCTATTAGAAAAAATGGCATGAAGGGTTAGTTATAGCAGTGACGGTTGCACTTTGTCATCTGTAGTTAACCCTTTTGCCCCAGGGCTTCAGAGACTTTCTGTATGGTTCACAGGTCACTCAGAAGCTTTGCTGCAAGTAAGTGTTTAAAGGTGAAATCTGGGAGCAAGGCTGCCATGAAAGCATGGATGTGTATGTGTGTGGCAGGAGGGAGCTGTTAATCCAGATAATATTTTAAATGCAAAACAGCTCCTCAGAAAAAAAAAAAAACAAACAAACTTGTTTCTTGTGTTTGATAGTAACACAATGCCAAACACTTAGGAAAAATAGACTCTTTCAAACAATATGTTTCAGTTAGATTCCCTGCATCTTTGCTGTCCTTTGTAGTCTTATACGAAGCAGAGACCTGAGCTGAATCCTGAATTCAGTTGTATCAAGGGCTATGATTAAAAAAAAAACCCTACAAAAATTATTTCTATGAAGTTCTCCCCATTTCTTCAGAGACAGGAGCAGGCAGGAGGAAGTGAAATGAATTGTTCTGTCAGGAAACCAAACAAATCTTCTGTTCATCCAGACTCATACCCAGAAAACTGGTACCTGACATCTGTGTGTAGAACCAAGTGTTTAATGGAAAGGTTGCTGAGACTGTGGTGACACTATGTTGATTTAAACAGTTTACCTGTGAAGTTTCTTGTTCTACTGCTTTTCTCAATACCTTGTAGTTTGACTATATTTGCCTCATACCAATGGCAATATTAGGAGAAATATTTCCATTACTTTGTCATAAATGTACTAAATTATGGCCAGGCAGAGATGTTTGCACATTTGGATGGGTGTGGGTGAAAAGCAGGATTTAGGAAGAAATGAAGTATTTTCTTCACGTGATCTGTTAGTCACTGAGCTGGCATAGATACATACAGCTGTAACACCAGCCTCAAGAAAAAATAAAAAAAAGAGGCGGCCTGTCAAGATGATATGTGTATCTGAGATGCATATTAAGACTGAATAAAGCATTTCCAACTATTACACTATTTGTTTATTCAAATATTTCTGCAAAAGCTCATGTCAAAAGGGCTTACCTTAAGAGTGCTAGTATGCTATTCCCTGTTAAGGGATGCAGGCATTCCAAAAGACTGCATGGCAGTAATCATTAACAGTGTCAGAATAATTACAAATTTACCCATGATCAGTATTGTGGGCTTTTGTGCTTTTGTGCTTTTTTCTTTTTCTCTTTTTTTTTTTTTTTTTTTCTTCAGGCTTCTTTGGTCTGTATAAATAGGCACAATTCTGCCTCCTGCTCTTCTAGCCTTAGATATTGGTAATGTCTTGGATATACTAATTCGAAGAACTAAAACATTTTGTTTTGTTTCTCCTACTATTCCCATGAGACCATGAATGTCTATATTGAGACAGTCCATGTGTCTATATTTGTTCCCTTTATTGTCTCTGTACAAGCTTGCTATATCTTTTCTCATCTATTTAAACCTGACTTTTCTAAAATTCCTTAGGCATCTTGACTTTACTTTCAAAATAAAAAAAAGCTGACAGATTTGGACTCATCTCTGATATTCTGAGGAAGCAATAGGAAATAGAAAAGAACCTCTGACATTTCATAAACAAAGACATTTTTTGTTCCAGGCTTGGTAATGGTGTGAGCTCAACCTTAGTCTCTGCTGAATTGTTAAAATATAAAAAGCAACTTACCTAAATGGGCAGTGAGTGAGGGGAGCTGGATAAACTGTGCAAGCAAAGTGAAAACTATCAATCACCATCTATTACTCCACTCTTGGTATTTGAGCAGTGTTTCAGATGTTCTGGAGAGATTAACTCAGAATAAGTAAATGCCAAAATGGAAACTATCTACACATATCCATCCAGTATGTCACCCAAGCTAATCACAATGTGCTTTATAGACTGACCAGTCCAGGCCCAGCTCTATCAGGGATCTCTCAGACATGACTTTATCAAGGTAGATGAATCTGACATGTCTCAGTAGGAAGTTCCATATCCTTCAAGCAAGTTGTCATGCAGATACAAAATGAAGATATCTGACTTGAAGATTTGACTTTCTAAATAGCCAAAGTAAATGAGAAGCTATGATGATTTCCTGAAATCATTCCCCAGATTATCTCTTGATTTCTAATACCTCATGGATCACAGGTTGAGAAGGACTGAGCTAGCTTAATGTGACAGCTGACATCTGTAAGGAACATGTGTGCCATTCTCTGGATTTCACACATGATAAGAGGGGATACTCCCAGGCCATAAAGTCAATTCCAAATTGTTTTACAAGACCCCTTTAGTAAACAATTCCTTATTCCTCGTATTACATTATAGATTTGAAGAATTGAAGAATATTTTACTTGAGCAAGTGGGACTTTCTTTCAGGATCAATCATTGCGACGTTACAGCTCAACACAAAAGGTTGTCACCCCACCTACTTTCAAAGAACTGAAATGATACCTGGTTGCTCTGAGCTTTTCCAAAGCAATGCTGCTTTGGATCTCTCATTCAATGAAGAAAGCTTGGCCACCTAAATATAAAACAGAGGCAGCATGAAAACTTATGAGTTCTCTTATCTTGAGGAAGGTGCAATTCACACGTAGTAGGAGTCACAGAAGGTCAAAGGCAAATGCCACTTGCTAGGGCATGTTTTCTCATGCTGAAGAGATGCCATGTGCAAGCAATCACAGTGACAACTCTTAGCAAGGAAAATGTCAGTGACTAAACAGCATCCCCAGGAGTGCAGGCGAAACCCTCAGGGCTCAGGTGAGATTCACTTCTCATTCTGAAATAGAAGAGAAAACAGCAGAAGTAGAAGAGACACCATCAATTGTTGTAAAAATAGTCCTGGAGGAAGAAAGCAAGAGCGATGGCAGTGGAAGCTGAGACCTGAGAGGGTATCAGAAATAGAAGAGTCACAACATGATAGCACAAGTGGTAAAGATTAGGCAGCATCCAAGTACTAGCAGAAGAATGACACATTTATAGGAAGAGGGGTAAGAGAAGCTGAAGTGAGGTAGATTTAGCTGTATTCTTAGAAAGTAGCAAGATATGGCCATGAAAAAGGGGGAGATTTTAGTCCTCAGAAAGAAGGTATTCTGAGGTGTAGAAGATGAAGGAATTGAAGCAGAAGGGGAACAAAAGAAAAAGCAGGCAGTGAAAAAACAGGACCAAGCCTGCACAGGCAGCCACTTCAAGGAATTGTTCATGTTCTTCCTTTTCTCCAAGCAATCATAACAACCACACACATGATGTGAAGCATGAGTTCATAATTACTATCCAGCAACTTCAACAAAGGAATATGTGACAACTAGAATCCTCAAACTATTTTAGCAACATGTGCACTTGAGTCTTCCAGTCTTTATAAAACTTCCTTTGCAAATGACTCTGAAATCATTCATTCCGTTAAAAGATGGGGAAGTGGAAGCATGAGAAACAGGAATGCAACTAGCTCAAAGTGAGAAGTTTTAGGGTAAAGACAAGGAAAAATTATCTAAGTCTGAAATCTACAGAAAACCTATATATATCTTACAAGAAGCAGCAAAGAGCAGAATACAAAGAGAAAAAAAATGTTCTTTAAAATATTGCTCACAGCCTATCCTTGGTTATAAGTTAATAGTCTGTCAGTATTTCCTCACAGCAGGTTTTGTTGTCTGAACCTTTAAAATATAGAGCTTTGAAAAGCTAAGGGCAAGCAACAGTGACACAAGTATAGCTGTGAAATGTAACTGGAGATCTGAGGCCATGATGAGGCCAGTCTCTGGATATTCAGTGCAATGCAAAAATAATTTAGTGACTTCATCTTCCATTTCAAGTTGGTCTTACTCACTGAATGTTGACACTTGACAGTCACTCTGCATGATTTCTGTACTGCACTGTTATGTGAAATATCACATTTCATTACCTTCCTCCCAGCCAGTCACTCTCCATAAATGGAAGAATTTTTACCAAGTGAATACTACTCTAGAGCAGTGTCCTTACCTGCAGGAGGATTTTGGAGAGACAGAAGAGTTGGGGGGAGGGGGGGAGGTTCAAGGTTGTGTGACTCAGTTCTGACTCATTGTAAAGTAAAGACAGAGCTTTCCTTTGTGTCACAGCAATGTCTTTGTCTTTCCTGATTTTTCTGTTCCATGCCACCCTGATCTCAAAGACTCCAAACTGGTAATCATGTTACATCACATCACATACATGTGTATGTTTTGAGCATGCATTCTCATATGTGTGCAGATATCCACCCCACTCTTACCTCCCCCCCCCCCCCCCCACACACACACATTCACGTACGCACAGGGTTAAAAAACATCTGAATCAGCAAGATGATGAACTGAGTTCGTAACATGAAACAACAAGAACTAAGGGGCTCTGCTTGCATTTATCTTGCCCTACTGAGCCAGTTGCCATTTGTATTACACTGGTTTTACAGTTTTAAATGTTATTGCCCACAATGTAGTCATGCTTATTATAGCTGACTAGTCAAAATAAACAGCGAACTAGGGACATTAACATCAGAGTTGTTTAAAAGATATAAGGTAGTATTTTTTAAGGAAACATTGATGTTTTTATAATCTAGAGATTTATACTTAATTTTTTTACCTTTGTTTTTTTAATATATTTTCCTGTTCAGTTTTTTATTGTATTTTTCTTTAGTGTTGTTTACATTTCTTCCAAACTGTTTCTCTCACTAATGTCATTTGTTTGGTTGTTGACTTCTCAGTGAGAAACCTAAAACCCATTGAGTGGCAAAGACATCCCTGTATTGTCAGCCTGCAGTGTCCTATGGTTCAAATTGTTTTAGAAGACTACAGAATAGGGACTGAAGCTTCCATTTGCCTGGTTTCAGCTGTTGTGATGGTAAATAGAGGGGAAATTATTATTCCTGAAATCTAACTAAGTATGTTGATCTGGAGAAGCTTCTAGAAGACAAGCTAGTGTAGGCAGAAAACCATTTAGAGGAATCCTTGAGACAGGCAGGCTCCGGAGATTAAAGGTGAATATAAATACAGTGAGTCCTGGGAAGGCATGGAAAGAGACTTTCCTGAGGATTCTGATACAACTACACAGAGTTTGTTGAAACCCAAGAAGCCAGAAACAACTGAAGAACTGAAAATGAGGTTTCCATCCTTCTTAAGAGAAATTACTCATCCTGAGAAAAAACAGGTTTGCTGACACACTGTTAATTTTTCAAGCTGCCTCACATTGAGATTTTTTTTTCTAAACTATATGTGACTCTAGTATGTGTCCAGCTAAAATTTAAATCAGAATTGAAAAGAATTTACATGTTTTTTTGCTCCCTTTAGGAAAATTATAAGGAAGGATACACCCTCAGGCTTTGTATGAATCTAGGTCACACAATTTTTTTTATTAGATCAGAACAAGAGCTACCCACCTTTTCAATTTAGATAAGAGGGACACAGGGAGATAGGAACCTCACACTCGATCATGTGGTTTAGAAGTTTTTTCTCACGTTTAGTTGGGGGTTTTTTTGCATATTATTTGGACAAACTATAATTTCTCCGCCTCTAATTTGTGAGAGGCAGTTTATCTGGGAGGAAATAGAAATATCCTACATTTCCCAATGATAACTATCTCAACTCTTGGATAGTTTTACAGAGTAGTGGTGTTTGAAAGAAAGACTTCACTCATATATTCAAATCATTACACATTTCTATGAATAGGAGGAAATCAGATTGTTTTCTCCCAACTTAGTATCATCTGCAAACTTGCTTAGAATTCCTTCAAGTCCTTCATCCAAGTCATTGATGAAGATGCTGAAGAGAACTGGGCCTAGGATGGAGCCCTGTGGAACCCCACTAGTGACTGGTTGCCAGTCTGATGTTATGCCATACACCATCACTCATTGTGCTCAACCTGTGAACCAGATGCTCACCCATCGTGTAACCCTGTTGTCCAGCTGTGTGCTGGACATTTTGTCCAGAAAGATACTGTGAGAGACAGTGTCAAAAGCTTTACTGAATTCCAAAAAGATTGCTTCCACTGGCTTTCCTTGATCATATATGTGGGTTATCTTCTCATAAAAGGAAATTAAGTTCAACAAGCAGGACTTTCTCCTCATGAAGCCATGCTGGCTGTGACTGGTGACTGTGTTGTCCTCCAGGTGTTTTTCAATACTTTTCAAAATAACATTTTCCATAATTTTTACCGGGCACCAAAGTGAAACTGACTGGCTTACAGTTTCCAGGCTCCTCCTTCTAGTCCTTCTTGAAAGTGGAACAATGTTAACCAGCTTCCAGTCAGATGGGACCTCTCTGGTTTTCCTCCTAAAAAACATGGAGAGAGGCTTAGTGATGACACCAGCTAGCTTTCTTTGAGGATTATGGGATGAATTCCATCAGGACCCACAGATTTGTAGGGATCCAACTGTAGTGACAGATTCCATACAAGTTCAGGGTCAACTGGAGGTCGGTCATTCTCACAGTCATGGTCCTCCAGCTCCAGGCACAGAGACTCCCTTGATCCATCATCAGTGTTGAAGACAGAGGCAAAGAATGCATTAAATACCCCTGCCTTGTCTATATCCCTGTTGATGAGGTGACCATCCTCATCATGTAATGTACTGATGTAAGTTCTACACTGGCTTTTACCATTAATGTATTTGAAAGTATTCTTTTTATTGTCCTTCAGAGTTCTGGCTAGTTTCAGCTCCAATTGAGCTTTGGCTGCCCAAATTTTCTTTCTACAGTAACTAGAAGCATCTCTGTATTCTTCCCATGCCACCTGACCTTGCTTCCACTGGGCATACACCTTCCTTTTTTGCCTTATCTGCAAAAGAAAAACCCTGTTCAGCCAAGCTGGCTTTCTGCCCCCTCTGCTTGGCTTCCAACTTTCTGGGATTGACTGCTCCCATGTCCTTAGGAGGTGATGTTTAAAAAATGACCAGCACTGACGAACCCCAGCACCTGCAAAAACATTTTCACAGGGTACTTGAGTCAGAAGTTTCCTGACCAGCCTGAAGTCCGCTCTCCTCATGTCCAGTGTTGAAGTTTTGCTGGCACTTTCCTCACATCAACAGAGATTTCAAACATGATCACTTCATGATCACTGTGGCCATGAGAGCCACCAATCTCCACTTCACTTATAGATCCTCCGTGTTGATGAGCAGCAGATTGAGGAGGGCATCCTTCTGAGTCGACTCCCTTAGGACCTGTTCCATAAAGTTGTCATCTGGGTGTTTTAGGAATCTTCTGGCCTGGGTTGTACTAGCAATATGATGCTCCCAGTTGATCTCTGGCAAGTTGAAGTCCCCCGTAAGGACAAGGGTGGTTGACTTGGAAGTGTTCCTTTGAGATGTGCATTATTAGTTTGTCAGCTCAATTATTAGTTTGTCTTTGGATACTTATCCAGAGGCTCTCAACTGTGCCATTGCTAACTGTGAGCTCCATACATTTCCATTACATACAATGTCACTCCCCACCTCTTCTGCTCTACCTCTCCCTCCAAAAGAGCCTGTAGCCATCCAACGGGGCACTCCAGTCACAGGAGTCATTGCACCAGGTTTCACTTACATCCTGAAAGGCAAACCACTTTAACCGGCTCCCCTAACTTAGGATTTTTGTTTTATTTTGGTTTGGTTTTGTTTATTTGTTTGATTTGGAAAGCAGCATATAATGTTTTAGCAGTTGTGCATAGTCCTACATTTCCATTTTCAAGCTGAGAGGCTTCTGTGTTTGGAACGAACCGTTTTTTATGGACAATTTTGGAAAGATATTTCCTGAAAAAAACATTCTAAAATTTACAATTGGCTGAATATTACTTCTAACTGACAACTTTCAACACTTTATGAATAAAGTTAAATAGTTTTTGTTATTATATTTATAGGTAAGAATATCAGAATATTTTTTTTCTAATATATAGTTGCTTTAGGAAGACACAGTATTTTGTGACTCTATTTCCAAATGTAAGCAATGCAAATGGTTAAATAAGATTGTTTTCAAACTTATGGAGCATGAGCTAAGATCTTCAGGACAGAGTTAGCCAACTGAGATAGTTGGCATTTCTTTCAGTAAATGTCTTTTAAAGGGAAAACACTGATTTGTCTGAAGCAAAAATTACTATGGAAACATATCACTTCAACAGATCTCCAGCCTGCTTCAGGATGGGATCTGCAACAGTGAGTGGCATCTCCTTGTATAAATGGTACAACGTATCACTCTTCTGAAGTTGATAAAATCAATCTGAAGTCCCTGATCTGTCAGATGCTAACACAGGATGGAATATGTCTCCCTTTCTTCTGAGACAGATACACTACCTGATACAACGTACAGTTTCTTTACCACAATAAGATTCTGAAATCTCAAAGGAGCAGAGATACAGCTGGGATATAGTATATCTTTCTTTCAGACAGTGAGCTGGATGTCCCACTGCCAGCCTGCTGGCTTCGAGAGATAGGCATCTAGTCTGTGCTAGTTCCCTGGACTCCCTCCGGCACTGAGGGGCACAGAGCCTGTAGCACAAGTAGGCATCTCTCAGGGTTCAACAATGTCGCCTAATAGAGGTGACTGAGAGTGATAGACTACTTGAGAAGAGATGCTTCATTTTGCTAATGATATCTGAGATTAATCCTATCCTCTGTTTTCTCTATTCTGAAGAAAGTCACTCCAAAACCTTGGTTGGAGGTTCAGAAGGTTATAGTTTTTTCTTCCTCATCTTCTTATCATGTATCACCTCATTTTCCAACACAAGTGAATATACAGAAAGGCTTATCACACCAGAAAGTGCAACTCAGTGCCTCTTGCTCCTCAGCACCCATCGTGTTGCCCTATGAGATATAAATATGTGACCTTATTTTGAAAGAAAAAGCCTTCCTAGCTGCTTTGCAGCTCCATCACTTATGAATTATAGACTTTCTACTCAATTGCAGCATAATCTCATAGGAATTTATTATGCATCCTGTATATAAAACTGTATGTACCCTCTACAGAGAACATCAAAAGGTAGTTAATAGCGATGTTAAATTATTATTGGTTGAAAGGAGCCGATGCCCTAGAGTAATCAGATTCCCTCTTTCTCCCTCTCGTTTCATATACTATATATAATATATACAATTAATAGTGCACATCTATCAGTCTCTGAATAGATCTCTATAAAGTCTGCTTGAATGTTAGAGGAACTGATGTATAAAACATGTGGAACCAAGCAAAGGTGTCACATTAGGGCACATTACAAATACTAGCAAAAGAGCTGATGGATAAGGCAAAGGAGACACTATGAGTCCCAAGGAAAAAAAACCAACTTCGTGTTATTTCCTGCTCTCACCATTTATTTGTGGGGAAGACGGTCAAGGTTCTACTAACTGGAATTAATAGCTGTGTTGTTTTTTATTAATGGTCAGGAGAAAATGTCAGATGCTTATATTGAACTAATTACTTATAGCTAAGGATCAGGAAAAGGTGTAATTTGGAACTTACTAGCCAATGATTAGATTAATTGAGATGAGATTGAATTAGAATTGTGGGCTTTTGGATAAGACTCTAAACTACGGACCAGGAAATTTGTTTCCTGCTATGGATGTACTATGAACTGTTGCTTAAGTCCATTTAGCCCTATTTAGTTTATCCTCTTCAGAGTCTAATCCCTTCTTTTAGAGAGTTGACTCTTTCTATGTGCTTGTTCAAAACACAGTGACATCTCAAAACAGGTTAGTACCCTAAAATAATATTTACATTAGTAACAAATATCACTATTACTACTAATTAATCTGAGAACAACTGGTAAGATCTAAATGTTAAATACAGATTTTTAAATGTTTCTCTAGGAGGTAATTTAAAATTTGAGAATGAGATTATCTTAGTCCAAAATGTAAGGTGTGGAAGAGTGAAAAATGGAAAATGATAAATTAATTCTATATATATGCACTTTATGTGTAGATAATGTTGTAACCTAGTGAAACTTGGGTATCTGACTCCCCTAATAATGTACTTGTCTGTAGGAAAATGTACATTTGCCTGGGATGTTGTACTGTTCCCTTGTAAATTATCTGGACTATCTCATATTTGAGGGCTTATTCATTTGTAAATCACATTGCTATAGTAAAGAAACATACCAGGAAAACAGGAAGAACAACAATCTTTCAAGATTTCCTACTTGCTTCACTCAAGTTCCAGAAGGGAAATCTCAAATTTGTCCAAACTCAAACTGAGAGTTTGGACTCAGCTGACATCTCTGTGTTAACAAGACCTGACACAAGATATCATGATGAATGACCAGAGACTATGGCCTACCTCAAGACTGGAAGTGGAAAAGGTGTATTTGATGGCTACCATCTCAGCTGACTGACTCACAGTGAGTTTCCAAAGCAGAAGATATTAAATATTAGAAGATGAGCTAACAATGTCTCACAATGCACACAATGCCTCTTCTCATTAAGACAGTCCAGCAATACAGTTTCACCTTTGATTTGGGCTGAAGGTCCCAGTTCAAATCCTGTTAATAACCCATGTTGAAGACTGATACAAGTTGCATTGCTCTCATCTACCTTGAGATTTGTACAATGCAGATATCTACATTTGACTGCATAGAAAGAAGTAAAAATTTTAGGCAATGGTTTATTTGTTTTGTTTTGTTTTTAAATCTGGGTTACAGTGAAATGAAACACATTCAATAAATGTTTATATCCAGCTTCTAAGGTGGACAATAAGGTAAGACAATAAACTCATCTGCAAATGTCTACCTTGCAGATTTCTGAGTCCTGTCTTCTGTATCAAATGAGATCTTCTTAAAAAAACTTTGTCCAAAAGCAACTGAAGCATGTTTAATTGGTGTTGGCTACACTAACCTTTATTTTGTATCATATTAATTTAAGAAGCAAAACAAAAAGAACTTTTGAAGATCTGAAAATTTCTAAGACTTCTGAATCGTATTAGAGTTCTGTTTTGTCATGTTTTTTCTCTTGTATATCTAACATATGTTTGGTGTCTTTAAACACAATTACTTTTGTATAATAAAAGTGTTGATTTGATGATGCAACATTTTCTGCAAGTGTGTTTAAGACAGTTTATGTTTTCATAAGTTGCAATGAAACTCAATTATGTATGTGTAATAAGGCTCTTGATTGTTACACTTCTACTTTTCTGTATAATGAAGCCAGCAATTAGAATTTGGTTGCTCTATGGCATAGGAAAACATACTTGTTTTGTAGACAAAAGATCTTAATGAGCATCTTCTTTAAAAAAAACTAGTGTTGTGAAAAAAAAAACCACAACCAAAAATAAATAAAAAATAAGGGTCAATAACTCAAACATGTAATCAGATTTCTTAACAAAAAGGATTTGTTTCCTGACAATACAATAACATAACTTCAAGGGACAAACAGTCCAGATTACATAATGTACTTTTTACTATGGGCAGAGAAATGAATAAGAAAACATTTCACCACTAATGTTAGGACCTTTACATTGTAATATTACATCTGTAAAATATGTCTTCTTGACTGAAGGTAACTGCACACAGCTTATGTAGTAATAAACCCTAATCACACTTATTAGCCATTGCATCTACATCAGAGCTGTACGTTGGACCAGAAGTGTGCTTCTGAAACAAATTTCCCAATTGTCTTCATTTACTATGCCTTGGTTTGCATGATGTGGCAGTTTTGGAGCATGCAAACTATATTCCTTTTAAATTAAATTAAACCAGAAGATATATTCCAGGAGTTCTTCAGATGCATTATATCTGTTAATCGGACTGCAGTCTGTGACTTCAGGCTATGGCTAGTCTCAATCAAATACTCCTGAAGTGTCTATAGTGTGGCCATCAAGTGCTTAGTACCACCTGTTTTGCTTATACAATTACGTTTCTTTCATACAACTCTACCAGAGAGCATAGATAAAGATAATGTCTCATCAGGGGGCAGATTTACCAATAACGTTCCCCAGTAGATATATCTTTTTAATTCTTAACCTTTTAGGTGTAGGGCTATGAAGTCAAACTGAGCCCCAACCAACCTGTTGAAATAATTAGGTTTCTGAAACCGTAAGCCATACTTGAGTCTATTTACTGATGCAGTGTTAAATATGAAAAATCAAAGCAGAACGACATTCAATCACTTCTGACGACTGACACATTCCAGCTTGGGCTGGGGAAAGAAACTAGTCCTCTTGGAGTGAAGAGGCAGGACTCTTTAAGTGTAACTGTAGTTATGTGAAACTGGCAAAAAAACACAGATCAATTACCCTAGAGTCTTTTAGAATCAAGCAGAGAAATAGGCTATTTTAAGGTACGGCTCATCTGAGAAATTTTAGGCTGTTACTTTGGGATGAGATGGACTGTGACCAAGGAGTTTCTCTTTCTGTTCATTGACTTCAAGTGAGCATAGAAGTCTACACTTAGCCTTATGCATGATGCTCAAATTATCTGGTCCTTAGCCAACTAGAAAGAGCAATGAGGATTTCCTCCCTCTGGTGAAAGAAAGGGAATCCTATGCTGAGAAGTTTGACGGGTAAGTATCCACTTGCAAGTCGGAAGGCAGAAAGAGTGAATGACAAGTTTTCCATTGATTTTAAAGGATCTGATGTTTACTATTAAAATTAAAACAGAAAGTAAAGGTAAAATCCTGGAAATGCATGTCATTGTGTTATCAAACACATAGCAGCCAATGTGAATTCAAATAAACCTACAGCAATGGGGTCTCGATTATTATACAGTCATTTGGATTCATTCATAAGAGTTACAAATGACTACATATTTTACAGATGGGATACTTACGAAAAAAATCTGCTTTAAAATGTTTTTATGTCTTCAAATAAAAAAAATAAATCAGGGTTGCTTATATCATAAGGGTTTTTGATTGTTTCAATATCCCTATCTTCAAGAGAAAAAAAATAAATCACACTACTGTAAATATGTTTCACTACAGCTTATTTTCTCTTTGAAATACAACTTTTTTTACAGCCTAATAAAATATCAATAAAGACATACCCCAGATTAGGGTTGTCTTTGGGGCTTTTTTTCAGTCTGTGAAATGCAAATTACTTCCAAATCCTGAATTAACTGGTTTTAAATAATTTTCCCTATTTTTAAGTAGTTTTCTAATTGTGCTTGCATTTAATTATGGTCCAAGAGTAACAAGCTTTTTTAATTATCTTATTTTTCTTAAAAACATTGCTGAAACCACTCTTTTTCTGTAAAGGCCAAGTGCTTTGATCTTTTTTTTTTTTCATATCACACTACAGTGCTTGACGTAGTCATCCAGGGTGGGAGTGTGACATCGCTCTCTGATTTCTTCCTGCTCTGTAGAAGACCCAAAATAGTACACAGGAAACCCTGGAGCCTGTAAATTGTGATGTACTTATTCTTCCTTTTCAGGTTTTATGGACATACATGTGAGATTACACCAAATAACACATTGTGAGTGTTGGTAGAGTGGTACATTGGGATGGAGGAAGGGGTGAGGTTGGAACAGTGGGAAGTGAGTGTTTTGCACCCCATATTGCTGAGATTTGTGGCAGTACAAGGCAATCCTCAGGCATTTTCACAAAGCAAGTTGTTACTATAGCATGGGCAGATAGCCCGAGAAAGCTGTCAGCTAGCTGCCTCAGGATCTCATGTACCGAAAACACGCTCTGGGTCCTGGATAGCTGTCTGAGTTATTATTACTTGAACTATCTAAATAAACCTGATCATGTCTGCATGTGTGCAGCAACTGACCCACCATATGGCAGTGTCACCATAGCTTTAAACAGGTGTTTGGGCCTGACAAAATTTAATTTGGATCCAATCCAAAAGGTATTTTGGAAGCATAAACATGTGTTAAACTGCTTAGTCCCTTTACACACATCCACACACATGAAGAAGGCTGTTTTCTTTGCTGTGACTTTTACATGATTAGCCCAGAACATTATGCACTAGTTTTAAATACCATGTCTGCCTGCTCTTTCTCAAATAAATACAAGAAATATGGAACATTTATTTTAGCTCTTGTTTAATCTTTTCTTTTTTTTTTTTTCCCTGCCATCTGGGTTTCCACAATTAGAGATAAGATTCGTCTCAACTAACCTTCACTGTCTGAAAGGTGAATGGCCTAAAATAATCACCTAGGGTCTCTCAGCAGTCAGCAGAGAAAAACAGACAACTCCAAATAGTGATTTGTCCCAACTTAAGCCAGATGTCTGACACAGGCAGGACAAATCAGTTTCCAAGGGTGCCCATTTCTCTTCACTGAATATAAAGAGAGTCCAGTTACCTAGCTTAGATCAAGTACCTAATTTTTAGGCAACTAAAAGTAGGTGAGATAAATCCTGTGCTTAGTATTTTGCGATACTATTGCATGTTATTCTTTATACACCAGAGTAAAGTACTTATGTAAGAAGTACTACTTACACAGGGACTGTTCTAAGAAAGAAATACAACATTCAGTAGTAGAGAAAATGGAACGGTAAATGCAGAGATTTAGAATTTAATGGCAAGATTAATTATGAATGACTGTAAGACTGCCTGTTTGGCTCAGCAATACAATTATCAGCTGCAGATTAATACAGTTAAATACTTTACACCTGGAAATGTACATGCTTTTTGTCAGCTTACAGAAAAATTCCATTTTCCATTTCTATGCACTTGTCCAATTAGATATATAATGATAGTAACACACAGTATAAATTTTGGACACAGATTCTCATTAAAGAAACATCTTAGCAATATATTTTAAAGAAATTTCATACATAGTTGGTAAAAGTAATATTTTTTAAAGACAGTTTGAGGTTAGGTCACATGAAAAAAATAAAGCAATTATGCTTTTTCATACTGGAAGGGACATGGTCAAACAAGAATTAATATGAAAAATTATTCCTTTTTGAAAATTGTTCTGTATTTCTGAGAAACAGCTTCTGAGGTACTGTAATAGTAAATTACTGTTCAGAGCAGTATCTGTTTTAAAAAAGGCCTTCTAAATGTACAATACATGAATGTTGAGGACATCATTAAAATTGCATACATACCGTGTTAAGAGAATATTGTCGAATTAAAACCTAAGTACTCAAAAGTTGGTACTCTAAAAATTGTCTGAACACTAAGGATTCAGCCCCCTTGTGGGGACTCAGAAAGCTAATGCTTAATTTATTTGTCATCTAAAATTATATTTTACAAAATCTATCAACACTTTTACATACCTACGTAGAAGAAAGTCACATTCAGAGAAATGCTAAAATCAAAAGATTACCCTTAGGAATAAGTTTAAATACCAGCAAATTCAGTGATTTTTTATGACATGTAGAAAAAAGTTTAATATAACCTAGAACGTTTTCAAATAAGAAACACACAGACCTGAAACAATGATAGGGTTTGTGTCATATCGGTATGTAAATCGATGAATCAGGTGACAAGCAACACAGCTGATCAAAATGTTTGTCACAGTCTTCCCTTAGTATAAAAAATGTTCCCTTATGGTAGAAAATATTTGGGGTGTATAGGGAAGGGTTAGGAGGGAAATGAGGCCTAAGTGAAACACAACTGATTTGTATTCCTCCCAAAGAGTTTTCATTGAAAAATTAACTCTGACCCTTTCCTTCCAAAGTGACTGTCATGTTTGTTTGGTTTTTTTTTTGTTTTTTTTTTTTCCTGCACTGGTTTAAAGAAATCCATTTTTAAAAAAGCATAGTTCGACCACACCATTTTATATATCTACATGATCTAAATGTGTTTCTGTCCCTTGACTGTAAGTCCTGAACTGACCACCTCATATATAAACACCAACAATTTTTTACAATTAATTGCACCCTCTCTCCTGGCACTAGTGATACTGTAATGTGGCTATTGGATTCATTAATGGTTGCAAAGGACTCAGTCACTGCACAGAGCAGTAGTTACGGAAGTCTGAAGAAGTTTCCAATGCTGAGAACCCGACCGAGGAGATTTTACAAACTTTGCTCAATACATGGACATGTATGATCATCCATTCAGAAATAACAACCTCAAATAAGACACCAGTTGCCTTGAACAGCTATCAGCATCTTTCTTTCTATAAGGTATAAGATGAAACGAACAGTTGAATCTAGAAAAAGGGCAAATGATCCCCAATCCTCTGTGTCCCTCATGTGACACTTCAGAAAATAAATAATTATACACTCCATCAAGCAAATGAATAAATAATCAAACTTCCAACTCCTATTACAGTAAGTAGTTCCACCATTAAGTAAAGGCCAAATGTTCCTTAAGGAAAAATTTCAGGTAAAACTGTTTTATCATATATATTTTACGTTTTCATCCATTACACAGTGTTACAGAGGAACTGTTTTGTTTCCTGATGTCTTGATTTCCAAGGCATGACGAAGTGGTGAAATATGTGTATCTATGTTTTGTGGGATTTTTAAGCCAGTTTAAGAGGTCTGTGTGCTTGTATTCGAACCACCCTCAGAACATGTTAGTTCCTCAAGTTTCATCTCCGCTGAGCACACAGGCATGTGCTTAGGAGCCATTGGCTTCAATAAGAGCTGAGAACAAGTGAACAGTTCTTATTGAAGTCAGTGCCTCTGAAGCACATGTCTACATGTTGGGTGAATTAATGTCTCCCAGGCACCCAGCCCTACGCCAGGGGTGCTGGATATTTCACCTTCTACAGATTGTAGTGGGAGCAGAATGTTAATTTACCAGGTGAAACATGCGGAAGATAAAAGGACATGTTATCCCTTAAAGCCCTGTTAAACTTCCATAAATTATGTCTCAGTCAGCTCCTGAAACTGTGGTTCTTTTAGACACCTGTCAGTTTGCAACAACTGAATTTAGACTGTGCATGCATTTCCCTTGTGGCTCCAAGATGTGTAAAATATAACATGCAATGAAACCATCAAGAATACAAAGCTTCAGAAGAGCTTCGACGTACTTACGTGTATACAGATGTTTATTTTGTGTGCATATGTGCATGTGTACGTGTGTGTGTACATATTTATTCATGTCTGTGTTTTAATGTTCTCTAGCATCTGTTGTCTTGGGCTGTTTTAGTTAGTATCTGATTTTCAAGAACATTGAACTTTTTGAAAAGAGTTGTTAAAGTAGAAAGCTGGAAAAATAGTGCTGAGAACACTAACAGCAGAAATTACCTTGTCTCGCTTAAGGATATAATGGCCGCAGGGAGCATTATTTTATAATTATTTCAGACTAATGTTAATGTTTAAAAGTTAGTATTTTAATGGAAATGTTTGATCCTGATGAAGCACAGAAATTGGCTGTGGCTTTTAAGTTGCCTTGCTCATACACCTTGCATACAGACAGTAGACAGGCAGCATAATCCTCTCTGGGGCTTCAGGTACAAACCAAATCATTATAGTTTTCCTGTGTATGCCAAGGTTAAATAAACACCTGTAAAGCTCAGTAACTTCAGCTCCTCCATAATCTGTATTAGTGGCAGCTTTCCTTAAGGATTTGACTAAGCATATGTCTACCCAGCAAAATGGAGACATGATTTCAGAACAGATTGCCTTTAGTCTACTTGGTACAGGTAAAGATAATAGCAATGACATGTTGACACAGACTAGAAAAACTCATATACACTCACCAAGGGCCCTGGGTAAATATTCAGTCTCCCAATCCTCACAAACGGACAGGATTCCTATCAACGACAACTGACAGTCAACAATTGACACAGGTTAGTGAAAGGTAATTTAGTGAGTGTTGCAGTAAAGGACAGTGAAAGTTTGTGACCAAGTAAAGACAGTGTGATTCAGTGCCTTTGATACTTATTTACACTTGTTCCTCAATTTGGCCACATAATCCCTTCATATGTTTCATATGATTTCTCATCTGCTCTGTCTCGTAGACTGCAAACTCTCCAGGGCAGTGGCTGCCTCTTATGGTGCAAGGTCATTTTTGTTTTGCAGCCATCATTAGCAGGTCAAATCTATCTTGAAAATTAATAGTAAAGGTTGATATATTTATTGATAGTACTTCCTGTAAGACTTTCCTGCTATACAAGGCCTGATATCATCTTATGTATTATTATTTCCTGTTCATTGCAATATCCAAGGATCCTCTAATCACCATCCAGACACACCATCCTACAACAGGTTGTCTGATTAAAGAGGCTAAAAAATTAACTGCAAGGCCTGTTTGGACTGTCCCTTCTCCCATTCAAATCAATAACAAACTTCCTGTTCATTTCCAGGATCATGACCTCAGAGTTAGTGCTTTCTTCTTTGTGTTCAGCTCTCTCCCATTACACCTTTTAGCCCCCTACAGCCATTTGTAACACCTAAACTGAACTGACCTGCAGAATTATCTGTTGCAAGACTGGCAGAAAACATATGAGCAAGAAGGCTGATCTTTTATATAACACCAGTGGAAGATTTTTACATTTAATTTTATAAATCTAACACTTTTTACATATTTATTCTTTTTTTTTTACAAAAAAAGTATTTAGGGAAAGAGAAAAAAGAGCATTACTACACCAGTAAGAACTAAAGTTTAATTCCTTGCTTACCTTTATAGTGTCTATCACATTAGGGTCCTGATAGGGGTAGGTAGAAGTATCAGTGATGATCAGTGTACAAAGGAACTAATACTCTATAAAGAAGGAGTCGCAATACAATTGTTGTAGAAGGTATTTACTTCAGAAGAACAGATACAGCTCCAGTGACTTCATTAAAGCAATAATCATTTACATCATCTAAAGGTCTGGTCCTCTGGGAGACTGACCTATTTGTTATCCAATGGTGTCCTTCAGTCTCCCTCTCACTGTTTCAGACTACAAAGACCTGTCTGCACAGTTTATCTCCTTCTTATTTACCTTGATTCTAGTAGTGTTGCCTAACTTAATGATCGAGTTGTTAAATTTTCCTGATTGGGCTGTATCTTTCCCTGATTTAGTGACGCCCTTCTCGAGTGCAGTTGTTGCACACTGTGCTGATTAAGATGCATAATTTAATTTAATAAATGGAGAGAGTTTACTATCATTTTTGCATATTTTATTATTAGGGAAGATTCATATTTTTCAGTGTCGGTTTATTCATTCCCCTTATTTATTTATTTTTGGCAAAGCCAGCTGCACAGACAACGCTTGTTCAGCTGCAAAACTCCGCTGACCAAGCTGTACAATTCAGGCATTGAACCTTTGAATCTTTTCCTTATTAAGGTGCATATTCTAACAGTAGAAATTCCAGATGCTTTTTGCTTCAGCAGCCTGGGCTTATGTGCTAAGCTGTCGACAAATCTGTTGGGGATATCATTTGTTTTAAGACCACTAAAGTGCATTTTCTATAGTTTCAGCTATGGTTTTAGATTCTTTGATAAAGCAAATAAAGATGCAATCAGTTTCTTTGTAAATCTTCCTATTTTGCATATAGTAAGTGGCACAAGCTTTCCATAACCAGCAGCTTCAATCTTTGGAGAAGCGTTTATCCCACTATTTGAAAGAAAACCTAAGCATTTTGCTATCTTAGATTCTGAAGACACAGCAGGTTGGAAATACTGTAATTCCTGTTCAGTTTATTTTGCATAATATATTGGAGGAAAAACAAGCTTGAAACTGGACTGGAAAACGCAGAATGTAATAGCTATATAAACAGTGATAATAGGCGGCTCAATCAGCAAAGAATGCAGCGTGATTATGTATAAAATTTCATCCACTAAAGTTCACAGCGTGATCAGGAAAGGAGGCAGCCAATCAACAGAGCATAGAGCTCTACTGGGAATGAATATGTTTTGAAAACTCAGCTACCCAGAATATTCAATGGGATCAGCAAAGTTCTAAAAGGGGCATTTGAAAATAATAATGGATATGGTATTATTAGTGAATAGAATGACAACCCCTTAGCATATCCTGTTTCCAGGAGTGTGTTCAAAAGAATTTAAGTATTAGGTTCCTGGGAATATAAGTTAATGTTGTGCACTTCATTCATGTTGAGAGCCCTTGGCAGGACTGGTATAAAAATCTGTTACTGTTACATGCCGAAGAATTTGCTTTATTACACCCCTACTGTGTTTTTCTTCTGTTCATATTTGCAAAGGCTGCCATCTTGACTGGCACCCTGAGAATCAAGTGAGGAACTAAAAACAAGTATATGAGACCTAAGTTTTTCTCTGTGAAGCAATAACGAGTTCATTGTCCTTGAGGAAAGGACACTCAGAAAAATTGCTAGCAGTTATCTGTGTGTTACACAAGGTACATCAGTCCCACTGAATGCTCAAAGCCTTGGCTGGGTCTCAAAACACATTTCTCACAGAATCAAAATTTCCATCTATGTCTTCTTAGCCTCTTGTTTATGTAGTTCCTTCAATATACATGCCCAGATGATCTGGAGATTAACTGCTTGGACTACCAACCAGTAGTCAGCTTGGTTGCATACCCCGATATCCTAAGAAATAGTGAGTCAAGAAACACACTCCGTATGGGCCACCCAGTGACCACTGAAATCACAGCTTTAAGATACCATGAGATTGTAAATCTCATTCTTTTCCAGGTTTGTAAGACCCCTAACCTTTCATCTTTCTCTTTGTAGTGTAAAAAGTAGGTATTACAAAAAGTTTCTGAGTACCTCAGGACATTGCTAGTCAGTGCCATCAGGTTTTTATCTGGAAGAACAATTTCACAGCCTCTAGATATGTGTCTTCATGCATGAGATAAATGGAAGTGCCCAGCTTCCTGTCTGTGGAATGGCAAAGGTCTGAAGAGCTGTTGTCTGAAACTATATATCATCAGAGGACAGAAAGGTACAACAGCAAAAAATTTAACTTTCATTTATTGATGAGATAATTATTCAGGCTGTAGATAAACCATGCCCTACAGCTGAGTTCAAAGAAGGTTCCTCCCAGTGAAGGCTGAGACCAATGAGGCTGGTTGGCTTATAGTTAAACTAAAGGAGTGCTTCTGGACTGTGGCTGAGTCCTGTTGTTTGCAAAGCAGTATGCTTGGCTACAGAGCCATTCATTGCACAGGGTGGGTGATATGTAGATATCTAAGGATACATTTACATTAGCAAGCAGGGTGATGCAACTTGAGTAGGTGCAAAATAAACGGCTAGTGAGGGCCCAGTATCCATACCAGACACCTTTCAAGGTTGGTTTTTGTTGTTTTTTTTTTTTTATTCAGACTACCCCTAGCCTGGTCCTGTAAACACAAGCTACAGGAGCACATTAGCTGTTCTATTAAGAGTTTATCACTGGGATTAGTTTTGCCCAAAAAGGATCCTGTTCACACACTCAAACTCACTCTGTGTTGTGAATCAAGGTGCAAAAATTGAGAAAGATCCAGAAGATCTCTTTAGAAATACACTTCTGATCCAAATTAAATTGTCTAGATGGACAATCCTCCATGTCAAGTTCTCAGGCTTTTCAGTCAGCTAGAGCATGGAGCATGCTAACTCTCCAGAAAACAGGAAATGTAATGTAGAAGAAAAAAAGAAAATAAATACAAGAGAAATATAAGACAGTGGAAATGTCCTGGGACAACATAACCAGAGCCCAGTGCAGACTAAGGTCTGTGTGGCTGGGGAGCAACCTTCTTGAAAGAAACCTGGGCGTTTTGGTGGACTATGAGCTGAACATGCATCTGCAGTGTGCCACTGCAGTGTGCCACTGCAGTGTGCCAAGGCAAATTGAATTCTTGACTTCATCTGCAGGTCTGTTACTAACAGAGACAGAGATGTGATCATTTCACTCTACTCAGTGTTTCTAAGGCTGCACTTCATTCAGTTTTAGTCCCCACAATTCAAAAAAGATACAGACAAACTGAAGAGAATCCAAAGAAGAGCCACAAAGATGATCAAAAAGACTGGAGAATCTGACCTATGAAGAAAGATTGAAAGAGTTATGTCTTTTTGCCCTGGAGAAAAAAAGGTTCAGTGGAGACATCGTCACTGTATTCCTGTACTTAAAGGGTAGCTGCAAAGAGAACAGAGGTTCTATCTTCACAAGGAACCACACGTAGAAGACAAGGGGCAATAGGAACAAGTTGCACAAGTAGTAGCTTCATTTTGATACAAGAAAGACATTTTTAACTGTGAGAGCAACCATCCAATGGACCAGTCTTCCCAGGGACATGGTAGAATCCCCATCAGTGGAGGTTTTCAAGATGTAATTGCATAGGATGCTAGATAACCTTAGCTAGGCTCCCTTTCCCATAAAGGGTGGAACCAGATGATCTTTGGAGGTGCCTTTCAAACTGGGTTGTTCTATGATTCCATTATTCTATGATTCTATGTAAGATTGATAGATAGATAGATAGACAGATATAAAGGAATATGAAATAGTCTACCTTCCCTTAAAAAAGAAAAGTTAAAATTTATTATTTCACAGCCATTTCCATAAACACCTCCAAGTTACCCCCAAACTGATACTAAAAAGAGCTGACTGTCAGGGAGGCAGCAACAAGTAAGTCCAACACTTGCCATAGTAACAGACTGTTATGCATCACAGGATATTGAGCCCAAGGCAAGAATTACTGGCTAAAATTCCATGACCAGCTCTATGCAAGAGGTCAGAGCACCTAATCATAATGTTCCCTTCTGGTCTTAAAATCTATTAATCTAAGGATTTCATTCTACTGGACATTGAACACAATTTGCTGCAGCAAATCTTGGATTCCATTCACCCAGGTCACACAGAAAAACAGTTGTTTTCAAGATCATACTTAGAAAGATGATTTCAGATGGGTTCATGTATCAAAGGAAGGGCCACAGTAATCTTCTCTTACCTTTTGCTTGGATCAGCCAGTTTTCTGAAATATCTGACAAGTTCCAGTGACTTCAAAAGTTTGATGTTTTAGAAAGTCAAGCCACTTGTTAAAGCATATAATTGTAGATGAAACCTCTTTGGTTGATTTTTATTTTTTTTTTGAACAATCAAAAGGGCCAATAAAACATAAGGCTCCCTTTATCTCATCTTTTTTAAAATGTATGATCCCAGGATTTAGGAGGGAGCTGCTTCTAATGTGGCTTGGTAATTGGTACAGCATTAGTCAATATTTTCATCAATGATCTGAAAGCAAATAAGAAATCACTACAGCTAAAATCTGCAGATGGCATGGAGATTGACAGGCTGGTAAGTAATGGTGGGGACAGGGAAATTATCTCACTGTGCCAAAAAAATGTCAGCCATATAAAAATTAATTTCATTACAACATATGCCAAAGTCACACCTCAAAAAGGAAGGTCCAAAACATCTTTGCCTCCTTTACAAAGAAGACCCTGAACACTTTCAAAAACCAGAAACTCATCCTGGATTCCGATGTTATTTTTTTAAACATACGTGTAGTAAGCCTATGTTAACTTTCATTCAGTGCCTAAACTGTGGTATGAGGAGTAGGGATTGGGAAATTATGATGTTTTCTGTAAATGGTTCTGATGAGGTTAGAGTCATGACAGTCCTGATAAATTTAGGTGCTGACATATAACAATAGATAAAGAAGTCTTAAAAATTACCAGAAGGATTAAAAAATGTTTTTAATGAGTGATTAAAAGAGCTGAATTCACTTAATTTTCTGAAATTAAAGCCAGGAGGTGACTTGATTACAACATAGATAGAACATGGATAGGATATGTAGTTTAATCTAAGTCAATATGACAGACCAAGCACAAATTATTAGACACATTCAGACTGGCAGATGATCAACTTTGGTGTAAGGCACAACTTTTTAGTAGTAAGGGTCATAACCTATTGAAACAAATTACCCAAGTAAGTAATAGATTCCCTGTGTTTTGGTGTCTTCAGGAGCAGTACAGGTACCTTTTGGGAAGGTATCTAATCACAGAATCACAGAATCACAGAATCACAGAATCTAAGGGGATGGAAGGGACCTCGAAAGATCATCTAGTCCACCCCCCCTGCCAGAGCAGGGTCATCTAGAGTACATCACACAGGAACGCATCCAGGCGGGTCTTGAATATCTCCAGTGAAGGAGACTCCACAACCTCCCTGGGCAGCCTGTTCCAGTGCTCTGTCACTCTCACAGTGAAAAAGTTTTTCCTGATATTTACATGGAACCTCCTATGCTCCAGTTTAAAACCATTGCCCCTTGTCCTATCATTAGTCATTACTGACAAAAGCCTGGCTCCATCGTCCTGACACTCACCCTTTACATATTTATAAACATTAATGAGGTCACCCCTCAGTCTCCTTTTCTCCAAGCTAAAGAGACCCAGCTCCCTCAGCCTCTCCTCATAAGGGAGATGTTCCATTCCCTT
>VZRW01006083.1:488760-659325 GCA_013398125.1 Aegotheles bennettii | reverse complement strand
CTTTCCCTTCAGAAGTGGGAATGTGCTTTTTCTGTATTTTGCGTTAGATGTTAAACCAAGCACTATAAGCAATTGACCTCTTTTCAGATTTTTTAAGGGCAGCCTTCAGTGAGACTGCTCAGTGTTTTCATGGGGTTGTGTGTGCTATCTACCATCCTTATGAGGCAAAAATTGTGACTGAAAGCAGGTCAGTGTTTCCTGGAATGTGTCCAGGTTCATGCAGTCCAGGAAAAGACTGAAAACTGCCAAGCTACAAAGTACTGATGCTTCTTCATAAACACCACTCAGCAGGCAGCTTTCAACCTTCAGTGCACATGTTCAGCTGCACAGGACAAGTTTGTGTGGCAGATTCACACCTGGTGTAAGTGCACACCATATTCCTGGTG
Organism: Aegotheles bennettii; assembly: GCA_013398125.1. Lineage (NCBI taxonomy): Eukaryota > Metazoa > Chordata > Aves > Caprimulgiformes > Aegothelidae > Aegotheles > Aegotheles bennettii. The sequence continues at coordinate 658,939 of VZRW01006083.1, read as the reverse complement.
GCAGTTAAATCCTTCTTGCCACATAAGCAAAATCATTATTACTTCCTACTTGTAGGATGAAGAATATGAACAGTGTATATATCAGTGTGAATTTATGACTTCTGATCCATAGGTCATCCCTATGCTGAAGACATCTCTTTTGTAAATCTTACCTTTTCTGTCTTAATTTAGTAAGTCTTATAGGGAGAGGAGTAGGTATTACAAAGAGTTACATTGCCAGCTATATTTGTGCCCCCTTTTAGGAAGTAAGTCTTTTCACTTGGCTTTCATCTTCACAAGATTTCAGTCTTTGGCACCTAAGTGAATTCCTTCCTTACACACAATATTTGTTGTTCTTTATAAAAGACTGCTTTATAAAGCAGAAGGAGAGTTTCTAATCTAACAACTGTTGATTTATCTCTACTTTCAAATCATTCTATAGAAACTAAGCCAGAAATTAAAATATTTATAAAAGGTGGATTTGTTACTCTGATCATCCCTACACTAGCTTGATTAATCCCAGTGACAATAGCGTAAAGAGGAGATTTTGATAGAACAAAGAGTTAGAGTTAATGATTCCTGATCTGTTAGCAGTCAGTTCTAATTTACATTCAGTAATTACATTAGTTTTCTAAAAGATAAGAAATGAATAAATAACCCAAAAACCCTCAAATCAAAACCAAAAAAAAAAACCACAAAGACCCAGAGAGCACCTGTGATAGGTGCTGTACTGCAGGAAAAATAATTCCATCAGTGCCTTGACAGATGATGCTAAAATTGCTATCATTTTGCATCCTTGAATCTGAGTTGCATTTCTGCTGGTCCAAAGCTGCACTGAGGTTGTGGGACATTGCAATATGTTCACACTAAACTGAGCATGGCCCAGGGATACACTTTCCTCTGTAACTGGATGATTAAATCCAGTTCTTCTTTTGAGAAATCTTTAGAAAGATGCCACCAGCTGGTCAGAGGACTCATTGCAGGCTAGAGGACAGCTAGATTGAAATCTCTGTTCTGTGCAACTCAGAACTTATTGCTCATCGAAGCTGAATGTCCTGGTCACGAGCTGTAAAAAACCATACAACTCCAGGTATATTTTGAACACTTGTGTAATGAGGAAACTTTCCCTACAGACAGGGTCAAGAGATTACTCACTTCTACAACAATGACGGTGAGGCATTGTTTCAAAATAAAAGGGGTGTTGTGTTTTTAGCCAAGAGTTTGTTTCTCACTAAGAAAAAGGCCCAAACATCTTTTAAATCAATTCTAAGCTGAGTTTTTGAAATCCCTACTCATTTGATGAAGAATTCTCAATGGCAAGTGGAACATGTCCAAGTGCTGCTAATTCTGTTGCTATATTCCTATTTGACAGCAGTTATTATGGTTTGCATTTAATTTTAGCCAGCTCATCTGCTCCACCTGGCAATACCTTGGCATTGTGTACTTCCCATGGAGAGTGAGGATACACTTGTGCAGCCGCTCTAGTCTAGATAGCTGGAGCACAAGGCAACTCTGCTGGTTTTGTGAGGAAGGTTTAGAGGTCGCCAATTCAGCCCCGGATGTCAGTGACAAAGTACTTGGCATTTCACTGGTACCATTTGTTCAAACAAAGGCATTCCCTTAAAGTCTTTGATTAATTAATACTCCTTGCAATTAGAAATTGTTAATCTTCTCTGCTTATGAATTAACAATCATTATGAGGTGCAAAATCTTTATGATTTATTACAAATATTAATTGATTTTATGTGGAAAAAGAAACTATATTTTAGTATAAACTATTCTTGTCTTTTCTGGTAAGCACAATGTGTGTTTCTCAAAGTGGCAGGATGGAGACACTAGGTAGGGAGACTCCCACAGGACCCCTGCATTATCTACCTTTAAATCCCTGCTTAAAACTCACTTTTGTGACAGGATCACAGTAGTTTGGCTGCTGGTTGCTGCTTTCTGGCCAGCACACTTGAGACTAGCTGTATATGTCTGTTCTGGTGTCTTTTACTTAGAGTGTAAACCCTTTGGCATAGCAAATGGCTTGTGTTGCGTGGTTTCTTTATAGCCTATAGCACTGCAGGCTTTGATCCAAACCTTAGAACAAGGGAATTTTATGGCTTTGTCCAAACTATGGGACCTAGGAGTGCTTCCCAGTGCTCCTGGAACTGGGTGAATACTTTGATGTATTCAAGCTCTGTCTTTTGCCAGCATTTCTCTATGGGTGGGAAAACCAGTTAGTCTGCAATAGGGTGTTCTGATCTAGATGATCAGAGGCTTGGGATACTGTATATGTTGAACAATATATCTACTTAGAATACTTAATACAAAGATCATAATTAAATTATAATAACACCATTGGAATTAAGTATTATTAAACATTCAGCAAAATGTGATTTTCAAGAAAACAAGCATTATTATAGAGTGATAAAAAAGAAAGCATTCATTTTTGGTTAATTGTATTATTTGATTTCATAAGAATTGCTTATATGAGAAACATAATAATTTGAGTCTTACAATGGAGAGGCACGTTCTTACTGCTAATGTGTCTGTGTATTACATAATACTATGGTGAATAAATAGCATTTTAAAGAAACACAGCAAGAAAATAGTACTAATACATTTAAAAACCACATGCATTGACTGCATCTGAAAGTACAAGTTATCACTTTCAGCTGCATGAATTTCATCCAAAGCCCACTGGAGTGAATGGAAAGACTGCCATTGACTTTACTGAGTTCTGGGTCAGGCGATGTGGCTCAAATTCCTAGACCATTGATTTCAATTAAAAATATGTGCCTTCTCTACTCAACAAGTTCTTCAACAGGGAAAAAATAAAATCAATCAACCGGAGGGAAAAATGTATATTTGTTTTGAACTGGTGCTCTTTAGTTTTCCCTGAACATTTCTTGAAGAGATCACTTCCTTTCTGTGTGTGTGTCAGGCCTGGTACTTTCATAGACATGAGCCAGAAGAATGTTAAGCAGTTTACAGAACATTCAGGAGGACAAGCACATCCTTTCCATGATCTATGCCCCTTTTGTGCTATAGTTTAAAAAAAACCCACACACACAGTGAGAGCACCTTCCAGCTGAAAGAGGATGAATCCAACAAGTACCTCTTGTCTTAACATGCTGGGTCACCTTGTGCAGGCTATCATCCTTCCTACCTCCTAGCATCTGAACTTGCCAACCCAAAAAGAGGTTATCAGGGGGAATATCTCCCCACTTTCTCCTCTTCCTCTGTATGTCAGAGCCACATACTTTTTCTGCACTGACTAGGGAGCCTGTTCTGCAGGAAATGGAGATACCTTCCCAAATCTCCTGAGTGTTCTGTCAATTTATTCTCTCCATGGAGGGTCTGATACAATGCCTGTACAGGAATTTCCTGAGCTTTGGGCTGCAGTGAGGGGTAAAGCTACTTTGATAAGATCTCAGACTTTACTGCTGGAAATGCCAGAGTAGGACACTGCTCTTTCCCTGCAGCTTAGCTAAGGAAGGAGGGAGATGGGAAGGAGGTGGGAGAGTTTCCCCACTCAGCCAGCTGCCTTCTACCCCAACACCCAGCTGCAAAGCTGTGGCTGATCTGGAGTGCTTCTAGACAAATGCAGAAGCAGGATTTAACCACCTGAAGGAAATGGCTGAGGTGCTCAGGACAGTAAGTGAGGTTTCAGGCTGGAAAGGTGGGTCTTAGGTTTTAGGGTGGCTATTAGAAAACAAAATGGGAAAGAGGGAGGAGAAAGGTTTACAACCCATCTCACTGCTTCCTGCCTGTGTATCCAGAAAAACTGTAGGTATTTTCAGCAGCCACAAGATTCATCAAAGAATAAGCTTTTCATGTAGATTTGTCTCAGCTTTTGAGAAGGAACACCTGGCTTGCTCTACTTTACAGTGTGAGTCAGGGAAGGACATTTATGGTGTCTTTCTCCCTTTTCCTATTGCATTTTCACAGACACACAGACCATTTTCTGGTTTCATTTCTTATCAGATTTCCCATTTACACACTAACTGTGCACTTTTTTTTCACATTTCCAGCAGTGCTGGCAGTAAGGCAGTAGCTGATAGACAAAGGAACACAAACAGCATCCCTTACAACAGCCTTACAGCCAGTATGTGGCATTTCAGTTGCAGTGGCTACAATGTGGTCTCAGTGGGCTAGGGACTGTATTTGTCTTTTCCTTCATTCTGTAACAGCTCCTGCTGCATCACTCAAGGTGTTGAGCAAACGGCAATTTTAGGAATTGCTTTCCTATTGCTTCAGAATTGTTCCCTGGGCTTTGTACCGTGATGTGAACTCTAAAGGAATTCAGAGGAGCGGAGGAAAGGAGTTAACCTTGAACCTCTCCTAAATGTCTTGTTCATTCTCTAAGTGTACAATTTTCTGCTTCTCTTCCCAAAGGTTCTTAGTTTACAATTACATAATTGATAGCTTAACCTTCTGTCCCCTCAGACCATTTTAAAATCCAATATAAATAACACCTCAGAAACAACCTCCTGTGGCCTTTTACTCTTGGCAGCAGAAACTGGGTGTGGGCTGCTTTTGCTTTACTTACTATGGGAAAATGGTTCTTTTGTTTTATAAACTGTTCTTAAAATCTCTGGCCATCCATTTAAGTGCATGCCTTCCAATTCCCTGGATGTGGGATTCCTCTCAGCATTTCATTGTTCTCTTTAAGATTTCATTTTTCATGAGAGGCATAGTGAATAATCCTACAGGGGGAAAATGACCTGGACGATTTTCAGGGATTTTGCTTGCTTGTAGCTTGGTTGTCTGATTAGCTTTTAGATGTATTTTGTTGCAGGGGGATGGGTATGAACTGTTGTGACCAAAGACAGTTAAAAATGGTTGCTCTGGCTTATATCTGGTATTTTTTTTATATTGTACAACACTTGTGACTGTACCAGAACACTACAAAGAAAGAATACTTTTATTAAAATATGGACAACACTATACAGACACTACAAAGCAACAAATAATTTTATTAAAATAAAGGCAACACCATGCATGGAATAGGCTTACTCAGAATCTATTAAAGAGCTCACAGATTTGTAGAAGTGACAGGTCCTTGCCTCTGGAGGTTACTGTGACAAGATGCATAGTCAGTTCAATAGGATCTCCAAGACACTGTAGAACGAGATAGATGTGTTAAGAGATACTTCACCATAGGAGGCTGAGGCACTGCAAAAGACCTCAAAAGATTACATGATCTTCTACAGAGCAAGCTGTTTAACACAGACAGCTGCAGAAGCCTGAGTGCCTGTGAAAGATGACTTAAGAAAGGAGAATATCCATCTTGCTTACTCTTTTTTACTTGCTTCAGTTTGCTGGAGTCTGATGCCCCTTTCCGCCCTGACCCACAATGCTCTGTGAAGCTTTTTTTGTGGCGTTCCTTTAGCTTCAGCACAAAAACTGTTCTCACTGTTTGGAAGGTTTCACACTTTGAGTCATTTCCCTCCCGAGCTCCACTGCTGCTGTCTTCTCCTTATCTGTGAAGGGTAGTACACGAATAGGTGAAACCATTGATGAATTGTAGCAGAAGGTCAAAATGTAGTTATCAGTAGTTTGTAATCTCTGGAGCAGCATTTGATTGAACACTCCATGTATGCTTGTCCCGGATGAAATCAGAGAACTAGTAAAAGCTTTCTTGCAGGCCTCTCCACACCACAATTATAATTTGTATACTTGTTTGTTGGTAACCTCTTGAAATTAGTAGCAAATATANGGGAAGAAAGCACTGATTTATGTATTTTCAATTAAGCCCTTTTAATATCACAGCACAAACTGTCTGAGATGTTATTAAATTAGATACACTGTGAAGCTCTGAGTCAGAACCTCAACTTCAGCTTTATAATGTGCTATGTTCTGTTAGCTTGGAAAGATGCTTTAGATTTCTTTGTGTGTGTTTTCTATATTCAAATCTATCTTCACTTGCAAAATCAGATTTTCCCCTTCTTGTTCCCTGTTTCCATGAATAATTTTGAATACTTGAGAATCCATTGTATGGGCTCCTCAATTGCAAGAGTTATATCTTCACCTTCCAAAGCCATTCTACATTCTTTGCTAACTGGAAAATACAATATCTGGCATAAATACTTTCAAACTAGGCTGAAAATCAGTCTTATTTATCAGTGTGTAGATAGTAACATGTTTTCAGCCTGCATAAATGCGGAAGAGAAAGGGTAAAACTCACAGAGCCTTCAGTGCCAAATTGTCATATTGGGAAACAGCAGAAAAAAAATTGCTCTAACTTGATATATGCTGGATCTATACTAAGTTTACTATTTGTTACACACTACACACATTTCATGTAAGGAAGTAAAATGCACTACATACAAGATTCTTTGATCTGCCATATTGCACAAGCATTCTTACCATCTTCTGTGTCCCAAGGAAAAAAAGAGAAATTCAGTGAAGAACCAGGAAAACACCAAAAGGGAAAAGATAAAAGCTAGGACTATGTATTTTTCTTGTACTATGTTTATTCTTAAGATTTCAGTGAGAACTATTCTTTGTCTTCTTACAATGTATTCAGAGAGGAAATTTGGGAATTAAATATTCATTACTGCTTTTAATGATTAACGGGGGGCGAGGGTTATAGGAAAAAAAAATCTATTCTTTTTTCATGAAATCCAAATTCTGAATTAGCTATAATGAGTGTCCAAATAATGAATCTTCTGTGAATGTATCTTAGACCAAGGAGAGCAATAGTCTCAGTTTGGTGTAGGCCTGTGATGATGTGGGGATTCTGACAATGTGCAGCTTACACATTCCTCTGAGTGATGGAGCCTCAGGACGTGACAGGCTGCCAAACTCCATTGTGAAAGCAGAGCTCACTTAGCTTCCCTGCTGTCTGTTGTGAGGCACAGCGCGTAGGCACTGGCACCAGGCAGTTTTGTATCTGCCATGAGGCTGAGCACAGACAATTGTTAAAATGTGTTTATCATCCATTTAGATGCAACACCATTGGGTAAAGATCAGTTTGAGTTTTCTGGTTTATTTTGGTATTTTGGTTGTTTTTAGTCTGAATTGAATGTTAAGAGACTAGCTTGTCTTATCCTATGGAGAAGATGTGGAAAAGGGGAACATGAAACTCCTGAAAGTTTTCTTCTAGAAGACCAAAGAATCCTTAGAAGAAATGGGGATATTTTCAAATTATTCTTTCCAAGTCAGTTATTTTTTTTACTGGATAAAGTCTAGAGATAATGGTTTCTGAAACTCTTGTAACAAAATCTTCAAGTGTCATGCATTATTGAGACAGCAAACTGTGAACTCACAATTTCTCATGGCCTTTTCCTCCCTTCCCTCTATCTGATGCTCCACAGTAGAGCTTTGTGAAGGACTATCCTTAATGCACTGGGAAGTCTGAAGTCCTCCTCACTTGCCTTAGATTTCGATGGTCTATATCCAAGAAAACGCAAGTGGAAAAGACCCTTGGCCAAGAAAACATTCTGGGAAAGACCTAGGGAAGTTAGGCAAACCCCAGATACTAAAATGGGAAATGTCCAGCATGAAGAGAGATAAGAACATCCATTCTATAGGTAGATTATGCTTGGAAAAACTGTTATTCTGAAGGCCTGTAAAATGGTATGGATATTATAATTTTTCTATTATTTTTAATAACATTAGATTATTACTTACAAAAAATGTTTTACAGTAATCAAAGGCTTGTCCATTAACTTCCTCTGTGCTAAGTACTATTTATATAGGCTGCCAGCTCAAAACAAACTTGTCATGGTTTAACCCTTTCTGGCAACTAAGCCCCACACAGCTGCTCAGTCACTCCCCTCTGGTGGGATGGGAGAAAGAATCAAAGGGTAAAAGTGAAAAAACTATGGGTTAAGAGAAAAACAATTTAATAGATGAAGCAAAAGCTGTACAGAGAGGCAAAGCAAAACAAGCAATTAGATCACTATTTCCCATTGACAGGCAGGTGTCCAGCCATCTCCAGGAAAGCAGGGCTTCATCATTTATAACGATTACTTGGGAAGACAAACGCCATCACTCCAAACATCCCCTCCCCTTCCCTATTCTTCGCCCAACTTTGTATGCTGAGCATGATGTCATAAGATATGGAATTTCCCTTCGGTCAGTTGGGGTCAGTTGTCCCAGCTGTGTCCCCTCCCAGCTTCCTGTGCACTCCCAGCCTCCTCACTGGTGGAGTGGGGTGAGAAGCAGAAAAGGCCTTGACTCTGTGTAAGCACTGCTCAGTGGTGACTAAAACATCCCTGAATTATCAACAATGTTTTTCGCATCAATCCAAAACATAGCCCCATCCTAGCTACTATCAGAAAATTAACTCTACCCCAACCAAAACCAGCACAACACTTCAGGATGTGGAAATAGCTGTGGACCAGGAGGGCAAACTGTCCAGCTGCAGCCATACCAGTAGGCTGTGTTTTGTATCAATGTTAGAAAACTATTCCCTGTGATACAACCAAACTGTACTAGTAAAAATACTGCTTTACCATTGTATCCCTGACTACTGCCAACAAACTGTGCTTGTCTGATGTCATATCTATTCAGCTGGATGACTGCAGAGCTTTGTTTACACCCATCTTTCACATCCACTTGATTTTGGAAAGACTCAATGAATAGCAAGGGATGTCCTGTGAATACAAAGCTAAGCAAACAGCTGATAATATGAGCTTTCCTGCTACCTTTTGACCTTTTAGTGGATATATTTGTATTTTGGTTTGGGTCAATAAAAAATAGGATGCTTTGCTTCCAAAGCATATCGGGCCTCATGTTTTCCTTGCTCATACAACAAGGGTTCAAGGGTTAATATTATGCTATTAGTTTGATGGAATAGTAGTAGTGCTAAGCAGTTGAGCTAAGAAAATTGTGCTAAAAACATAATTTCCTCCCCAAACAGTGGGTACTAGTTAAAAATCCCCAACCCATAGAAAGACCTGAAGATGAGTTGTGTGCCTTTCACAAGTTTCCCTATGACTAATATTCCTGGGAGGTGTTGGCACGCAAGTTTGTACAACAAGACTACTGGTAATTAACCACTTTCACTTCCATAAGTAATATCATTAATAAAATTCTGTAGAATAATGCATGGGAACTGGGAAATGTTTTCTTTTAAATCTTATTTGATTTAAATAGAGTTCATGTTCTTTAATGAGGCAACTTTGGGAGTCCCACTGGTTGTAATGCTATGCTGATGCCTTTCTGTTCTAGCTGCTCTGTGTATACAGACATATGGCTAGACCACATATTGAGCCCAGTTAGACAAACGTAAATCCTGAGTGATTCTATTGATTTCATGACATAGTGATTTCAATGTTGTTATTTACTATACTGCAGATTTACACCAAAAGACTGAAAAACCCTTCTTTTAAGGTCTGAAGATAATATTTCAGCTGAAGCAGAAACTATGCCATATGGAATACTAAAAAATAGAAAGACCTTTCACTGTTTTACCCAATAGTTTCATGTTTAAAATTCACTCTATAGTAAGATGTTAGGAACTGTGATTCCTCTTTCAAAGGCTCAGGTTTTACACCAGAGTAATCCCAATATGTCAAATGAAGTTACTCCAAATTTATCATGTCGGAAAAGCAGTAAGATTTGGGTCTGGAAACTCAGTGTTTCAAGCCAAAGAAAGAAGAAATGCTTTGTGCCTTTCATGGCACTTTTATATTGATAGATTATTTTTTTCTCAAGGCTAAGAAGCGTAGGCAGAGGCAATAAGAGCTTTTAGAATTTTGAGTGGAACTCATTTTAGGTCTTTCCACTACAGAACTTTATGCAATTGGCGTGATGGTTTATACAGTCACAGGCTGTAGGTTCTAAAGGAATGAAAAGAAAAAAACCTGTTAAAATAACTTCAAAGTTGAGACTGAATGCTTCCGAGCGACTAAATACACTGCAATGCAGCACTTATTTTACCTTCATGCTGTCTAACAATGCCATGCTGAGGGATCAGCTCTTTAGGGAACACTGAGGGAAAAAAAAACAGGAAGAAGGAAAAGATTTCATTCTGGTAAAAAGAAAATAAGTAAATAAATAATGTTTTATTAAAAAACAAAAAAGTCTGTCTTCCTCTTAAAAGTAGTTATTAGAAAACCAATAATCACCCTTAAGTAAAATTGTAAGTTATTTTTCAGAACACTGTGGGGTTTTTATTGAAAAATATTTCTTATCAAGAAATTGCAATTTTTCTACTTACAATTAAAAAGACAACAAAAAAGTAAAGTCAAGACAAAAAGCAATTATAAATTCGTATCTGAAGCAAAAAGAGAAGTAAATTTCCAACTAGCCCTAATCCCAAGGTAGATAATCAGATGAACCTCATTCAGTTTTACTGAGTGATCTTTGTGATTCTGATTTACAGACAGTCTTCTTTTACAGACTAGTCCTTATCACTATCATTTTAACTTCAGAAAAAAAAGATTTATAAATAAGAAATGAGGATGTCATGTAAGATTTGCCACTGACTACCAAGAGAGATGTCAAAGACAACAGTAAGTGAAATTACATGTCATGATCTGGGTCTTTATTCCACCCCTAACTCTTCTCATGATTTGAGATATAAACCTAGTTTTTCAGAGAACAAGAGTCTGACTGAGGGAAATGTATTATCATTCTTGTTAATTTAGACTATCCTTAGCAAAGCAGAGTGCTTCTGAGGAAAGGAGTCAGGTGCTTAAAAAGGAAAATTAATATATTGTCAGGACTTGTTGCTTTTGGTGCTTTGCTTTCCACCCATTTTCCTTGTAGCTGGGAAGGGTACTAGGGCATTTTCATTAAGTGTAAATACAGTTTACTTAAAACTTCTATCCAAGCTAAAGGTCTTTGGTGACTGGCAAGCTCAGTTGCTTGTAAGAATTGCTTCTTCACCCATTTAAGTAAAAATGATCTAAATTTTCCACAGCACTTTAAGCAGCAGGTCCTTGCTAACCTCAGTTATTTTTGCCTGCTACAAGTTAGGAGAATTCACATGAGTGGTTCAGCAGGCAGAAGTAAGGAGAGCAAAAAGTTGTGCCACACAGAGAGAGGTGAGGTCAGTACTTTGTTCAGCCGGCAGAAAGACAGTGGGAAAGGATGTGTGAGCAGGGCAGGCCTGCAACACTCAAGGAGGACAATTGGAAGGCTGGATGTGAAGCACTTTGGGGTTTAAAGTATGGTTGATGGCAGCTGCTGTTAGAAAAATAATAGGGTGCACTGGCACCAGTGTAGCAGCATCCACTTGGGGGAAGCTTTGTTTGGGAATGGGCTTTGATTTGTGCTGAGAAGGGGTTTGAAGAGCCCTGCTCCAGTAGTCCTCATTGACTATTCTTGTGATCTTATCCCATGAAATTCTCCAAGAAAAGTGAGGCAGGTTTTTTTGTAAACAGGACAAAGACTGTCTCCGTGCACTTTGTGAGACCATCTTTTCATTTTGTCTTCTGGTTTCCAAGTTTTGTCCCTTCACTCTGAAGCTGCTGCTGGAAAGTTAATTGTGAACCACTTCAGCTTTCGTCACAGTTCTGCTCAGTGATCTGATTTATTGAGGACTCTGCCATGTAACCTACCAAACATCTACACTTTATTAATTTTTTAGAAATACTACCTTTTTTTCTTTACAATACATGTCTGAGGACACATCAGAAGTGCTTATTATCCACCAGGTTTCATGGTATTAACTGCTAGACATTGCAGGCAGAATTATAAGAAATACTTCTACATGTTTGTTGTGGTGTGAGAGACAAAAAATTCTGATTCCAAGTGTTTACCAACAGCATGTTAATTGCAGGCTGTTGATGTACTTGTAAGGTTCTGTTTAATCAGGGTTAGTTAATCCTAAATTAAAAACAATCAAGAAAATATTAAATTGCTTAAGGTTTAGCTTCTTGTCTTCTTCATTTACATAAAGCTAGCAGAGTAATGTTAGTCATTATGCAGCATCTGATCTGAAGGAGGGGGAATTCAGCTGGTACTGTGCCTCTTAAAGTTTTACTGTTGCATTCAAGTTTATTAATGTTTAGCCTACTTAGGGCACATTAATATGGAGTCATAAGATAACTGTCCTGTTCACAAATTAATCAAGCACTAAACATGCCTTAATGAAGGATCCACAGAGAATATATGTGAAAGCTTACTAGGAGAGTGAGGTTTGTATAACAGAGATACAGACCCTGAGCAAATGAGAACTATGTTATAGTTTAGCTGCATGCATGTCTGCCTGGTGTACCATAGGTGAGTAACACAGGAGAATGGGTGAGCAGCTGCAGGTTGACCAGTGCCCCCTGCATGCTAAGGATACTAGGGAATGAAAAAGTGAAGTCAAGGCACTGGCTGAGACCAAGGCTCCAGTAAAAAGGCAGCAGAGCTTCCTGGGTTGGAAGACAAAATGAAAAGAAAACAGGGAATGGGCTAGCAGAGATGATTTCTTTGTTTTGTAGGACAGAAAGTGAGATTAAAGTCTTCTGGCCTTAAATTGTCTGAGTAGCATTCACTGAATAATGGAAAGTCCACAGGATTTCTTCAGCATTTTCTCTGAATTTTAGGCAGACTTGCATTGCTTTCACATACACACACAGACACAGACACACACACTGTAGTAATTAAATCATTTGCCAAGCAATTACTGCAATGTGACACATAGAACACTATGATTGAGTTTCATGGCAGTCAGCATCTGAACATGCTTTTCACTCAGTATCAGTGTGGTAACAAATAAGCAGTACTTACATGAGAGAGTGTTATAACTTCCTCTGCTATTAACTGTAGCTCATTCATACATAGACTATTGTCAAAAATCAATGATACTAGTATCACATGGAAGCTGTATATTGATATTCATTTTCCTCTGGAATATGGCTATATTTTATATCCCTTTCATCTTAGGCAACCAGCTCCTTGGCTTGTGCAACTCAATACAGTTTCAGTGAAACTGCAGAGTGATAGATATATATTTGTGCATATATACACACACATACACAACCATATTTTTTTTACCTTGAACTAGATTTTGTCCTATAAAACTTTTGTAAAGTAATGCTACACACAGTATAGCAGAATGCCTGAAGGGATAAATTGTATTAAGTGTTCCTGGTCATATTGTATTATACAATCACTACTGTTTCTCTGAGCAGCGTCTTCTGTGGTTTTGATATTTTTTTCAAGGCTGGCTGTTCCCTGAGAGTAGAATTTTGTACCCAATTGGCTTTTTAAGAATAAGAGTTGACTACAAAAGGTCTGATGAAATGTCAATGTGTTCTTCAGAAACTTTCCATCATTCACCTTTTTCCTTTTTAATGGCCTTTTCACTTCTCACTTGCCTTTTCCCAATTCACAGCTCTTTGTTTTTCTCTTGATAACTGGGGTTTTCCAGCCAACACCCAATACACTTAACAGATGGCTGGCAGGCAGAAACCAGATGTGTAGTGAATCCTTGTCCAATATTATGACTTTGGCTCAGTTGCATCCATGGCTTTTCTAGGCAAGGGTCCCAGATTTCAAGAAGCCTGCCTTCATCCTCTCTTGGCTTCAAGTATGTTGTACCAGAGGCACTAGCACAGAAAACAGGCTAATGGTGACTGATACAGCATATTCAGAAAGACTTCAAATTGGGAAAAAGGCAGCCTCTGACACACTCATCTCGGGCAGAGTCAGGATTCTCTTTAAACACCCTCAGTCTGTATTAGATCTAAAGTTTCAGAAGCAATAACAACATTCAGGAGTATCCAAGCTGGTGAACTGGGTGACCCTTTCCAAACCTTTGCTGGAACATGCCCATGACTTTGAATTCATGCTATATAGTTTATAATAAATGATGTCCAGTTTGTGTCAGAAAGTTTGTTTCTTAAAGCTATTGTGGAAAAAACCTTTCCCATGGTTTCCTACTCTGCCTGATGATTGTAAATGAAGAGGAAAATGGACACAGCTGTTAGTACCTAAAAGCAAGTTCATGTAATGTAGAGCAGTTTGCCAACCCTCCTTGTGGACATGTGGAATTTTTTTCTTTTTTCTTTTTTCTTTTTTTTTTTTTTTGTAAATGATCCCAACTAGTTTAAGTGTCTTTTGCAGCTGATATAGATGATTAAGAACCATTGGCTGGTGGAAACTAAGTGCAAATAGATTAAATGAAGTTGCTCTGGAGTGCTTGCTGGAGTGGTTCTTATGATGAAACAACAATCCTGAAAGACTTGGGACTGATTTTTTTTGAGTGTAAAAGTTAATTTTTATATTTACTATCACAGCTGTCATGACCATATAAATAATTTATTGTGAATAATTTATTACATATTTGCAGGCATCTTTAAGAAGTCTTAGATGGCTAGTTAGGAACTATATTTGTAGGAACTGCCTGATTTTGCATCAATATACAATTTTCCTGGCCTTTGTGTTTGTTACAAAGTGTCCTCCAGAAAATGTGATTTAATTCATCTCTATTTGTGTCTAAATGCATTGTAGTTCTCATATCACTGTGAAAAATTATCCTGACTGTTGCTTTTGGTCATAATTGAATAATGAAGTCTCTGACACCTCACGGGTGGAAACCTTGGAAGTTTGGTGCTGATTTTGGCAAAACAAAATCTGAAACCTGTCAACTACTGCAGTGGTCGTTGCTAGCTAGTCATCAGCTAATATCATAAAGGACAACAGCAAACTGTTGTACTAAATCAAATACAAAAGGAAGCAGAAATAAAAAGTAATTTCTTTCATGGAATAAATCAGAGCAGCTTCATTCTCTTCATTAAAGCAATATCATTCTCAAGGAAGAAAATCCAGTCTGGTGAATGGAAAAATCTCTAATGTGTTCCTGGCTTCTGAACAGCCCTTGCCCTGGCTAGTAACTCACTGACACACAGGCAGAGCTGTCATGGTTACCTAGCAGAGTGAGAAGAACCCTAATAAGGCAAGTTGAAACTGGTGGATTTCATAAACTGGTTCATCAATGCACAGATGTTTCACTAGAAGAAGATATCTATTTTATATTTGCTGTAATGATTTGAAGATATTCTCTCTTCTGTGACTGGGGGAGCTGGTCACGGTGTGCTGTACTTTTCTACCCTGTCTTCCATTTCAACATATCCTAATAACATGCTTGATTTTATCACCATTCCCAATGGTTTCTAGCACTCTCCCACAAGCAGGACACTCACCAACTTCCAAATGGTGTCCTGTTAAGTACATTATATGATATGACACATCCCTTTAGCTATACAGGACTTCAGCACAGATCAGAGCAGCTGACAGATCAGGACCTGAGTAGCCCACAGCCTGGGAGAGTTTAATGGATGTACAAGAGGGGACTAAGCATTTTTCCAGCTTTCAGGACTCAAAAGCTGCTCATCAGCAGTTAAACTTTTTTGACAGAGCAGAACATGATGCCTTCCTACAAATCTTAATGGTTGCATTTGCTCCACAGCAGTGTTTATAGCGAGCATGATTTTATACATGATTTGTTAATTAAGCAAATTACTGTTAACAGCTTTCTCAAAATCCCATTACCTTTATATCAATTGACTTTTTACAAATTAACATGAGTAATTTAAAAAGCATGGAAAATGAGAAACAAGGCTAAGAATATAAGAATGAAACTTGAGGTCACTCATTCTGGATGTGGAAACAGTTTCTTATATGAAATTTTCATTAACTTTACACAATAAAAGGAAAAAACAACTCAGAGAAAAATACAATTGACTGTGTCAACTTACAGTCAGCTTTCAGTTGTCTTTAAAGTAACCTTAGAAAATTTCAAAAGTAGCCAAGCCTGACTGAGGGCTATGATTTAAGAATCCCTTCCAAAATGTAAAAAAAAAAACCAACCAAACAAAAACCAACCAAACAAATTAAGCAAACAAAAAAACCAACAAAATGACTGCACCACCACAAAAAAAAAATAAAAATAAAAAAATCAATGCACAAGCAAAGATTATGGGTTCTGATGAGAAATTCAAAAGCTGACTGAATGAAACCCAGAGCAGCCTGATCTAGCTTGGAACTTGGCTCTGCTTTGAGCAGGGCAGCTGGATCAGATGATTTCCATAGGTCCCTTCTATCCCTGTTCTATGAATCTGAACATCCACATTCTCAATGGTGAGGGTTAACCTTGGGAACATACACATAAAGGGAGTGGGACTCTCTTCCATTGTTTCAGCTTGATAAGGGAGGATTCACTCGTCAAGTACAAGTCAGTAGGCTGGAAAAGGGGAGCCAGTCAAACTCATTAGAGCTGGAGGAAATAAAGGAAAGAATGGGGGTGTTTTACCTGATAACATTACATTTATAGACCAGCAGCTAGAGATTTCTCTGTGTCAGCTGCTGTACACATTTATAATGTGAGAAGATCTCTGCCTTAAAGAGTTTAAAATTAAAGTAGATGAACCAGAAAGAAGGGAAAATGTCTATCTTGTTCAGATAAATACAGTGGATTAACTTCAGGTTAACTAGGAAGTCCGGACAACTGAGTTTAGTTGTCAGAATCCATGTTCATCATTTGAAACATAAGACCATCTTTCTACTTCAAGTTTCATCAGTCAAGTGCTTAAGTAATACCAGAAAAAACACAGTTTGTGGTGCCACAACACACATGACTGGACTGCTGTAATTGATGACTACCAACTTTTCAGAACGAATAGGCAAGGAAGGAGAGGTGGTAGGGTGACACTCTATGTTAGGGAGAGATACAGATGTGTAGAACTTAATGATGGTGATGCTAGGGTTGGGTGTTTATGGTTAAGAATCAAGGGGAAGGCCAAATAGGCAGATATCATGGTGGGAGCTTGTTATGGACTGCCCAACCAGGATGAAGAAGCAGATGAAAGACTCTATAAGTAGTTGGGAGAGGTCTCATGATAGCTGATTGCTACCTCTTGTTCTCATGGGGGACTTCAACATGTGAGATGTCTGCTGGAAATACAGTACAGCAGAGAGGGTACCGTCCCAGAGGTTCCTGGAGAAAAACTGGTGAGCTTCCAAAGAAAGGCTACAAGGCTGGTGAAATCTGTTTTAGCTGACAATTTTTCTCTATGCATATGTAGAAGGAACTCTAAAATTTCAGTCTGCTCTGAGTGTTCATTTCTCATTTTTACAGTGTATTAGAGAGTGGTTAGGGCAGTAAATTTCAGTTGCTGCAGTTCTGTATATATTTGCTGACCCATTTTTCCTTATGTTGGAAATGTCTGGCAGCTGAAGCTTTTCTAGCTATTTAAAAAGTCAAATGTTAATGTCTTTGATGGGATATTGTACATATTCTGAACACCTATAGGACTTTTTACTTTCAGATTCCAGAGGCAAGTGTTGACCTTTTAACAGCATGTTAGCACATGTATCCCTTTGGACTTTGGGCATATGCCTAGATTATTGTTAGCAAAGAATGTAATGAGATGTCACTAACAAGTAGCCTAGTCCTCTTTGGGTCAATTAAAATAATGACAATAGAGTATTAAACAAGTGAATAAATGAAATACAGGTGTTCCTGACTTTGCCAACCTCAGCTGCAGATGGCTTTAATTCCCCTTCCTATTTCTAGATGCCTTCATTATGGCAGTATTAATGATTATGTCCTTTTCTGAATTACAAAAAGATATCAGATGGAGCATTTGTGCTCATATTCCTACTTTTACCATTTTCTTTCCTTCTGTCAGAGGAGCATTAGCAGTTTGCACTCAGTTCCTGCAAAGGTCCTGATACCTCTTGTCTTGTAAAGTAGAGATCTTGTTTCCCCAGCAAGAATTCTTATGTGATTCACCTCACGAGTATGTGGTCAAGAATTTGTCCTTTATCTTGGAGTACATATTCTCTTGTATAATGACTATGGATTGTGCCCACAATGAGGTCTCAAGTTTCAGTACTAATCAAAATAGCGTGGCAGCACTTAGAAGCAACCCTGGGAGCGATATCTCATTAATTTTTGTGGTTGGTTGTGTCTCTTCAAACCAGTGAAAATTCAGTTCTTACCAAATGAACTGAAGCAGGGGCTCTGTTATCGTTCTGTGTTTATAAATTCTTGACACTGACTATGGTTTGCAATGAAAAGATTGTTCATATCATGTCTCATGGCTCATAGGGCTACATGAAGAAAAAGTCTCATCATATACAAGGAAAGGCTATTTTAATAGAGAGCTGACAGTGTGATATAAGATGTATTGTCATTGCCATATTGTAATGCAGAGAAGTGAAAATGACCCCTAAAGTATTTCAAGTACTTCTTAATTTTCATAAAGCTAATAGTACTCCGACAGAGCAATGTGTATTGGGTTAAAGAGAAGATATCTTGCCTTTGAATAACTATGGAAATGGAAACACTGAGGTTGCATATTTCTTTTATTTTATTTTTTCCTTGTTTAATTTAGAAGACTTCAGTGTATGTTCAAACACCCATTCAAATCTCCATCCCACCATATAATATCTGAATGAAGCTCCTACTGGGAAGTATCAGAGCTGTGGCAGGTTCTACTGAGATACTACTTACAGTTATGGTGCTAGTAAAACAGAGCTGTATAAATGCAGTAAATTTGCACTTAAGTGTCTGTGGGTCAAATCCTGTAAAGGAGATCACAAGCAGAATAATCAAGCTGGTATCTAAGGCGAGACTGAAGGAAGAGAGTGCAGCAGTCAGGCTCCCTGCGGTACATTACGCAGATCCCTGCTTGCAATGCAGGCAGAAGGGCTTTAGATTTCCTAAAATAATTCTTTAAAAATAAAACAATGCGGTGTAAGGAGCAGTTGGTTTGCAAGCACTGATAAAAACTTATTCAAACAAATATAAAGTAGAAGAAAAACGGACATAATACAGACTAGACAAAACCTTTGGTTGTTCTGATTTCTTTGCTGTCATTGAAAATGCCAGTCAATTTGTTGCTTTTCTAAGGACTCCTGTGGTATAGGGCCAATAATAATTTTCTGACTGAAACCTGGTATTTTCAAAAAGCATCTTTGACTGGCCTCCATTGTCATTTTTGTTTGACAATGTGGTTGAAATGTACCATTTCTCTTCCTTCTTGTTGTTCCCCCACCAGAGGAGGGTGTCTGTGTTCATTTGCTTAGCATTAATCCCTCCGTAACCCCAAGAAGCAGAGACAATTAGCTCATCCTGAGCATTGTGCTACTGCAAGGCAATTGAGTCTCAGAATCTAACCGAGCTCATTTAAAGCAACCTCAAGTGTATTCACATAACACTGCAGACTGCAGTATGGACATACCCTGAGTAAAGAAACAGGAAAGATTTGAAGAGTTTCTTCATATCTTGTGTCTTGGGAGTTATAAAATGAAAAGAAAAAAAGGGGATCCAGGGGGAAGATGTGTTTCTGGGAATTGCAGCCAGCAGCTAGTCAGTGAAATTTTATTTTATTATTCATATCTCTTCATTTCAAATAGTAAATCGTGCTCGGAGGCAACAGGCCTTTAAAGGACTTGGCCGTGGTGCTTGCTTCTTTTCCCTACATTGATGAAACAACCCCTCCAGTTTAAATACTATCTCCTGGTCATGCAAATCCAGGCAGAACAAAAGGGCAGCAAAACTGAAATACCTACTGATGCCTCCAACCAGATTTTGATGGCACTAGCTATAGGGAAAGGACCTGTTTTCAGGAAAGCCATCATTACATATGATCCCAGCAGAGTGACCCCAGATTTCCAGCAGTGTAGCTAAAAGTGGAGTAAGTCCCACTAAGGGTATCATCCTTATGGGCCAAAATCCTAGTCATTTAGGTGTCATAGATTTAATAGGTCCCTGGAAAGATTTGGGTTGTTATTTTTTTTTCAAATGCCCAGTGCATTTTATAGGGAGCACAGTTCATGGCTGTTTATGAAAATCAAGGTGCTTGTGTCCATTTTTAGGTACGTAAATACTTTTAAAAATATTTCCTTCCCAGTCTTGCTAGGGGAGTTTTAAGATCTTACTTCCTTTTTGAGAGATTATTTCCTTTTTTCCATTCCTCTCCCATCTGAAAGCCCCAAGGAACTAAGTCCTTCTTGACAAGTTATTGTTGGTTTTGTTGTTAACAAGTGGCCCAGGAGCTCCAAAGGGCTTCAGGGACCAGTGTCTTGAGAACTAGAGGAAGAGGGATTTCTGTGGGTGCCAGCACAAAAAAGTAGATGTTTGTTCTGAGATTATGCTTTGTTCTTTGGTTTCACATTAAGGAAAATGCTTCATGGTCTTGGCATATAGATCTTAATGGCATGGAGAGCTCAGGGTCTGGTTTCTGATATGTTTTTTCTGAGAGTAGCTACCAGGGAAATGAAGAGACAAAGCCCAAAACCCACTTGTGCAATACAAATTATTCCAAGGTAAGGGAAAACAAAACCAAAATTAACTCTTGTTCCATTTACTAGCTTTTGGCTCACCTTGTTGCTGATCAACAGGCAGAGTAATGGAAACAATGCAGGATGACTGTAATGCCAGGTCTTTGAGACTCTGATATGGAGGGATGGGCAAAGTTAACAACAAGCCTTAACACAGCTCACACTTAACACCAAATCAATGGCAGTGTGGCCCTCAAAGGCTGAGTAGAAGAGCAGATGAGAGAGAAGCACGTTGTGCAGCTGATCTTAACGAACTGGGAATATGATACAGTTAGTAGTCTGTTGCCCTTTGACAGGTGAGTGAAGGAGAGGTATGACTGCTTCAAAGCCAGAATGTTTTAGAAGATCTTCAGAAGCAACTTTCCAAATAGAGAATGCCAATAGATATACTGAGCTAAATAGGTAAACACAGCAGTGTCAATTGCTCTACTTTTTATAATATTTTGAGTATTACATGGTGGGTAAGTAGTAAGATGTGGGTTCCATGGTAGGGGTTATGAAAGATTTCCTATATCACCGTGGAAAGCTATGTAGGACACATTTTTAAGACTAATTTTTTAGGTGCCTCTACTGTGGAAACTGAATCTGGTAAACTGAATCTAGAAACAAAGAACCAAAATGATCTAACTACTTTGAAAGCTTTGACCTTATTCTGCCTGTGCTATAGTTTTTCCAGATATGGTATTTCTGTTTTTCCCAGAGCTGATCTGCAAATAATATAACTGACATTCAGAAGGAAGTTAGGACATAGATGAAGCTATAAATCTGTCTTTGGAAATACCAAGGCTGGAGTACATCTCTCTGTTTTGCTTTTGCTGTAATATTTGTGGTGTTGTTACTAATGCATTTCTGTCTACCAAGTTCTAAAATTATTTCACCAACATCCTGTGCTATCTGTTGGGGGTGGGTCAAAGTTTTCAGCCACATTAATGAAAAAATGTTTGTCTAAAACTGAATCTGAGCCAACTATGGGAGACAGTCAAAAGGAATGTTTTATCCTGAGATTTTGCCAGGGCTATAAGGTAGGAAGCATGGTCAACAATTGTCCCCTTTTACTTCTGCCCTTGAATCCTTTCCTGACCTTTTTTATATTTAGAGCTTTAAATTAGTTTAATCACAATCTAGGGGTACCTGTATCTCATCGTTGACAGCTTACTTCGAGGCATCTAAGTTTAGTTGCCTCACTTAAGTGTTTAAAGCTACATGAAGCAGAGTCTACCTGAACAGAGTATTCTCAGGAGATTTTAATTTGGGTACATATACTGAAGCTTGGTATTGAATTTCCTAAAAAGGGTGGGATATGATGGACACATGTAATGAATTCTTTTCCTTTCCATGCAGGGAAAAAACAAACAAACAAACACCTGAACTTTACTATTTAATCCATTTAATTACGTGGAATTAGGAAATGAATGACAGGCTGATCCAAAATACTTTGGTATTTCAAATCAGCAATACTAGGAGCAATTTACTTTCACATCAAATTTAAATGGCTTATGAATATTCCATTTTGTGACTTCTTCTCACTATTCACCTTACTATTTTCAGTGATTCTGCCTTCTAACAAAGAATTATTTGTTCTACTCAATATTTCAAAGAGTCAGGAAAGAAGAAGAAATACTGTAGCTGACTTTTGTTGTCATTGTCAGTGGAAAAAACAGGTATCATTATAAAGACATCAAACATTTTTGCACAAAAAAATCCCAACAGCTGTCTGCTGTCAGTGATATGTCAATAGGAATGCTTTCTTAATTCAGAGTATGCCTTGGCGGGTTGCAGGAAAATTAATATTTTAAAATGCGTCAGATTTGCAATACCCCAAAATATGAAGTTTGGCAGGATACTTAGGAAGCAAAACCAAGGCAATGCATTTGTTTTTGACTAGTGAAATCGCATTATAAATTATTGTGATGCAGGACCCCAGAAAACATACCTTGTCAGACCTGTGCTGGCTCTGTGCTGGCCTGGAGTAGATGTTTCTGTAAAGAACATTTGAAACAGAATATGCTTGCATGTTAATTTAGTATATATAGTGTATTTTTATTTATTTTTTTAATTCAGTAATACCCTGCTGATGAGACCAGAAAGGAAAAGATCTTAAAATAGAAAGACTAGATGATTATAGGTATCATCTAATAACAAATCTGTAAAAATATTTTTCTCTAATACAAGCAAAATCAAACTTGAAGTTATTTTTTTAAAAGTTTTCCATTGACAGATGTAGGAACCATTTTTTCCTGATTAATAATTTCATTGACTTGATCCACAAGATGATCCCTTCCCCCGATCCTCTTCAGTGGCCCCAATATTAGTGCACAATCATCTGCAGGGGAAATAGAGATGAAAAAAAGAAATGAACAATAACACCATTTCAGAAATAGCAATGAGATACTAGCTGTAAACCACCACAGATGATTACATCTTTGCACTCTTGGGTGGAATTTACTTGCATTGATATTTCCTGATCTGAAAATGAATTAATTTTTAGCTTCTCTTGTTTTTACACCTCTTTGTGGTCCGATTTCATATACAGTCAACACATTAATGTAATATTTTCGGTCTCTGATCCTAGATAGTTTTCTTACCAATTTTAATGGGATTAGCATAGAGTATGCCATGTCTTACTTTCAGCTCTGAAATTTGAACTGCATATTGAGTTGTATTAGGGAGAGCTCAGTCAGCAGGCAGAGGCGGATGGTTCATCCCCTCTATTCATTGCTTCTGAGACCACAGCTGGAGCACTATGTCCAGTTTGGTTCTTCCTAGTATAGAAAAGATGTTGACTAACTGGAGGGATTTCAGATGAGAATCACCAAGATGGTTGAGGGACTGTACTAGGAGAAACATTTGTTCAGCCTGGAGAGGAGGTGGCCAAGGGAGTATCTTGTCATCTTCTCTATAACCACTGATAAGGAAGTTAAATCAGACCATTGTCAAATTATGAAGATTTGAGAGGACCTGGACACAAGATGCAGCAAGGTAATTTCTGGTTGGATATGAGGAAAAAAAAAATCACAATGTGGGTGGTTCAGCCCTGGGTCAGGATGCCCAGAGATCTGTAGAATCTCCATCCTTAGAAATATTAAAAAAATAGCTGTTATGTTTCCAAACACCAAAAGAAAGGAGGTTTTACAGTGTTTTGGTTTTGCCTGATTAGATTGAAAAAAGGTTGAAAAACCTGACTAGGTTGAAAAAAGAAATCAAAGCCATACAGATGCATTCAGCAAAAGATATGAGGGGAAAAAAAGGTTAAATATTATTCCAGAATTTTAACAAGGTTAGTTTGAGTTTTTCCTTGTCTCTAATGACAATGCTGGTACTTATTATGTCAGCTGCAATGTCTCCAAACATATTTCCACCCCAAACTCGGAGCATTAACTTTTCATGCTACATATAGATGATACCTAGACCAGAGTTTAAATTTTTTGTTCTTTACAGGAAAGTAATGGAATAACAGATGGTTCCAATTAAAAACAGCAGGAGGATTTTTAAAATTTTTTTATTTTTTTCAACTGAGCAATCTGGGTCATGAGCAAATACTGTTTTTTCTCTCCTGCTTCATCTTGAAATTGCAATGCATTCTGAAAGAAATCATAACTAGAGATAAGAAATGTAATTAAGCCTAGTAGGAGTAAGGCTACCTTTAACCTTTAAACAGATGGAAGGATGGAAAGAGACCTAAGGCAATATCAGATAACCTTTGGAAAACTGAGGGATTACATTCATTCCTCAGCAACCACTGTATTCCACTGTTATTCCCAATGGTTTGGATAATCAACACTAAATGCAACTATTTTGTAATGTGTCCATATAATTTGTCCAGTATAAAGACTTAGGGGAAATTACTAGTTTTCTATTTCTAAGCAGAACACAAATAGTGTTGCAAGAATCATCAGAACACCTCACAAAGTGCAAAAACACCAAATTAAAATAAGAATCACTTTCTCAGTCTGCTGAGAAATAGTCCTATGATTTATTCTATTATTCACAGTAACACTTTGTTGAAGGAGTGTTATCATCGCCAAGGGCTGGTTGTACAGGGGACAAAGGATTGGTGGTGCTATTGCTGAAGTCATCCTAGTTCTGAAGGGGGCAGAAATTGGTGGCAAGAAACCTGGATTCAGATCTGATCTCTGATGCAATTTGTTGTAGGAGCTATTGAATATCCAGGACATCTTGGATAATCAGTACTTATTTCTTCAATCAAAGGGCAGTATTTGTTTGCATAGATAACAGAAACTAATTTCTGCTATCACATAAGAGGGCTGCTTTTTACTCCAAAGGGCTAAGATTTGTGTCTTGATATCTAATATGCCAGGCTTACAGCTGAGGTCAAGCCAGAATAGTAATCAATCCTGTGTATAAAGCATTTGCTATGTTCCACTTTTAATGAGAAACCACCCACTTAATACTGGAAAATAAATGCAAAGATAAAAGTAGTTTTTCAAATTATGAATAGCATCAGCAGTTTAAAAATGGTGCGTTATGTAATTAATATTTAGCAACTAATAAATTTCTTTAACAGTAGTTAAACACCAATTAAATAATTTCCTCGGGAATGTATTTACTAATGGTATTTCTGAATATTCCTTTTCCTTTTAAAGGCTTCATAACTGTTGTTGAGTAATTAATGTTCGCTAATTAATTTTGAAGTAAGAGTCCTGACCCTTCAAGCAGTCTAGGAATGGAATTCCCTCAGCTGATGTGTATTCATTTACAGCAATTCATATTAAGACTGAAAAATAGTATGGCTTATAGAGGACAAAACACCAGTGCCTTAAGCCCTGAAACACATTGATTCTCAGTGAGGCTTGAGGTCTTAGAGACATGTCTGCAAGGATTTGGGCAGTTGAACATGTGGTCAAGCTGTGAGTGACTTCATGATGAGCTATTCCCATGTAGCATCCATGCAGATGTCTTTAGGTTGTTGCAGTAACCAGGTTAAATTAATTAACTGAAAAATTACAGCATTTCTGAGTTGAATTTTTAAATTTCTCCCAAGTTTGATGGAAGCCATTTCCTTTTTTCTCTCCTCCTTAGATTCTGGCAAAGTGGAAGTTTTCATGAAGCTCGGGGGCTGGACAGTCTGAAGGAGTGTTCATGGTGCTTGCAGCTACAGACAGACCCTGGTGCAAAGGTAAGGTCTCTGCAGGCAGCCTGGGAGGACTGATGCACAGACTTTGCAGTGCCAAGCAGCAAGTACATTTAAAAGGTATGTCTGCTTTGTAAAACAGCATGGAGGGAGACTCGGTCTATGTGGTGCCACTAGCCTTACTTTCTAAAGGCCCCAGCAAGTCTCTCTTAGCCACTGCTCTAGGATTTGGTAAAACTAGGCTGTTTCAAATTAACTATTTCAAGTTTTAATTGTTATTTTTTCATTGAAAATCTGCATTGTTTGGAGGTTTCTGAGCATGTCTCTCTCATAAGGCACAATTCCTATGTGGGCTACAACTTATGATTATATCTCTGGCTGGATTTTTGGCAGTAGAATTAAATATGGATGTTTTAATTTTGAGAGCACAAGCTGAAGCTTCAGCTTCACAGGGTCAAATCTCATTTCCATTAACAATGGTGGTAGAAGGGTCAAAAAGCTCTATCTCAATCAGTCAATATTACGAGATCACAAGTAGCGCAATGAATGAGTTATAGCTGCTTGAATGTACATGACCCATGCTCCGTGGCAATTGACTTCAGAGTGACAATTTGTGAGCATTAAGTCAGAGCATGTTCTTAGCCCGTAGATGTTCTCAGTGGCAGAGCATTCTCCTTAAAGTGGATTTTTCAATCCAAGTATATCTGGCGCAGTCAGCAACTAATGAACTACTGAAACCATCCTAAATATTGAAGAAATGTTAAGAGAAAATAAAATAATGTTTCCTTCCTACCACTGGATTGAAAAGCATGGATTTGGTTCATTATGGCCCCACAATAATCACAGGCAAAATAACAAAAGGAAATAATCTGAATCTAGTTAGAAAGTAGATTTCTGCTTTTATTCATGCTGTGGTAAATCTGGAGCCACTCATGTACAGCCTGAGGGTGGCTTTTATTCTTAATTGCTGCATTTTAGTGCTATTTATTCAGCACAAAAAGGGAAGGAGTCAACCTGGGAAGCAGAGGTGGTGATATCTGCAAGCTAATACTATACTGTGGAATAACCTGTCTTTATAAGAGTAAAGAAAATACTAATGACTTAGTTGGAAAAATAATTAAAGGATATTGGTGACATTTTTGTCAATTGGAAACATATATTTACTTGCTTTCAGTCTATGAAACAATGACTAATTTCACCAATTAATTGCTCTGATGGAGAACTGTGTATTTTAAGTCGACATACCCCTTAATTTTACATTATGCTTCATGAACCTAGTAATTTTAAATGAGTATCATTTAATTCTAAGGACAATGAATGAAATAAAGGAGACCTGGGAAGTTATGATACAATACAGAGGAGTTTCTTCCACTCCACTCAAGCCTATATGATTATTTTTCTGCTGTTTTTTTTAATAATACATTATTCCTCATAGGTCACTGTGAGGTCATTTCTACAAAAGCCTACAAAATCCTCAGATTGCTAGTTGGGAAGTGTAGCTCTGCTTACTAATCCTGCCTTAACTTTGAGTCATCTATGGATGACTGCAGCAAAGTATGAATGTTAGCTATATAATTCTGCAGTGAGGATGGAAGCAGGTTTGTCACAGTCTCATTCCTTCTCCCCCAAAGCCCTCTGTGGCATTCCGAGTGCAGGACAAGCAAGTTCTCTCAGTCTTACACAGGAGACTGTGTACATTGTGTACAAATGGCTGTAAAATAAACATGCGTGATAAGGTCACAGCAGCACAAGCAGACCCTTGCAGGGGAAGAGAACCAGGCTGTCTGTTGTGACTACAACAGGCAAGCTGAACAGCAAACGCCCATCAGTTGAGACAGGCAGAGGATACCTAAAGAGGTGGTGCCCAGAGAGGTAGAAACCCAGACCATTCTATGATTCTATGAAACTGAAATGAACTGATAGATCAAGTTGCAGCAAAGGCTAATAGCACATATTGGATTAAAAATACAGGTTTTCTGAGTCTCAGGTGAGTCTGTTAAACCCAAGATTATCTGCTCATCTAGCCCTCATCTAATTTGACCCCAGTGGGATTCTGTGTGAGAACAAGGAGAGAAGCAGGGAAAGGAAACAACAGCTGGTGCTTAGACAGATGCTTAATTTTTCTTGTGCCATTTATGCAAGTCCGTGCAACCAGCACTGAAAATCCCATGGCAGGTTTGCCCAGGAAATTAACCCAAATTACATATTTATTCAAGCTGTAGGTATTTTTCAAGTAACTCCCCCTTCTGAAAATCCAGAGATAAATATAAATTTGAACATGCATGAAAGTCACGTGAGAAAGTTGTGGCTGGTGAAGGTGAAGAGCTTTTATATATTCCGATGAGGGATAACACAATATACAGCTGAGATCTTGCGGCTTAATGCTGGAGTTGGACTGGCAAAGTAACTGAGAGCAAAGTGTGTGCACTTAACATGCTGCTCTGTGCTTTCCAGGTATGTTCATTTACTCCTTCAGGTGGTTTATGTGCAAACAAGACCTTAAGCAATAAAGAGTAACTGGATGTGTCTGCAAAGTGTTGGGCATACCATATTGCTGGAATTTGCAGTTCTGAAGGTGCATGTTGTGCAAGGTGTTATTTTGCCAGAGTGTTAGCCTGCCCTCTAGGTGCTAGACTTCTGTTCTGAGACATATTGCACAGATGGCATGTATAGGCTGGATCTGTGTGTATGTGTGTTTTCCCAGTATATAGCATTTGTTTAAAATCAAATTCTCTACCTGGAACTGGCCCTGCAGAACCTAGCTGCTTTACACTGTGTAAGGCTCCTTGTCACAGGTGCCTTTGGGGAAGTGTCAGAGGGTAAGTGCTTTCCAGACAGCTTGAGAAGTATAAGGGACTTACAGTAACAGTAAAATAGTAATAACAGTAGTAGAAATAATAATAATAATTAATAATTATTATTAATAATAATAGTGAAACAAGATGACACACAAAATTAACTTTCTTGTATGTTCCAAATATTATTTTTTTACCACCCTTTAAAAAAATAACTTTTTGTCTCCATCTGCTTCATGTATACATAACATAAGATCAGTCTTCAAATTTGAGAACCAACAGAAGGTCAGTTGTCAAGGCAGTTATTCAGCCAAGAGGTATGAAACTTGACGAGCCAAAAATAATTTGGCACTATTATATCAAAAAAACTTGAATTCTGTGCATCAATTAAATACCATGAAGATTTAGCTGAGCAGGGAAAGAGGCACTTCTTGGCTCTCCCTGTACTATGATTAAAGTGGAGATGGTGTAGTTGCATGATGTTCCCATTGTTCTTTGAAATTTGAATGGACTCATGGGACTAGAGAGGTGGTTCAAACTGTTGATGAGTTAGCCAAATTCACTCTTCACATATTGCTTTGAAGAAGGAATGGATAGTCTTGGGAGTAAAGTGGAAGTTTATGACACTAAGGAAATCATCTTGGATCTGTTCTCTGCTATTGTATTTCTTTGTTGGGATGTCCACTTAGTTCATTTGTGTCTCAGTTTCTCCACTTGTCTGAAATAAGCTGTAAGTAGCACTTTCAAGTTGTTTGAATGGGTTTACAAGCATTCTTTGAAGTTTAGCACTGCCTACTGCTATTGCTTCTTACAGTCTGATCTGTTCTTTAGGGCTTCTCCAATTTTGTACATGGATGCACTGCCCTGGTAGAGAATGAGGAAGATTAAATCATTCTGCTATGGTCAGGTCTGCTCTGATCCCGACTTTCTGTGCTTCCAAACTGAGATAATCAGCTTCTTTATGTTTATGTTTTGGAAATAAACTGTACAATAAAGATGGAGTTAATGAGAACAAATAGTACTGAGGAGTGAAAAACATGATACAACTTTATCTCTCTTGGGAGATGGAGTTACGCAGAGGGCACTGTGTTGTTAATGTATGTACCTAAGGACAGTGGTGAAGAGAAACAGTTTCAAAGAATCTGGGAAAGAAATAGTGTTACTTGAAATGCCTTTGATGTCAGGGACTGTACTGCAACTCCTGACGTATGAACTGCTTATTTGACCTTGGACTTTGCATGCATGCTTTTCTGGTGTAGTATAGATGCTTACGTCTGCAGTAGAGAGAAAGGAAATAAATCTTAGCTGGTTACTGCTTCTTACCAAACAATAGCAAAGATTAGAATGTAGTTTTCTCAGCATTTGAGAGCTGCGCACTGCATCTCTCTGAAGCTTATCTGATGCCACAACCTCTAGTTTATTAGTGTATTAATGTATTACTTCTGGTTTCTACAAGGCCTGTCTAGCTAGCCAGATGTAACCATCATGCTTCAATGTTGGCTGTTGCTTGGTAATTAACCTGGTCTTCTGGCAGGGAATATGTGTGAATTTGAATCCTTGTTAGGGGAGGAATTGATTTGATCTTACTATTACTTCAAATTCTTATTCTGAAAAAGTTGATGAATTTAGGAGAAGCAAATGAAGTGGGGAAGGTACCAATGCCAGCTTATGTGACAAAGTTTTGTACAGCGCTCAACATGTATTCTGAGGGTATTTACCGGGTGGACAGCTTTTGGCAGGGTAGCCATGTGTTCAGTGTTCCTGAGGAGACCTGGGCATATAGTTTATACTCTGTTAGGATGAAGACAGTCCTATTCAAGCTCACCAGTAGAACTCTATGTCCCAGAGATGTAAAATTGACCTCTGTGTAGTTCATAGGTGACTCAGTGGTAGCTGAAATCAGGGACTGAGGGCTGTGATTCTGGAGTTGGAAGCATCAGTTCCAATATGCTGAAGTATGTTCACAGATCCAGTCATCGGCCTTTTACTGTGAAAGTGTCCCAAAGCAGTATCATGAGGGAGGTATCCATACCTTCTCAAGTCATTTAAGTACATTAGTACTGGTTTCAGTAGAGTGGTTTTCCTATAAGCTGTCAAACTTGCTGGTAATATTCAATTTGACTGTAATCAGAGGCCTTTGATGAGTAATAGGACCTTACAAACAGAGTGCTAATTATATGAGAGATGAATGAGTCCTAACCAAGTGATAAATGAACATGTCTCTCAGTGATACCCCAGCACATATCAACTTGAAGTTCATCCAGATTCCTCACTTACTCAGTTCCCTGGGCACTGCTGAATTACAGTCTCCTTAGGTTCAGATGTTGTACATGCATTAGGTTTGACAGTGTCACTATGGAATCTTTGTATTTTAAATGTTGCTTTAGGCTTAAAAGAAGAAATACATCAGTACAAGTCTTTGCAGCTTGGCAGACAGCTCTGGGTTCACCTTGTCAGTCAGGTCTTCCTAATGCACCCTGCTTTGGAAAAGGAGAGCATCTTCTCAAAGGCAAACTAGGCTGAGCCCTGTGATCATTATTTCGTGTGAGATTTCTACATTGCAGTGTCTCATGAGTCATACTGATAATTGAGTACCACCTGACGTGAAGCACAAAGGGCTTTATGCAACTTCAGATTTCCATTTGGTATAAGTAATATACCATTAGGTGTGCCCTGTAATGATCACAGAGGTTCTACTTTTTAAAAAACTTGTTAAATTTACCAAGTTGAAGTTTATCATTAAACAACCACTAAAAGTCACTAGGGTTTCCATTCCATACAACTCAAGTTTGCTTTTTCCCCTCTTGGCCATTTTTGAACTACAGTGAAATTTTAACAGGCTCTCTTGAGGTCCAGATGATCATGTAAAGTTCAACTACTCTCTGGTGTCCAATTCAAGAATTCCCAGAATAGTGCTGTTTGGTAAGCAACACAATAATTCTCATTCCCTAATTGCCCCTTTTCCCTCTTCATATGTCTTGAGGGAAGACTAATCTTTGAGTGATAAATTTCCTCTCACAGAGTTTTTACTGCATGGTTTAAGGTTCCTCTCAGAGCTGGTTAATTACAAATCACATGCAATTTCTGACAAAGCTTAGGGATCTTGAGTTAACAACTTCTTGACTTTTTTAAAATCAGTGAAAAAGATGGTGACAAAACACTTTGCAAGAAGGTATCAGCTGTGTTGTTGATGTGTTACGTAGCCTAAAACCAAGTTGTTAGCTGTCCTCTTCAGAGGTGAAAGAGCTTTTAGGCTGCAGATAATGTATAGTCTCAGACAGTCAGGATCAGGCATGTCATAATTTTCAGTCTTGAAAATAGCTATGGTGTTCTGACAGTTCCATGGGATATATACCCTTTACCAAACAATTTCACATTTATCAATCCAAATGCCATAGGAAAAGATTCCTCTTTCCAGAAAATCAGCTTCCTCTGAGGAAAAGAAAAAAGCTGTAAAGACTTCTGATCTTTTCATAAAGAGGCATGAATATTCCTGTTCTGGTTAAGGATGAAAAAGACATTAAAGTTGAAACTGTCATAGCTATGAAAGAATGCTTGGCTTGACACCTGTGTATGGGAAAGGAAGGAGTGCATTTGTAGATTTATGGGCAACTTAATAAATATTAGGACTTGCTTTAACTGTGCTTGCATATGGAAGAAAACAATAAGTAAGTAATGATTAAAATATTTGACAATCAAATATTTCTAAATGAAGCTATTCTTTGGCAACTTGGCCATGATCTTATTTTGTTTATTACAAGTTGCAGGAAAATTTTTGTTTTATGTGGTAAGTACGAGGGTTACGATAGATATTTACAGATATTTACATAGATCAATTACATGTAAGATACACCTCAAAAACTTCAAGATTCTATACTGGTTAAAAAAGATATTCTCGTTCAGATCAAAGTCCAACAGCCATCATTCAGAAAAAGAAAAGATCAATCAAATCAGCATCATGTTCCTTAAATACATCCAATATATGTTCTGGTTAATATCAACAATAAATTGGTGTCCAGTTAGGGAAATGGAATCAGAAGCCTTCTTGAAGCAATTATAAAGAGTCGATAAATTTGAAGAAATTGAGTAAGCAGTCTCATCTTAGTTGCCTCTTAACAGCACAAAATGTCAGAAGTCTGAAAAAGTAATGAAATTATTCTTATTTTTTTCAGACTTTTTTGTGATAAAGTCTCCCTTTTAACAAAAAGCTCAGGTAATGAAATGAAAAATAATTTTAATTTCTAATTTTGTTATTTATGGTTTCATGAGTGACTGATGTTAACATTCTAAAAGCTTAAATACAAGCTTCTGCCAGCCTGCAGACTTACAAATATGCATTGTAACTCTGATCTGTTGACCAATTTATTCCTCCCCTTCTGTTCTCGGTAAGAGTTCAGATTCATTCAAACAGAATAATTTCAAAATGATTAAACTCAGTTTCCAGTGCTGCAGGTAGACTTTCACCTTTTTCTGCTTCGTTAAATTGCATTACCTTGGGGTAACTGGCTAGAGAATAAGCTTGTACAACCACTTTACTACAAGAGGTATTTTACTCAAGAGAGTAACTCCATGGCTGGATGAAGGAATATTTCAAATGTTGATGTAAGAGGACCATCAGCAATTTGGATGAGCTATGTCACTCTAGCTGTTTTTCTCCACTTGATATTAGTATCTTCAGGACAGTACTACTAGCTGGGTTGCACTGATACATGCTGGATAGAAACCAGCTGCTGAACCAGAACTGTGGTTTTTTTTAACGTGTGAGACACTTGGGAAGGAGGGGAAGAGTAGAAGCTGGGGGTCTAAATAACGCTTTTGAAAGTGGCCACTTAAAGGGAAATTTTTATTTTGCTGAGATAATTTTTTTTCAGTAAATGTTCATTTACATCTATTCTGTTGAGTGATTCTGAAAATATTGTTTTCCAAACTAACATGCCTTTAGAGCCTCTCATCTCATGTCCAAGATAATTAGGTTATTTTGGTTTGGTTCCTGTCAAACTCTTGTTTTACTTCAGGTCTGTTCACAGTTTTCCATCCCTCACACCTCCCGTGTTTAAGCAGCCATATCATTAGCAATGAGAGTGGGGGCTGCGGTGGTATTTCATTCACTGTGGAATTTTTTCAGCCTTATTGAAACAAGTCCCGTGTAACCATTCATCCAAATCTCCTGGGCTTTCAGGGGACATCTCAGTAGATATTTTCCCTCTACGTTGGCTAATCTCCAAGAGCTCAGTTTTGCTGCAAGATTCGCTGATCTGCCTTGTCTTGGCACACGTCTGCTTATGGCATATAATGTTCCTTTTATGAGAGATCCAGCTGCAAATTACCCTGACACCTGGGAATTCTCTGCTAGTGTCTCATCAGTGTAGCTACAGCAATGCCAGCAAAATCCACTGACCTCAGTTACAGGACATACTAGGATTATATAAGCATTCAAGACATGCTGTACCCAACTACAAAGCCTTGAGTCTCTTCATGGTGGAATTATTTCTTTGAGATTGCCACAGCCAGAACTATTTGGGAGTGAGAGTCTGCTAAAGCATGGCACCCATTTACAGGGCCATTTGCCAGTTCTCAATGGCATAAATCACACTGAGTGTGTGGCTCTCACGGGAACCAGCTGTTGGGTTTGGAGCTTGTTCAGAAAACAGCTTACCTGGGAGAGGAGAAGCTTTTTTTTTCCTGAGTTACAACATATTTTCCTGTTTGCAGGGCATCTTGTACTGCACTTATCTGTACCTTAGAAATTAATAAGGGATTAGTTAAAACTGCCAAAATAACATTTCATATTTATAAACGCTAATGTTCTATATGAATACATTATTTGTATATATCATCTCCTTTAGCTGAGGGAATATGGATATTTCTAAACTTCTTTCTCATGAGCTTTGATGGCTTTAAGCTTTTCCAAGCTTCTTCTCTCCCACAAAAAGCTATTTCTATTTTTAAGCAAGATCGTGCTTTATGGGTGTAACAATAGAGTTCATGGACAACCTTGTATGATATATGGGAACAAGGATATAAAGACAGCTTGAAAGAAAGAGCCAGAGCTGAAAGGCAAGAATCAACCAGCAGGTAGGTCAATGACTGTGAGACTGGAGTAGGTCAGAGCCATGGGAGGTGAAGGACCAGTCAAATCGACAGATTTTAAAAAGCCTGCTTTTTCCAATGACTAATCATGCCAATGGCCAGATTCCTTTTCCAGCTGCAAGGATAGTGCTCCAGGTGCGTACTCATAAACACTGTTTATTTTTAATAATTTGAGACTT
The DNA here is from genome assembly GCA_013398125.1 of Aegotheles bennettii. Taxonomy (NCBI): domain Eukaryota; kingdom Metazoa; phylum Chordata; class Aves; order Caprimulgiformes; family Aegothelidae; genus Aegotheles; species Aegotheles bennettii. Next base: position 624,578 of record VZRW01006083.1, on the reverse strand, counting down.
GATTTAGCTAACAGCATAGAGAACTAGATCAAGTAATGGGAATAAGTATCCCAATAGCCAAGCACCAGAGCTGGCTCTTACCCTTCTCCAGTGACTGTGTATTGATACTTTCTATGAACTGCCCTTTATATAAACTCATCTCGAGAGTGTGACTCCTTCCCACATTTCAAAAGGCTTGAGTGTACATTGCTTGCTCTGGGTGATCTCATCCCTGGTCAGACAATGATCTTTGTGAATCCTCCTCCCAAACAATGTGGAAGAATGTCTGTCAGGACATAAACGGTGGCTTATCCTGTCACTGTTCTACACTGCTGTAGGCCATGGCCTTGAAACAAAAAGGATGTAATGTAGATTACTGTAGTCAAGGTAACACCATGCCTTTAAATGGTTCCTGCTGTGCTTCTCAGAGAAGGGATAAAGAAACCCCTTATGCTCAGCTGACTAGGACCTCACTCAAGAAAGAAAGAAACCTTTTCACACTCCCCTGAAATCCTATTTTAGGTCTGAGAATAGTGATGCTATAGATTAAATAGCTAGAAATAGCTACTTAAATTTCTTTTGTTGGGATCTGCATTGTTAGTGCCCCTTCCCTGTACCCTTTAGAAGTAGTTTTGTTAGAATACTGCAGCATTTACCTTTGAACTGCTGGCTGATCAGTGCTATGCATAACACAACTAATAAATGCTTATAGTATTTAAAAGGGAAAAAAAGTGGTTTTTTCTAGTTTTTGCCAATTTTCTTATTGAATTACAGTCTATCATCTTCTGGGAAGAAGGCTTACATTTGTATTTTTCACCTTTCAGAAGAAAAAAATCCATCCAAAGCTGGCTAAGAAAAATTTTTAGCCAAGGTTCTGCTTTGTAGCACAGTGACTGCTTTGAGATTTGTGATTTTTTTTTTGCTAGTTTTCAAATGACGCAGATTGTAATTATTTCAAGAAATGTAAAGAGTGTTGTTGAATGTGTTTTTCAGGCTTGTGCATGACAATTTTATGGCCCATAAGTAAAAATCTATAAAAAAAAGAGAAAGTTTTCCTATAGCTATGCATGTCAGTCACAGTGCTATTCAGCTCCTGAGTGCTGGCCACAAGAGGTAAACACAGAGCTCCTCAGACTGTGTTTGGTCTCCAGGAAGAACTGGAGCAATTTGAACACTGGCCTGAATTAAGCAGTTGTCAGCAAGTCTATATATTGCCGTGGCATCTGAGAGATGGTGGCAGATGACAGCAGCTCTCCCCTGAATGCTGGAAAAAAACCTATTCTGTACCTACTAACACCAAACCTACTGGCTGGTCCTTTTTTGGCATCAGATACCAGCTTTGAATTAGCTGTTGAGAAACCTATCCTAATGCATAGACTTGCAGCACTAAATAAACTTTCATTAGAAGAACTAAACCATATTTTAGTCATCAGTTAAGTGTAGTAATGCTGCAGGAAAAATAAAACTGAGATTTAACTTCCAAATTCAGACAAACATGTTGCCTGTTTTTCTTTTCTGTTGACCAGAAAGGTGGCATGCTTAGTTCTGAACGGCCATAAGACACATGTCAGTTATTAAAAGATTATAATAATTTTTTAAAAAGAAACCAAAAGAAAAAACTGACGTTTATTCCCCTAAAATTTTCTTAGATGTTTTCCTGGGATTTTTCTCCTCTTCTCCATGTAGTACAATTGAAGACATGTATATATAGTAGAAAGTACAGATACATATTTTCAAATATGAAAGAATTTAAAACATCTAAACCAACTTTAGTTTTTCAGCTCTCATTTTGAAAGTTTTGTGCTTCAATTACATTTTGCTTCTGGAGTGAAAGTGGCAGGCATGGAAGAGAAAAGGAAAGCTTATCTCAAAAAAACCTTCTGTTGTATTAGTGTTTGTGTCTTCTAACACAGCAATGCCCAAGATAAGTGTTTATAATAGACTTGCAAAAGTACTACTTAATGCTACAGGTCACAACATACAACAACTTTCTTGGGGAAAATTCTTGAAAAGAGCATGGACAATCATGCCACGTCCAATAATATGTAGTTTGAAGAATGAAAAAGCAAAAGGATTTCCTGGTTTGAAACTTAGTCTGTGTAAACTGTTAGTGGGTCAGTAAATGTACCTTCTAAACAAACCAGGAGGTTTTTCCCACATCCTCTGAGAGTTTGAGAGGATTAATGTGCCTAAAGCTGGTAGTGAGCTGTAGAAAATGGAAAGTAAACACCATTCAGATCTTTATTTTCCTACTGGCTGCCTCCTATGTTTCTGGTGTGATTCTTACAACATGTGCTTTGTTGACCCTTTAGAACATCTGCCACAGCAGATCACATGTTTGGAACCCTATAAATGTGCAATACACTATTGTATCTCCCCAAAAAGGGACAAAAAAATATGATTTTACAACTTTTAAAGAAGGTATAACATGGGAGAGAAATAATGAAGTAGTCTGGGATGGCATAAGCCAAGTGGGGCTACAAATAAGTATATGGGGAGTTGTTGCTTTTGCTTAAATCCAGTAAATTGCATTGTTTGCCATTAGACTTTGGTGGCTACTCAGGATTTATAAAGACAGCTGCATATTGATATGAGTGTTGCTTAGGTTGAATTTTTCATCGCTAGAGCTATTAGTGAAATGCTGGATGCTGATCACACCACGCAACATCTGCAACTTCAAAATTGGTTTGATAGCTCAAAGCAAATGGAAGGAAAAAAGGTATCATGGAATTATATCCAAATGTCTGGGGTTTTTCAGATTAAAAGCTGAATTTTTAGCTTGATGAAGACATGTAGTCTTGAAAGAGACTATGATACTGAATGGATGATTGTGGGAGAACAAAACTGAAAATCTAGTGATTCAAAACACGATTTCCACTCTCATTCAGTCTGAGGAAAAAGTGTCATCACAACCACAAGGGTGCATGTCTGTCTTTGGTCATTGTCAGAACATTGTGTGTCTCTGCAGTTTATTTATTTTTTGGTAAACAAAAGTGCTATTAGGCTGCAAAGTATTTCTGCTGATGTGAACTGTCAGTTGATGGAAACTGCTCTGCCTACCTCTCCTGTTAGGGCTCCAGTGTCCGTCGTGCCATTTTTGAGAACACCATGTAAAGGGCTTTTCACCAGCACTTAGTGTTTTCCAGGTGCCATGTCATTTCACGGGTGGAAATTGGCAAAGGTATTGTGTTTCTAAACAAGTATCCCTTTTCTTTCATAGCTACAACTGTCCAGCAAATGTGTCTTTAGCAGCAATGAATGTAGATACTTTCTGCAACTGCACAACACTTAATAATTTTCTTCTTTTCCGTGGTGCAAATCATAGAAATCCCATTGGTTTGGTGCCAGTTCAATCTCATTCATCTTTAATCAGCAAGAACTACAAGGGCTTTTATTCCTTAACTTTTGTGTCTGAAGTATATGTAGCTTTTCTGCATCTTAATCTTTCATACCATTTTCACTTACACGAGGTTAGGAAATAAGTCTAAGTGAAATCTCCTTTTGGCTTAAGTGGCATGTACAGTCACTAAAGAAATAAACCTAAAACATAGACTCAAAACACAGTGTGAAACCTTTTGATGATGTGTCTTCAAGTCATATTGATTTACAGTATTACTCTCTAGGATACAGCTTTCTGCAGCTTCCAACCTCTCTAGGAGGAATGGAAGTTATCCATAGGACTTCTGGGAAGAAGGCTGTCCACAGGGAAATAGCTGGAGCAAAAGGAAAAAGGAAAATTAAGTCTGGCTGTCTAATCATGTGCCTTGAAGTGAAAGACAGAGTCCTGTCAGTGGATGCCAGACTAAAAAGCAGAAGGGGAACAGCCCTGTCTCCTGAGCAGGCTGTGACAAAGAAGGAGGCAGGTGACCTTCTCGTTGTAAGTGGCTGTTGCTGTGGCTGCTTCATACACTTTTAAAATATTAATTGACTACAGAACAAACTAAAATATGCTGTGGTTTTCAATTGCAGAAAACAAAGAAGAAGCAAAATATCAACAAAACATATTTTACATTTGTTATTGATATGTTGAATCTTATGGTAAAAGCTATTATGTCCCAAATAACTCTCATGAGTGATACTGCAATTTGTGAGTAAAACGAATAGAGCTGGATTGTCACGGAGTCAATGGCTGTGCTGATGGCCCAGAAACTTCTCTTTGGCTGGCAGAGTGTCACCACAGCATAGTGGTGAAAAGAAAGTAAGCATTTCATCTTCCTTATGGATATGCTGGCACCTATCCCTTGTGGGCTAAAAGCAGGAAAAAAATGAATTTATACACAGGGTTTGAGACTGTCCAGCTTTTTAAAATAAATCAGTCTCTGTTGCTGTTGCAGAGCATGCACTCCATTCAGCCAGGATGGAAATACATCCTGATTGTCTGTGAAAAATGAAACTGCAGTGCCTGACCTTCATCTAAAGAAAGGGAGCTCAGAAGTCCATACCCAGATTTGTGTCCTGGCTAATTTTTTTGTATCTGTGTGTCAGGATGCAGAGCATTGAGGCATCCTCAAGTCATCAGCTTCACTTCAGGAGTGCTAGAGGAGTCAAGCATTGGGACAAGCTATAGGAAAGCAGGAGATTTCTGTGTATAATACTGAGTTTGAGTGGTTGGAGTTTTGGAGAGTACTTGTCTGTCACATAGACTGAGGCACTTCTTTGAGACTCTCTTCTCTCAAAAAACCCAGGTAATTGGCAGCAGAGAGAACATATAAATAGCTCCTTGATGAGACAGGCCTCTAATGAAGCAAACACTGACAGCCTAGCCAACTTCTTTCTACAGCAGTCCCCTCCAATTACTGGGAGAAAACAGGCTGTATCAAGGAAAGAAGAGTGAGAAATAGCATCTTGAAATAGGATAGGACACAGGGTGGGAAACAGAGGATGAGGCTTGTGCAGAAAAGGTGTAGTCCTAATACCAGCAAGAGGCTTTCCTAGCATGTGAAGCTAAGGCACAATACTGTTCACTGGAGGATTAACCAGGGGGAAAAATGCTTCTGAATGCTGAACAATCATCAGAATTATTTAAATGCTAGAAATCCCCAGTTGTTATTCAGTTGACAAATAAAAACTGTATTTCTCATGAGCACTGTGATACAGCTTTATGCTTTGAAAAAGGACTCTTCTAATCAAGTGGTTAGCTTAGCCAGCTTAAACAGAAGACTAAAATATAGGGCTGTGACTTTATTCAGCAAGTAATCTTCTGTTTTTATATAGGTATCAGCCCTGCTATGTTCCTGTTGCATAGCTTACTCTTTGGACAGCAAAATAGAGGTTTGTTTTGCACTTTTCAATGCATCAGTTTTACTCCACAAACTTAATACAGAGAAAATCTAAATATACCCTAGTAGATACCATGTGAGGCTTGCATTCAAAAAGATTTTGTAAGTGCCTTGGAGCAGAGCAGATACTCCTGTCTTGCTTTATACTTTGCTGTGACCATGGAGTCTGTCAAAGCAACTGGCACTTTTTCACTGCAGTCTTCTGTATGCAAGATTTTTTCTGCAATATCTACTATACATCCACCCAGCTCTGACACATTTTGTTACAAATCCAGCCTCTGTAACTCTTCAAAATGTGGTTCTTCTCCATATGAAGAATACGTATGGGATATACTTGTATTCTTAAGTGATCTTAATGGATCTGATTCTGATTCACAGGCTTTGGGGACCTGACAGAGACTGAGCAAATTATTATACCTTTGATAAATGTCTTACATTAATCTAAATAAGTAATTCCAAAATCGAGGTACTGTTTTGGTCTCTGTTCGGCAATAACAAGTACAGTGCAGGGATGAGAGCTCTTTAAGTCTCTGAGTGGGTAGATGTTCTCTAAACACAGGTATCTCCAGTTGTTATCCTTGAAACTGAGTATATAGTTCTTTAGGTCTAAAGGCTTACTCTGGAAAAAGGAAGGTCAAAAGCAGAAGCTTTTGAGGAAGGTCAGAGAAGGAGCTATCTGTTACAAATTGTCTGACCAGTAATTTTGCAAGATGATCTGACAGGGGCACTGTCATTTTTAGTACTCCCATCTCTGCTTACTGGAGCTCTTGTAACCAGTCTGAGCCACTCAGTGGGTCATGCTGGAAAAGCAAATCAAAACCCTAAGTGATGCCTCTTGTGAGGAGATGGTAATTACTGACTAGGGCATGAATTAATTATTTTGATGGTCGTGTGCAAAAGGAGAAACATTTTGGAACAGTTTCTTGTGGTTGTTATTCACTGGCTTGTACTTCTGGAACTTCTAGTAAATTCTTACGTTGGGTAAATCCTGGGTGCTCTGGGCGCTACCATGTGTATGAAAGAATATGATAAATATTGCTGCTACTATTGTATTACATAGTGCAATAATAAATAAAGATAGCAATGGAGCCTTATACATTTGTATCACACTATGCAGGCAAGATCAATTGATCACATAAATGGTGTCTCACTCCTAAAATGCAACCACCTCTAGGAAGGAACACCACAAGTGTTGTCACACTACAGAGAAATTTGAGACAGGAAAGGTAAAAATACCAGCTACAACTGTGTCTGTGCATAAATTTATACAGTTGTAATAAATTTATCCACTAGAATTTCCTGCTTGGAAAATTCAGGAACATATCTGATTAAAAAAAAAAATAAAAATAAAACCAGTGCATGATTATCCCTCTTTTCCCAATCAATACAGTCCCCCCAGCAGGGTAGCTTATTCAAAAGTACTCATCATATCTGCTTTGTGTGTAGAAAGGCTCTTATCACCTCTGTGTGACTTTACAGTGGTGAGGTTGTCCTGCTCTGGCAGGGGGGTTGGACTAGATGATCTTTCGAGGTCCCTTCCAACCCCTAACATTCTGTGATTCTGTGTGATTCTGTGAAATGCTGCTTCCATTTCAGGCACTGAGCTGTGGATCAGGGTCACAGATGTGGCCACAGAAAATCGAGCATAATCTACTGTGTGTTTGTGAAACTGAAAACTTTGAAAGCTATTGTGCTCAAGGCTTACAGCAATAAACTGGGCCTTCCTAACAAATCCCAGGCCTGTGTTTGCAAGCTGTGTAACAAGCTTGTAACAGATCCTTCCCTATCACTTTCACTGGGGTAACTCACTCCTGCTTCCTTCAAAACACCCCATTTACACCTCTTTGAATCTAAAGATTATTTCCCTTTCCTTTTCTGCTGTTAGGGGACCTCTCCTTCTTTGTTACCTTTCTTTCTTTCAGGGGCTCTGTGTTTGTCTTTGTGTGGCAGACATACTTACTTAGGCGAAAAGTATCTAGTAGCAGAGCAGGGTAAGAATACATATATACTTAAACATTCATCCAGTCCTACTGCCAAAACCAGATTTACCATCCACCTACACCGTTACATTTCAAGCCTTGCTAAAATACTTTTTCCAGTATTTTTTGCATAGTCAGAGTCCAGACATAGCTGGTGCTTTAGTAAGAGTCTTAAGTTTATATTGCAGACAGACAGCTGCCTGCTCTATGGTTGTAGGATCCTATGTGTCTTCACCAGCCACCATGGCTTTATCACCACAATACTCTCAGTCCAGGGTAGAGGGACCTCAACAACAATAAGACACGCAATATATATATTTTTGGTATAGATTAGGTGTACTCTAAAGCCTGCTCTGGGCTACTCAGGCTTTGATAGTAGGGCCCCTAAGTCTTGCAAGGACTTGAAAGAGAGGAGAGGAACAATGCAGTTACTTAAGCTGCTATGATCTTTTTGATTTGCTAATCATGATTTGCTAATTCCAACTCAAGTGCCAGTTCTGCTCATGAATATATTGTGTGATTATCAGCAACACAAGTATTTTGCTTTCTTGCTTTTTCTGTGGTGCACATTTTATTGTTGAATTCTGTTGAAAATTCCTTTTTTAATATAATCAAATAGATCAAAAATATTCTCTGTGGTTGTTTCTGAGCTATGATATCCTTACTGCTGATGAAGTTATTTGAAAACAGTGCTTCACCATATTTCTTTATTGAATTTGCCTGTGGTCTAGGGTACACTGAAAATAACAGCCATCTTACTTCTAGAGGGTGGCTTAGCCAACCTGAAATCTAAATCCAAGCAAGAAAGATCAGATCAAGTATCATTTTAGTCATATCATTGATTGCTTTCTCTGGCAAAAACAATTCAACACCACAGATATTGACTAACTAATTAGAGAGGGCAAAGTGATCCAAGAAGTGATTAAAAAAAAAGGGATTTAAAAATTATTCCATAAAGTATCTTTTTATATGCACTCCACACTGAATGAGCATTTATCAATGGTTTTGAAAATCCCTTTTCCAATTGTTCATGTTAATGAACATAGGGTTAAAATTAATTGTCAGTAGAGCAGCACTGCAGTTCTTCCTATACAATCTGTGGCCTGGACAAATCATCATTTTAAAATACGCCTTTTCTAACAGAGTGTCAGCCAGATACCTTAGCGATCGCATGGAACTACACCAAGAATAATAATGACTATTTTTTTTTAATTATGAATTTAATATTGTTGAAATGCCCAGCTGACAAGTTCTTTTCCAGTTCCACATGCAGTGAAATCCATTTTCATCAGCCTCTGCTTTGGGAGATCTATGCACTGTAATACCATCTATTAGAATCTATGTGCTGTATCATTGCACATTATGGATAAACTTACAGATTTTCACCTAATGTTTGGGGGGTCATAAAGAAGGAATAGAAATACAGAAAATGCTATAATCTCTTTAGCTTCTTTATGCACTTCATTTACAAAAGACCATAAAATGGATAGTAAAATATTTACTAGTTCTTTGCAGTTATCAAATGGCAAAGATTGAATTGTATAGTGTCTCACTTCTGCAGAAAGACAGCTTGAGCCTGCAGAAGGCAGGCACTGGAAGAAATAGACTTTGTAACCAGTGTGCTCTGAGGACTAATACAAATCTCATACCTGTCCCTGCATCACTGGAATTGGGACTTTTGATATTTATTTTAGCTCCAGAGAAGTGGGGTTTTTTTTTGTCATCGGAGATGAGAAACGAATGCATGTTTTGATAGCTGCAAATGATCTCATGGAAATGATACAAGAAAAAGTGAACAACAGAAAGTCTCGACTAAGTTATTTGATGTTATATTGTAGCAGACAGCTCATGTATAGGTGCACGCTTATTGCAGCTCAGCTGAGGAATAGTAACCTTTTCATTCTCCTTAAGTGTGTGTCACAAAGTATGTGTTTTACTAGGAAAGGCTTTGGTTCAGTCAAGCTCTTGAACCTCAACAGAGTGACATATTTAAGTGCAGTGTGTGTTTAAAGTTCAAAATCAGAAACATCTCCCAACCTTGTAGTTCCACAAAAGGAAAGAGTATAACAGATCATAATATAACATGCTGGAAAATTAACATTGTAGTTATCAGTCTGAAAAACACTATTTCACAAACCTTAGAGTTTCTGTCTTTAAAATCAGACTTTTTCTAATTTCACCTCTACCTTACATGAACCAGTCTGTCCAGTCTAAGCTGTTTTTATTTCAGCTGGTTGAAAAGCAACTCCTGCCTTGATTGTACCATCCACAATAGCAATGCAGGGATAATCCTCTTTCCAGTGCAAATCATAATCTGAACATAGTTAACTCATGAAATCTGTGTGGATTTTATGGATTTTTTCATCCATTTAATGACACTTGAAGATGACTCAATGCAGACTTAAGCAGATCCCATTGTTCTGCTATCTTACGAGTTGTTTTCTGTATCTCTAGGCAGAAAATTTTTTTCTATTGTTGTTTTAGAGGGCTTAAAAATTCTGTGCATTCCATACTATTTTCTTTCACATGTATTGTATTTTCTCTATTATATTTCTCTATATTATATTTTCTATTATATTTCTCTAGTCTCTTTTTGCCACTAGGTAATATGTTCTTTATGAAATGTATACATCCTGACATTTCATGCCTGGGATAATAGTCTAGCATTCTCATTCTGGAATCCAGCTCCTTATTCACAAAAGTGTAGAAAGCCACAAATATAAATGAAGTTTAAATGCAAATATACAACTAGCAATTGCCTGCAGAATACAAAATAGAGAAAGGTTTTATTAATTTAATCTTTAGTAATACTTTATCTGGCAAACAAGCTTGTCTTTGTTCACTGAGAGAGAAAAGCCTTCTTTAGCTGCCTGTCCTTCCCATTGTGTTGGGCTAATTTTTATACTATTTTTTTTTAATAACAACCATCACTAGTCTAGTTAACTTGAGCACTTAGTCATAACCATTGAATGCATCCTTGTAAGAAAAGAGAAGCAATATCCCTTTTTACCAATAGAGGGTTCTGTTCACCAAAGTGTTTCCCTGTTACACTGCCCATTGTTGGCAGTTCCATTGCCAGTGTTTCACCGATGGATCCCCAGGAATCCAGCTGTGACACCCCAGCTGTTGATGAGTGAGGTGGCAACTCTGTCCTGCTGGGAGAGGTGGGGACCATGGTATGGTCTGGCCACAGCATGATGGTCTGATTCCTTCTGACTGGGAAGTCACCTCTGCTAGCCAAACAAATGCTGGAAAGGATGGAGAGTCCTAAATCCTGTTCCCTTTGTGGGAATTAGACACCTAAATCAAGTGGGGATTTATGGCTCAAAAGACACCCCTGGACTTGCACAGCTAAACAATTCCTTTAAAAAACTGCGTCCACAGAGAGGACCCTAAACACCTGAGTGCAGTCCAGTCTAAAGGAGATGCTTTTTCTGTCCCTCATGTTCAGAGTGTGACACCATGCAAAGAAGGAAATCAGGCCTTACTGAGCCTAAGAAGAGGGCTGCTTACTTCAGAGAGTGGGGTTTGGTTCTAGTTCTGGCTCACCACTGCAAGCAGAAGACACACTTTTCTCATTTAAGACCCAGGACCCAGGGCTGGTCTCTTCTTACCTACTGCCAGTCAGGAAACTAGCAGTGCTGAAGTGTCATCTGTAAAGTCATAGTCTTAGTGCAGCTCCTTTTGCTGAACATTAAGTTCTCAACACTACTGGACATGGCCAGGTTTTAGTCATCTCTCTGGAATATATTTATATTTATTTACATAACACCTAAATCTCCTCTGATTTTCTCACATTGGCAGTCTGTTTTGGGCTTTTTTGATAGACACTTGGAGGTCAATTATAATTTTTACATATAATATATAATTATAAATAAATATTTGTCCATAAAGAAAATTATTATCCTGTAAGACATGAATATGCAACTGTTTAGAGTGTAACCAACAAAGATTAACTTTTTTATTTTTTATTATTACTCTTGCAGTTCTGAAAGCATGCACGTGAGCTCATAGAAACTCTGCTATTCTGTAATTACAAATAATAAAACCATGTTGTAGCTGGCAAATGTGGAGTGTTCACAATAGAGTTAGCAAAATAACTCACAAGAGTTTATTGCTCTTTTATGAATTAGAAGGTGGAAAGCAAAATGGTATGAGATTTCATAGCTACTTTGGCTAGTTGATAGGAACTCTGTCAAAATTCTTTGAATTCACAGCATCATTCCAACTAAATATATGTATCCACCACTGCAAGCACAGACATCTCTAAACCGAGATGTTAATGCCTTCTACACCCTGACTATTCTAGATAAGAATTCAAGAACCACAGAGGAGCCTGAAGACAATGCATTGGTTCTAATTTACCCATGGCAATGGCAGGTTTTTCAGTCTTTGTGTTTGCTACATATTTTAATTTCACTGATGTAAGAAGAATGTTTTCCACTGATTCCATTGGAGCTATAGATTTTACCCATGTTTTGTTACATATGTTAAATATTGCCAGATAGATGGCCTTAGACAGATGATTTACTTCAAAAGGGTGTTTGAACCAAGTTGTCTGAGTTTGCACCAATGCAGATGAAAAGTGCTCATTAGGTCTGTTCTGCTATTTCAGCTTTGCATGGTGTGTTCTGGTTTGAGAAGGGGCAGAAAATAGCAGCAGGGGGACAGGGAATGAAGGATAACCCCCGTGTTGCTGCAGATATCTTGTCTGACCTTCTCCCAAAGAGTGCTGCAAGAGCAATTAACAAACTCAGAAAACCAAAGCTGAGACCCTTCTGCTGCTCTTGCCTGTAGGTGGTTTGTCTGGGTCTTTCGGTTCCTCCATGTGCTCAGCAATGTCTAAGGTGGCAGAAACTCTAGCAAAAATGGGCATAGAAATGTATCTAGATCTCTTTTGTATAGATGAAAATGAGAGATTAAGTTCAAGCGACTATGAAAGTATATCCTTTACAGAAACAGTATCACGGCAGCTTTGTGTTACACTCCCTATGGAAACAGGGTATTTACTTTTAAATTACTTCCCTATTATCAACCTGTTAAGATATCCACAGTTTATGAAATAATATAGCGGGGAGGTGGTGGTGGGGGGGGGAATGGCTTGAACTCCTGTTACAAAAAAAGCCAAATCACTTATGTATAATTTATTTGCTTCTCTCAGCTGTCAATCTAATTTTCCTGCCTCCACTCATCATATTTTTGCTGTCTGTTCCTTAACAGATTTTGTTTTGATTACTTCTGTTCAGATTCTGTCTGTCATCTCAGTGTCTAAGCCGACCATATGTTAGCTTGACCTACTACCAAAAAAACCTCAATCCGAGTTCACTTGAGAAGTTACTGTTGTTATTATTTGAAGATTTATAAATTTGTCAATGGCATTTGGTTCTTTACCACCTGCCCTGAAATCTGGTCTGTTTTTTTCACTGCTGGGAAAAAAATAATAATTTCTGCCTTCAGATAGAAATAACAACCCTTCCAATAAAACAGCATCTTTTTCTACTAAAATGCTTTCTATCTGAGATACACAATGGGGAAATAGTACTATTGCCATTTTGTTTCTTCGGAAATTGAGACACAGATGAACAGTCTGATTCAGCTGATGTTAGTCAAAAGGATGGTGGTAAAATGAAGACTGCTTTCAAGCTTATCATCAATGTTGGAGAAAGAATCAAGCGTTTCACTTTAACTTGGAGATGCAGAAGTCAATCAGAGAGAAAACATAGCCACTCTTTGAACTCTGCCCTCTCTGATGCTCTCACTGCCTCCTTTGCCTTTCCTGCAAAAGCAAGAGAGGAGATGCTGAGAAAGATCTGGAGACCTTATCATGGGCTGTTTTGCTTATGTGTCCTAGTGTTGACCTTGAGTGGAGTGATGAACAGAGCCACTGTCTCCTGATTTTCCAGTTTGTGGCATAATGTCGGGACTGTTCACTCTCACTCAACAAAAGAGACACCCAGGAATGAGTCTGTAAATAGTGGGGTGCAACTTCCTTTTTGCTGCTTTGGCAATGCCCCAAGCTTTGCATTTTTAGTCATTCAGTGCTCTCATAATAAATCCCTCAAAGCTTACATCTGAGCCTTGTCTTTATGCATGAAAATGAGACCTCTGCCGCTTGTGCCCAAAGCTGCTTCCTTTGTAATGAATTGTCCATCTTCCCTCTTTCATTCCCTGCTGCAACACTGCTAAATACTGTGTTGCATTGAGCTTAACCCTTCAAAGCAGAGTGATATATGAGTCATAAATGCTGAAGATACCCCTGGGGAGACAGAAGGAGAATGATGTGCTAGAAACAGGTAGTTATTATTTGAATAATGCAGAGACATAATTTGAAAATTAATTTTCACTGTAGTGTTGACCTGGAGATAGGTCAGGCTGTATATCTGTCTCTTGTTCAGCGTTCAATATTCCTTCCTTTATTTTTACTTGACTTTATAATTCGTACCTCTTCCCTGCAACTAGCCAAATGATAAGCAGTGCATTTGCTAAACAGTTGTGTTGTTTGTGTTATCTCTCCACTCGCTCAGAACTATAACAGGATGTTTATCTACTGAGGAAAAACCTGCCTCTCATTTACTCTGCAAAGCACTCCACTGCCTTCATAGTAACTGTAGCTGCAATTATCATTGTTGGCATCCAGAGATAGTGATTTTTCTATTTACACTTCATGCCTGGCCCTTGTGAAGTTTAATAAATGAAGTCAGCAGTTACATTATCATTTGATAGACTCATGGCCCGATAGTACCTGCTGAAATATGCAATAAATAAAGGTCCTAGAGGGAAGGAAAGAAGTTAGAAAAAACAACATTGTGTAGTTTTCAAAAAGAATTGAATTTTTTCTTTTACCTTGTGTGAAGAAATTTAATTACAGTTTATCTGTTTTGTTTAGTTGTTACTTTCTTTTGTTATTTTGTAAGTCACCTACAGGAATTCATTAGTCTAAGCGAAATTTAACTTAGGATGCAGGACATAAAGCAAAAAACACTCATAGGGAAGAATGGCCTGGTATTTTGCCGAGGTCTTCACTGGCAATAGCTGGATAGGGCTTGTGGGCTGTTGATAGAGAAGCATTAATGCAAAACGTGCCTCCATCAGCCTACTCTAGTAGGGATGTCATGATGCTCCTTCGGTGGGTGCTAGGACTAGCTACTCCACAGAGCTGGAAACAGCCCAGCCAAGATGCATAAGAAAAGATTCAGCCTTAACAGCAAATACAGCCAGATCCTCTGGAGGCAACAAAGTCTTGGTAGTGGAGCAGTCCTTCCTATTGCGAAATCAAGGGCAAAAGTCCCATTTCAGTACAAGGTTGAGGACAGCTGAATTTTACCAGTTATACCAAGGATTTGCCTTAGTGGGTTTTCTCTTTGAGCCAGGCAGCAAATGCTGTCATGACTAGCAGTGTATGCCTGGTAATAGGTGCTGTGCATAAACTCAAATAGACTGTTCACCACTAAGCAAATAGTAATACCCACCTACACACATGTATGTTTATCCTGGTACTCCTCTCATTAACGTTTTTCAAGTAGACAAGTGACAAAGTCATTGGAAGAGTTTGGCTCACTGGTTCTAAGTTCTCTGCAGCAGGAATTCAGAAAATATTAGTTCTAGTCACTGCAGAATCTTAACAAGAAATGCCCATAAGCTAGATGAAAATAGGTGAAAAAAATTATTTGTTTTACTATGAGAAACTGGAATGGACACTACAAGTACCAAATGGGAACACATTTAGAAGAAGTACAATGCATAGGCACCACTGTTATTAAAGCCACTAATAATGAGGAAGCATCTAAAGCGGTTCTTTCAATGGAAGATGAGGGCCAGCAAGAGCTTTCAGGACTCACTCCTGCAGTTTGATTCTGAATAATCTCCTTCTTTAGAGATGCTTGATCTTACATATATTATATCTTCTGGAGATTCCTGAATTATTTGATGGGGTCTTTGCAAAGCTTTCATTTAGGGAGAAACACGGATGGACGTGTGCTCTTCCTCTCAGCCCCCTACCCCAAGCACAAGGAAAAGAATTTAGGTGTATGAGGATTTGGATTTAATGTGATTTTTGTTCCTTTCCTTTTGAGACTTTATGTTTGGTTTGTTGGTTTGGTTTGGTTTGCTTTATTCATGGTGTTAAGCTTATTTTTTTTTCTGCTTGCTTCAAAGATATAACTGTGAGCACCAATTCAATATTTTGTTCACTCTTTCTTCAGTCACAGGCAGCTGCAGCCTCTGCCACAGGGTGTTTAGCTTTGAACCCAAGAAGTCTTCAGGTAGAGGTGCTTCTTCTGGAGAAGCTTTGGTTCTTCAGTGCTCTGAGAGTAAGAGCTGTAACTGTGAGTTTAAGCCAAAAATGATTGCTATAAGCTGAATGTTCATTTGTTCAAAATGACACAAAGGAAAGTCCTTGAACTAATAAATCCTAGGAAAAGTAGTATCCTTTTTCCCAACAACACACTCAGAGATGGCCCCAAAACCACCTTTGTAGTTGGAGATAGTAATAAACAAAACAGTGATCCCCTGGATCCCTGGTTTGTTCTGATTCTTTACAACATTTGGGCACTTGGTCTTTACATAGATTTCTAATTCTCAGTCAGCTAGTTAGCCTTCCTTGTCAGTCAGACCTTCCTGAGTCCCTGCTTCACCAAGGCAGTGCATTAGATGCCAGTGACTGCAAATATGTATTTATATATAAGATGTATATGAATATATAAAAATATAAAATATTAACAAATACAAAAATGGTCCTGCCAGCATGGGCTTATCATACAATTGTTACCAAACTGTGTGAACTGTCTCTGCTTTCATTTTTCTCCTTAATGCAATGGAAAAAAAGGTGGAAGGGCTCTGAAAATAAGTAAACTGTAGCATGCAAGGCATTGCCAAATCACCCGGAGTTTTTTTGCAAATTGTGTGATTCAAGATAGAGAAGATTGGTCTGTGTAAGTTTAGATAGCCAGAACTCAAAATACACTTAAATATTAATAATAATTTTAAAAATCAGCTAAGCAAAAATGTTCGCGTCCCAAGCTGAGTGAAATGTAGTGTACTTCCAGTTTCCCTAAAACAATTTGGTTTTTAAATACGTTTTTTAACCAATGATCCCACACAAGACAGCCCTCAGTAATTGTTCTGCTGGTCTCAGATGAGCTGGGAGCAGTCACAAGCTCCCAGGTGGAGGCAGAGCATGTGGAATGGCTTTTCTCACACGTTAGGCAGCTGCATCTCAGTTCTGCTTCCAGCCTCGCTAGCTGCCAGGCTGCATCACCAGCCGTGCTGGGTGGTGTCACAGAATGGTTAATGGCAGGACAAATGCAACTGGTGTATATAGATGTATAGCCCTTGGAAGCCAAGATTAATGCCTTCCTATAGTACAATATATGCAGAATTTATTATTTTGAAATTCAATCCTTTCTATTATTTCCCAATGGAAAAGCTGGACAGAGCTTGAAATGCTTGAAAATATCATAATAAAAATTAGATATCTTTTTTTAACTACTGTGAAATCATGCTACAGTATCTTGTGATTACTAAATAACTGCTAAACATGTTTCTCAGTAGAATGAAGTGTGTTCTATTAAATGGAGATGAGCTGTTAGGAAGAAGCAGTATAATTCTGAACAGTGGGCATATGAATATTGTCAAACTCACTAAAAGTCTACAAGAGCCTGTTGTTTTTCTTACGAACTTGTTCTTTTTCTTCTGTGAGTTTTGGATCAAGTCCATTATGAAACATTGTCTACTGACACCTCCCTGTTCCACAGAGAAATGGGCTTGGTGATTAAACAGTAATTTTCTGCCTCTGAACTGAAACTTGTACATTATGGATGATCTGATTGAAAGTTTTAACATGAAATCCTAGTCACTTTTATATCAATACTAAAGTTGCTGTTAAACTCAGTAGGGTTGAGATTTCTATCTGGATCTTTCAGGGAACTTGGGAGAGATTAGAATGTTAAATCTAGCCCATTCCCAAAACAGACAAAAAAGAATTAGGAACACACACATGCTTGGAAATTCGAAGTTAATTTAACTTTGATGCTTAACTCACCTTGGGAACCTTTATTTTTAGAAAGCAAAAGATGATGCCTGTTGAGCTTTAACAGGTTTTGTCATTTTGCATTGCAAAGTTACTTAGTTCTTAGGATTTACATTATCTGTGAATATCGGTTCCAGGTTTGCAATTCTAAATACTATAGAGCAAGAAAAGCTGCTGAAGTATCATCTGTCTTTATAGTGCTAAAACATACAAGTGTGTTTCAGAGGTGTCAAAAGCAACTCAAACAATACACCAAATCCTAATCAACAGAAGTCATCATAGTTATTTTTTTATTGCTCTCTACATCAGCTTGTTTTCATAACACAGACATTTTACTTTATGCAGTAACAGATGTATTTGTGACTATTTGCACTGAAATACCCAAACATTACAGTAAAGCAGCAATTTACAGTTGGCTGATTGTGTCTCATCTTTAGTATACAATTAGTGAACAATGAAAAACTCATTATCTTCTTATTTCATTACATCCAGGGAAGCAAACAATTAAATTCAGTGGTTTAAAAAAGATACAAAACAAACAAGAAGCATCTTGGTTTCCCAGAAAGAACAAAGTGCAACTCTTTCCATCGACAGCACTTGAGTGAAATTCATTAAAGGGTGTGCTCTTAAATAGAGTTCCTCTTAAACGCTTTCTCTTAACTTTCAGGCTGAGATAGAGAATTATAGAGAATAAGCCTATACATCCACCACCATCATGATGTGTATTCTTGTATTATAGGGTGGTACATGTGTAACATGAATAGAAACCTAAGCACCTCCAAACTGTTTCAAAATTATCATTCTTTCCTTTTTTCCTTTCAGACTTGGTTAGTGTTTGACTTAGGCCACGAAGCATGGACCTTTGTTTCTGTCTCAGCATCTCTAACTGTTGCTGTTTCATTGACCAAATAAATGACCAAATGTTGCCTGAATCTTGAAAAACTCATATATACAGAAGTTTTCATATTGCAGAAATGCATGAGGATTAATTTTTGCATGGATGATTAACCCAATTTTAACAGTTTTGAAATATGCAGTTTCTCATATTTACTGGTTTTTCACTCATGTTTATGTTACTAAAAAGAAAGAGATTAAAAATTCACTTCAGTGAAATCTGGGCATACCTCCTATTAGTACACAGAAGTCTGTTCTCTCTTTTCTTTTTATCTTCTGCTTTGCAGTAGTCCTTTTGTCCATCTTTCCTCTGATAAAATTCAGTCATCTAGGAATCTTCACTGCCTGTATCTAGACATACATATTTTCTTTGTGATGTACAGCAATCAAGGTGATTCCCAGATTCCGAGGTCAATCTGCACTACTTCTTTATCAAATGACACTATTCTTCATGCATTCTCATATGTTATAGCTAGTGTAGCTTGAATGTAGAATCCACATGTCAGACAAGGATTGATCCTTCTTATGCAGGTCCATCAACACTGAGTTTCACTAAGCTATCCGTTCGTGCAGTTCAATGCTCTGGAATGTCTTCACTTTTGTTCGTTTCTTCTGCCTCATCTGAAAAAAAGGTTGATTAATTACTGGTTTTCTTACAGCCTAGACTCTTCTGTATTATACTAAACTATACATGTCCTAGTGTCCTGTTAAAGGTTGTTTGATCTCACTGGAGCTACTTATATGTTTTTATATATATATAAATGTATTTTTATATATATATATATACTTACATGTTTAACGTTGAACATTCTTTAGTACATAAAATGAGCATGTCTGGATGAAGATCTAAATGAGGATTAATCTCAAAGTAAGCATCTAATCTCGTCTACTTTTCCCATGATTATCAGAGGAGAGAACTAGCATTGGAAAGATGAGTCCTTCTGCATGTTCTGCGATGGATAAATCTTTCTCTGTTGGTGCCTATTGCTATTGAGGGAAGACAGATAACTCTTTCTTTGCTGTAATTATTAACAGAGAATGGCTGATTAGTTTCAAGTAGGTGCCTAACTTTCAGATAACAGCAGATTAGGTGAAGTGAAACCTTCCTTGGTGATGAAAGAGCAAGTATAAATGTAGGATGATACACTATGACTCTTCCCAGTCTGGAAAAAAGCAGATTGCTGCAAAGAGTAATTTTTTATAACAAAACAACACATATATCAGATTTACATGATACTGAAGAGGACAGATTAGATTAACTCATGAGGTCCTTTCCTTATCTCCTGATTCCATGCTATTTTTTTTTCTGAATGGCAGAAAACCAACAGCAGTTGTTTTGAAGACAGATACAAGTATCAGAGCAAAAGATACTGAAAATTACAATGATTAGAGCTGTTCAAAAACCCTGTCCCATTGGAAATGTTGATATTTTGACATATGTTTTCTTATCAAAACAGGAATAGCAGCAATTGTCATGGTAAGATTTCCTCACAAATGCTAAAATGAAGAACAAATATTTCATTTTGAAGTAGCTAAACTTTCAACACTTCAAAACATCATTTGAAAAGTTTAATTTTAGTCTCAGATTTTCACATTTAACATATATCTCTGTGTGTATGTATATTTGATGTTTACTTTTTCCTTTTGACAAGTAAATAGGAATTTGTTGGTATGACTCTTGGGGGGTCCTGCACAGAGTCAGGAGTTGAACTCGATGATCCTCGAAGGTCCCTTTCAACTCGGCATGTTCTATGATTCAAAAATTCCTTCATTTTTTCAGGAAACTTCTTCAGTCACTACATTTGGTCAGTCACAGTAATGGCACACCAGCCCTCTTCCTGAAGGGAATCTGGACTGTCAAGTTAGTCACCTTGATAGCAAGAGATAGATGTCTAAGATAGAACTCTACCAGGAAACAATTCACAGTTCAGTTGTGAAATCCTTCTTTGTAGTGACTACATATCACCATCTTTCATTTTACTGACCTAGTAGGGGGCAGGGAATAATCTAATCAATACCTCACAGGAAAACTTGCTAAAAGAAATTATCATGGTAGCCAAAAAATGCAAATAGCAATTATATTCTCCTAGCGTGGCGCTTTATACTAAAACAAAACAACCTTTTATTTCAAAGTAGAGGTAAAGATATATGTATATTTATCTGGATGGTGCACTCTAGAAATGTTTTTAATTCTTAAATACAACTCAAAGTTTAAAAAGCTTACTGGAAATAAATAGACAGCATTGTTAAGGCAATAATGATCTTTTAGAATTTCTTTTAAATGAAGTCTTTCGAGTATTACTTATGAGAGGAGAAGTTTTCCAGGTCTCTGTGCTAGTGTTAGATACAAATTAAGGCTGAAAGACCTCAAATACACATGTATGCAGTTTATGAAATAGTGGCATTTTTCCTGAATTAATTTATTGCCTGTGCTCTGAGATACAAGACCCATATTTTGTCTTACCAGTGTCCCAGTAGCTTTTTGAAACTATCAAGGATATTGTCTCTAGGTCTCTGTTTGAGGCTCCTATCTGGAGCTATATTCCGGTGTGAATTTACACAAACCTGCTAAAGTAAAATTTTGAAAAAGCATTTAAGACATTAATAGAAGTTAAGGATCCACTTTTATAGTAAGTATTTTCAGGGTCTGAAATCATTGAGTCACTATTATATATGAATTGCTTGAGGTTAAAGAACCCAGAAGATACTTTTTAAACTTCCTGGTCATATGTATGCCTTCTTTATTTGGAGCCTGAGTACTTCAGCATATGCGGTTTCTGTGGCTTTACTTGATACCTAGGACAGCAATGGCCTCTCTGGCTCAGGTTACTGGCTGCAATTGCAAAAGATGTCATTAAAAATACAGCAGGAAATCAATTTGGTGACTTTACATTGGTTCATAATGGACATTTTTGTCTCTAGTTATGGATTACACTACAATGTTTCTGAACAAAAGAACATCCCATGAAACCCAAATTGTAACTGATCCAAAGCTCATGAATGGTAATTAAAAAAATTGTACTATTTTTATTGGGATTTCAATCCACTCTTCCATGCCTCAACCTTCACAACTACATTAGCCTGGGATTTCTTTAAATTGCAAAAGAAAAATATGATGTTTCAAAATGGTAATTTGCAACAAATGGACAAAAAAGGTTGAGTATCATAAGTGAATCCTACACAGTGATGTACGCATGTTTTAAATTAATACAGTGGGATGCAAATTTCATTGGTGCAAAAAACTTGTGGTAGCACATCGATATTGCAATTTTCTGTCCTTGAAGCAAAGAAAATTTTCTGTAACTGTGAAAAGATAAAGAAAGCACCACAAAGTAACAGCACGTATGCTTTTTCAGATATTTTTATTTCAGAGAAAATATACGCATGAAGTGTGGATTTTTCACCCATGACGCCATTTGAACATCCAGCTCTTACTGGAGAGCTAAGATGGCATAGTAGTAGTAGTCATCTCATTATCATCAGAAATAGCTGAATAGTTGTGCAGTGACTCTCAGTGACTCAAAGATTCAAAGCAGTCACTCAAAACAATAAAAAAGTGACAGCAGACGTGATCACTGCATTGGTCTGACTCAGGGAAGTTTTGTCAGGGACCTCTGTGTAAGAAAATTCAGATACCTTACAAATATTTGGACACCAGTCAAGAGAGCATTACCGAAGTAAATGGGCATTGTCTTGCTTTATCATTCTGATCCTATAGAAAACATGAATAATCAAATCATAAAAAATAGTTTCCTGAATCATTTCTCTGACACTGATTTGCTAAGAGTTGAAGAAGAGCACACTAGACCTCTAAGAAAGCAATTTCGTTGCAAAACCTGTGTTTTCTTATGAAAAACATGGAGACAGTGAGCAAAATTCCTTCAGTAACTGCTGGGAGCTTAGCAGAAAACAAAGGCTTGTACACGTTTTTAAGGGCTGTGAAAATCCTTCTGACATGCTCATGCAGTAGAGCTGCAGTAAGGGCTGGAGTCTCAGATGCAGACACTGCTATGTGAAAACTGTTTTTCTTCTATCTAATCTACAACACTCAGCCAAAGTAGTGTAGCATCCTACCTCCAGCCAGCTTGAACAAATGCAGGACCAGATTCTTCTCACCCATCTACAGTGAAGTAATCTGTGGCATAATCTGTGCTTTCTCAAAACACAAGAAAATTTTGTTTCTGGGGTGAGTACACAAGATACCAAGGAAAATCTCTTGGATTGGAGAGCAATAGTGTGCAATTTGGTGCAAAGATGTTGAGTCTTTGTTTTGCTCAAATAAAAAATAACCTTTAATAAGAACAATAACAAACAAGGCTAATTATAGATGTATATACATCCTATGCACACTCCTAGAAATCAAACTGTAAGGTTCCAAGTTGAAACCTCTTTGTGCTGTAAGCATTACAGGTGTACCAGAATGTGTCAGATGCCTGACAAAGAGCTAGCATGGGCAGCTATCACAGATTATCCCATTCTCAACCACTGCACAAAAATGACTATTTTAAATTATAGAACACTGTTTATGCAAACTCTCTTAGCTGTCAGCCTTGCAGATCAAAGCCTGTTCCACAACAGAGGGCATGCTTCCTACAGACTGTGTTGATAAAAACCTTTCTATTCTACTAGGTCAGCCATTTTAGGAGTATAAGGACTTCTTTGCCTGTGGAAGTGATTATTCAGCCTGCATGGCTTGCCCCAACATCAACCTCTACAGAGAAAGAAGGGCTGAGTGTGTGAGCTGTGCTGGGGCTTTGCTCTGAGACCAGTGTTGAAAATCTCTGCCTAGTATTGCAGCATGTAGATTTGGTGTGAGAACAAAGAAACAAAAGACTGTAGAAAACTGTAAGTAAGGTGTCTTAGTTAACACCACAGATCAAAAAAACTAGCCACAAAAATTCATTTTGTTTTATTTCTGAATGTATAAAGATAGTATCTCCAAAATATCTTATGTAGGCATGCCAGGGATATTTGCATATTTAAGAAATATATGTATGCCTTTGGTTATGTTTACATATAAGCACAGAATTTCAGTTTTTATTTTATATTTTTTACTATTTTTTCTCTCATTTTTAATTTTTTAAACATTCATTTTCTCACCAAATTAAAATATAAAGGAACAGAAAGAGATAAATCAACACACAGTAGTAACAAAATTGTATTTTTCTTTACTTTGTAAAACAGTTTTTGGTTTTGTCTGTTTCACTTTGGCTCTCATGTGTAAGTGGATATTGCTAATCATTGCTGCAATCTGAATTGTGGTTTGTGAGTGCAAACAAATCTGGAGAAATAATAAGAAACACACAATCCAGTACCAAGCAAACAAGGACTATAGATGTAATTCTCTTACCAATCGAAAGTGCAACTGTACAAGTATATATACAGAGAAACACTGCCACTCTCTTAGCTATAAATCCAGGGTTTCTATGATACAATCCTTATCTGTAGCAATAGTAATTTCCCTTTACTGTCTATACTGGCTGTTGCAGCTTATCCTGCCCTGGGTTGCTGATAGAGGTGGATGAACTGGTTCAGATGAAATTAGAACTGACCTAAATTTTCACCCCAGGCCTGAAATGCATTATTATCCATGGCTGAAAAAGTTCTGATATGTTCTTTCTTTTTCTATATTTCCAAGTGGTTCAGGAAAATAAAAAGCAGCAAACACTGAAAACCTCAGAAGTAAACAAGTAAGGAAAAACTGCCAAATTCCCAAGATTTCACAGGTTTAATCTGAATAGATGTTCACCAAAGCATTCATAAGAAAGTTCACCTATCTCCCTTTGGATGGATAAAATTCTTTTGAAATGAATGGATTTGCAAACATTTCTTCCAAACATTAAAAACTTTGGTAGTTGGTTTTCTGGTAGCTGATGAGTTTTGGGTTGGTGTTTCTGGAAATCCAAAGACTGACTCTACAAGTGAAAAGAGTGAGCATCCAGCTGTTCCAATCTAGCATCTGAAAGCAATACATTGCACAAATGCTTATTGTTAGCTGTGATGCACTTATTTTTAGAAACAAACATAGCTACCAAAGTTTGTTCTCATCCCAACATTCCCCTGCCTGAGGGTACGCTCGTTCCACATTCCCAAGGTACGTTTGCAGCTCATGTAGTTATATTAGCTTTAAATCTAATTTAGCAAGTGCAGGTAGCAACAAAAAGGAAAGAACAGCACAGAATCTGAAAGTCAGCCCTTGGACTCTGGGTTTATGGTTGTGGATGGACTAAATAGCCGAGAAACCCACCCAAAATATATTATCTCATAATCTCGTGACTCACCAATGTGAGCCATGAGGCACCAGAATACCTGACCAGTGGCTGAAATGTGAAAAGCTGCAGTTTCTTCCTGAATTACTTGTTATGATGGACAGATCACATCATGGCTTTTCTCTCTAGTTGTGATTTTAAAAGATGGCTTCTCAAAGTCAAGCAAGAAACAGTGATCTTGTCTAAGAAGGAGAAAAAGAGAGACTGTTTTTTAGTTCCTGTCTCTACTAATGTCTGCATGGAGAATCAGCAAGAGAAGACCTTGAGAGGGAAGGGGAATTTCACATTTGTTCTGCTTCCTCCTGTTTCCTCTCTTCTTCTGTGGTGGATATCCTTCCCTGAACCTGATGCTTTGAAGTTTATTTCGGACACTGTTCTACACTTAATGGGATGAGCAGAGAGCCCATTACTGTCAGGAAGGGTTTCCTCCCACACGCTATTAATAAATGTTGCTTCCTGTCTTTCTGCTTTAAAAGGGTGCACACTATGACCACAGAGCTCATGTTCCAGCTCAGCACTTACATTGCACCATGGTGCTGCTAAAACCTCTGTGAGGCACCACTGGAAATAGAGAGATCTCACTGTAACATTTCTCGCTTCACGTTCCCAGGCCAAAGTGATCAAGCACATCAGGATTTTCCTGAAGGCCAGTTGTTTGTTGTTTGAAAACAACTGCATGACCTAAAGCTAATTCCTGACTCTTCTTGCTTATGCTTCATGTCTCAGTCTTGTTAATTTAGACTGCAACATTTCAAAAGCTCTTGATTGTGTCTCATTCCTGGGGGAGAGCCATAGCACATGGTTAGTTAGGACCTGGAAGAACTACTGTAATTAGCACTCCAGCTGCACAGGAGGATGCTTTCGTGGGGATGGAGGGAGTCATATGGCTTTTGTAGAGAGAGATGTGATGTGTTCTTCCAGAGTCAGAAGCTTGTATTAAGGTCCTTTCAAAATCGAGTGTCTCCCTCTCTCCAGATTCCTCCCTTTTTTCATGCACTGCAGGTGCTTTTCTGTGCTTCAGTGCTGAGTCACGCAGGCTCTGCCTGCTCCAGAGTGCTAAGTGACACCATCTGACAAAATGACACATCACAGTTGGACGGAAGATGTCTCTGGCTTTTCTGAGAAACAAAAAACAGACGGGACTTTTATGGCCCAGTCTGGTATTTATAATTCTAACTTGCCATAAGAAATGGAAGTGCCTGCCCCTAAAACTGCCTTTTTTGAGATGTTTCTGGAAATGTGAACATAGCTGCAATGGGAGGGAAGGATGTTTTCTGTGTTAGTCCCTGGCTTGGGAAATCTGCATTGTATTCTTGACTGGAATCAAGTCCCTAGTGTTAACCCTGGGCAGGTCATTCAGCCTCTCAGGGGATCTGCTCCATGTCTGTGAAATTGCTTCCCAAATATGTCCTCTCTTTTTATCCTGTTGTGGCTATTTAGACTGACAGACCCTCAGTGGGAGGCCAGGCTATGTCTTAATGTTAGCACAGCACGTAGCCCAGCTGAACTTTATTTCTTGCTTCTTGCTGGTACTGCAGTACAAAGCCATAATTATGTGCCTATGCAAAATCTGTATTAAAATGATGGCTTAAAAAATGACAAATTAAAGTGCTCCTTAAGGATTTAAAGCATGCCCCTTCGTGGAAATGCATTAAGATGCTGCCTGTAGAATATCTTTCATTCCTAGAAGACTTATGTTTCCTTTCACACAGAGAATGAAATGAGCTTAGAGAATGACCCAACTGATCAATATTTTTTCCAGCCATTGAATCAGTGGATGTTGATTTTGTCTTTTATTTTCTTTTCCCCCCTGAAGCCTACCCAGAGCTTGCAAGGAATGAGGGATTGATCTCTTCATACAATTATGAGGTTCTAGGGAACTCTTCATCGAAGCATTAAATATCTCCAAAAGCATGAATTAAATAGTATAAGCATTATACTCCTTAGTATCAACAGAGAGGGCAAAACTGATTTTCCATAAAGAGGAAGAGCTTATGGCATGATAACAGCTACACAGCAAGTCCTTCTGCACTAGGGCAATAAGGTATGAATAGATGTTCTTTTGTGTGCTACAGAAGCACAACACTATAGAATTTAAATATCCTGCTTTGGAGTGTGAAACTTAAGTTGTTTTTCCTTTAGCTACAATGTGGTTTCTTATGAGCTTTCACATCCTGCTATATACATCACTTGTACTCTAGTGTGTCATGTTTTGCATCTTCTTACTCTAAACTTTGAGAAATATGGGAAGACATTAATTTAAATGATATACTGTAATCTCTTCTTCCTTCCCTGCTTTGGTGAATGAAGGTTTAGTAGATATTATCACTGATTTCTGAAATACTCCTTTTAACTGAATGGGAAATTTTTGCTCAAGGCATGGTATCACTTTCTGCAAACTAACATGGATTGTGGTTAGACTGGGTTTTTTTGTTGGTTTTGTTTGTTTTGTTTGTGTTTTTCTCCTTCCTAACACAAAAAGATTAGATTCCTAAGGTAAAAAATAATAAATAAATAACACATTTCATAAACACTGGCATCAAACTGCTTACAGAAATGTCTTTCAGATCAGTTTCTGCTCAGCTTATGGTCCTGCAAGCTCAGCGACTTGCCCATAGAGACAGCAAATATATCCCTCTAAGGTACCATCCAACTAAGCTAAGGCTCCAGTCCTTGCATGAGAGATACATGACTCCCACTGCCCATACACTTGGTATGGCAGAGGTCTTCTATGCAGAAGCATCATTATAATTTTAGTGTCAAAAATCTTAACATAATCTGGCATGATTGGAAAAATATTAACTGTTGATGTTTACAAGCCCTGACCTCACTTAAAAAATTACTTTTCCCATTGATTTCCCTTGCACCCTTGCCTCACAACCATTGCTGAAACTGTGCAGGAATGGGAGAGCAGAAAGGTGATGTGCAGAAGTGTCTTCCTGTTTAAATTGTTGCTAATAGCACACCTATGTCTGTGGTATGTTCTTAAGGGTCTTTAATATTTTACAGGGAAAAATAACAGTTTACCGCTTGACACCATTCTTCTCTCTTGGATCAATGCTTTTCCCCTCCTCTTTGCTCTTTCTCCTTTCCTGCCTGAGTATGCATACATTACAATTAACATGTTCCCAATGTATTTTAATAATTTTAGGGAGCACAAGTCCTGAAAATTTATAATAATTTTCTTCTTCCTCTGAATCTGTTATTTTACTCCTTGTATGTGCCTCTTCTTTACATCTAATTACTCTTTTCACTACATAGGTCGTCGGTTTGCTTCTTTCCCCCCACTCTGAACATATTTATTGCTAGCTTGCTCACAGCCCTTTGGGTATACATTAATTTACCCAGGAACACTTTCCATTTCTCTGCTGTGTCCTTTACCTCTGTTGCCTCATTCCATTGATTTCAGTGAACACTTCTTGCATGTCTACACAAATTATCTCTGCTGAAATTTAGTGTCTTTGTTTATTATTATTTTTCACTCTTTTAATGGCCCCTATTACTTATATCATACATTCTCCTCCTTTCATCCATCATCAGTTTTTGTTACAGTAAGCTAATCATTAATTGCCTCCCTCTTACAAGTCTTTTTGATCATTTACACACTGCATGCTGTATAGAAAAAAATTCAAGAAGCTGCCTACCAACTACTGGTTCTCCTTACATAGTAGTAGTAATGGTATGAAAAATTCTTATCCAATTTTTTAAGGGGAAGTAATTTTTTAAAAAATTATGATGTGTTTTTAGAATGCACGTACTTCATTTAGGAAGTTTTTGTTTTCTCTTAGAAAATCCTTTTGGGATCGTTTACACAAAAAATCAGTGTGCTATGGGAAATGTAAAAAAAAGAATCTCAACGTTGTAGCAAAAAAAAAAAAAGATTCATTTTCTGACCAATTCTTTCTCCTCAAACATAAATTGCTTTTTCCTAAAGACACCAAAAGACACCTTATTTAGAATGTTTTTAGTGGTATTTTCAACTTTTCAGGTAACATAAAAACAATTACCAGGGAAGACCCTGACCTGGTGTGAAACTATCCTGTTATATAAATTGAGTTTTTTGATGAGGAAAGGTCTGGCTTGTTGTAATCCTAACTGTGAGTTTTATCATTTTATACTAGACTGATTTTGATATTCTGTTTCATGTGATATAAATTTGCTCTAAGGTAAAAAAAATAATTAGCCACAAATGACGAAAGATGAAACCCTTAACTGAAACTTTCAGTATGTTTGTGAAGCTCCACGTTTTATTGGAATTGTTTCCTCAAGTCTAGATGAACTGTCAGGTGATAAGAAAAATTACTCTGTCGTGGATTCTGTTACCCAGCTTGGTCTCTGGCTATTGACAGGCAGCAGATAATTTATCATCAGCAAAGATTGGTGAGACACGATGTTTCTAACAAACTCGATTGATTTCATGCTCAGGGGGTTTTACATTATGTGGTGCTTTAGCTCCCTAACTATCCTTCCACTGACTAAAATGGTGTTACTCTGTGCTATCACTTTGGATCATAACTCTGGACTTGCATTATATATGCCAGAATTTATTTTTGTTTTACCCAGTTTTATCATAATCTTGCAGGCCTATAAGGAGTCAGAGTCCTGGTGTAGGCCTGTGGTGAGGGGAGTAGTTCTTGATTCAGAGGATGGGGAGAAGCACACAGATCCAAAGTGGTGTGCCTGGAGCCACTTCACATGAGTAGAAATATATTGGTAACCTCCATCCTGTCATCTTGAATAAATTAGTCACCTCTTTCATGCCTCTCTGATGCCCGTTTCCAGCTTATTGTAATTTCTCCATACTGCTTATCCTGAGAACATCTTGGTTTCCTTTTCTCTGCCTTCTAGTTACAGAGTTGCTCACTTTAGTTGTATTTTTGTCTGCCAGCTTTTGTGTAGATTCTCACTGCAGCTGTATTTTTCTTCTAGCTCGCTCTTCACTTGTGCATGGACTCTCCTAAGGATACTATATATTCATTATGAGCTAGAGTTACTCGTACTGTAACTCTCAATTCTCCAAAGCCCAAATGTATGACTCCGTCTTCTGAAATAAGTGAGAAAGACCTAGGGCAAGGTACATAGCAAAAATAGCAATGGGAATGATGCGAGATTATTAGATACATATATTTTTTTAATTAGAGATGGTCCCAAACCAAATGAACCATCCCCAATGCACTGAAGTGTCGGGTGAGTTTGATATGAGATCTGAGTATGAACTTTGCAGTTCAGTCTTACCTCTAATTTTAATATTTATACAGTTTTCTATAACCTCACTTCTGAAGGTCACAACTGATAGCCAGATATCTAAGCAGTGTAGGATTTTACAGCCAGCTTTTGTGGAGCACCAAACAGCTATATTGTAAAAATAATTGCTATGTTTTATCTAGCTCACTAAACCAATGAGGATTTTTAATATGAGCCTCTTACTAGACAAGACAGTAACACTACGAGGTGCCCTGATGAAGAGGCAGTGCCAACTGCCCCTGAAGTCCCAGGAATCGCTACATCCAGTTGTGACTTAGAAAAAGTCATAATGAAACCTTTATTTTCTTTCTTGTTCTGTCTGTGCAGTGAGAAGGTGGAGTCATATAGGTAGCAGAAAAGGTTGCCTGCTCAATATGAAATGTAAAAGACAAACACAGGAGGGTAATCTGGCTCTAGGGTATTCAGATCTGAGTGGGATATTGTGTACCTTCATCATCCTCAGCATCTGGAATAGCTAGAAGTGGTGCACTGTTTTCAGGCAACCTGGCCACAGTAAAAATAGAATCAAGTAAGAGTGCTTATTTCTGCTATACTTTTACTGTGCCATCGTATTAACCTGTCCTGCCAAGGCTGCCCATTCTTCGGTTACTCATTTCTTGAGCACATTAGGATGCATCCAGGTTCTGTTAGAATGTTAAAATGGAAAGTTTTTCTATGAACTTATTTGCAGGTG
Organism: Aegotheles bennettii; assembly: GCA_013398125.1. Taxonomy (NCBI): domain Eukaryota; kingdom Metazoa; phylum Chordata; class Aves; order Caprimulgiformes; family Aegothelidae; genus Aegotheles; species Aegotheles bennettii. The sequence continues at coordinate 594,213 of VZRW01006083.1, read as the reverse complement.
TGTTGTTTGTCCTTCTGGGGCTGTCTATGCTTAGGGACAAACAGGGGAGGAGACCTGTGCTCTAAAAGTCAGAAAGGTGTTATGGAATTGTTGCCCAAATTTGCTTTGGGCAGAATTCCTTTGCTTGAAAGTTTGGCTTGTAGGTGATCTGAAACTCAGCTCAGGTAATCTACTTAGACCTGGCTGTGGCCTCTGCTGCTTCTTTTATTTGTATGTGGTGAACCTGCACCCCTTTTTATCAGAAGCTACTGGGAAGATGAATATGCTGAAGACTTTGAGGTATTCAGTTTTCCCAGCCATAAATGCAACAGAAGTGCTTTGAAAAGACGCTCTAACCTTCTCTATGCCCTTCTATCAAGATTTTCAAATTACTTTGCAAGTTATCAGTATTATGCAGTTGGCATGAAACCGTGAATTTCTTATTTAGTTAAAACTCCTTTTGCAGGGTGAGGGCATCAGAACATGGACCGTTAATTTTATGTAATATCTCTGACATTTTATGGCTTGCTGATGGGGTTTCAGTTTGCTTTCACTTTCAATGTGTACATGTTTTTATATTTGTGAAGTATTTTCATGTACTGCTGTGTATTTGTGCGAACACACTTAAGTGTGTGTGTGAGCATCTGCATGCATGCGTTTTCACAGCAGCTCCAGAAGGAGAATGTGTTCATTAGGTTAAACAAAATATGGTCCTTCAGGCAACATTTCTCCATTTCATTTAATCTCAATATTTTTCAAATCCCATTTTAAAATATCCTTCCTCCTTTGTTTGTACTTCTTAATTTCCCTTTCCACCTAATACTGGTTTTATAAACTGTATGAATGCTTTAATATATCCACTTTGTGGTGTATTCCCAGAGACTGCCATTTGCTCTGTGTAATTTAAGGACTCTGAGATCTGTTCAGCAGAAAAGAATGCAGTTCTCCTAAGAAGTGCATACGGGTGTTGGCTGAAATTACCAACACTTTTAGAAAGAGAATGAATAGAAGACAAATTTGGTAGACCTAATTGGTAGAACTGAAAAGTCATTTTCCCCATAACTGTTTAGTGGGTAAGGAGGTTCTTGATAGAAAAAGTGCTACCAGATAAGGACTTTATTCTGAAGCTTTTTCAGCTGAGTATTGTAATGGTTCCTCTCATTGAAGTCTAGTGGGACAAGGGCTGTGGGACCAAGTATAACATTTTGCCTAAAATTTAGAAATAGAATGAGTTTTAAAAGTTTGGATTCGCTGTTAAATGAATTTGTTTAGCTTGCTGCAAACAAAGATTCCTATTATCCTCTCTTTGTATATAACATGTGCACAAGCACATACATGTGTGCATACTGCTGATTGGTATTTTATCTTATGTGCAAGTCAGCCAAATCCCTGCATGCCAGCTCATAGGTGTATAAAGTCTGGCTAGGGCTATAAAACTGGCTCTTTGGTTTAAACACCTAATCCAACATTGGAAGTAAATGAGATAGCTGCAATACCATACATCTGTAATTTACAGGACTTCAAAGCCTTTTGCAGTGAAAGGGTGTAAGTTCACTATAAACAATGGCACCAGCAACATCAACAAAAGAATGGAAGGCATGCTTATGATAATTCAATATAAATAAAAACGGGTTGATTGCTATGTTGCAATTTTTTAGGTAACACAGGAGAATTCATTTGTTGATATTAAAGTGTAAACAAGCCATTAGGCTTCCAGTGTATTCCTTTTATTATTATTTTTTTTAGAAAATAATTGCAAAAAGCTGAAACTAAGAATTCTTAAGCAAGATCTGAGATGAAGCGAGGTCTCACTTATAGTGACACAGCCCAGAAGTCACTCCCTACAATCATTGCATTTACACCACTGTCACACCTGCATAACAAATGGATGACTCCTGTAGTTGTAAAAAAGACATTTCTGAACAGATATATGCAATGAAGCCAGCCAAAACTGCCACAAACACTTACGTTTTTAACAATTTGAATGAGGAGAGAAAATCTTAGCATCCCTAGACTCAAACCTTGATAGTCTCCCCCACGGCTTGCTCAAGAATTTTTCCTGAATGAAAATAGATTGGAGGATTAAACATTCAACTCTCAATGATTCAATCAGAATCATTTATTTATGAGTCATTTTGCAAAACAGTCAGTGTATATTTCCCCATCTCTTTCCTTGCATGCACTTTGAGCCTCCTAGTACTGTAAACACTGCGTGCATTATCATTAAGTGCAGAAGAATTTGCAGTGGCTTAATAAGGAAATTGGGAGCATCTTTCATTTTACCTCTAAAAAACTACACAGTATTTAAAATGCTTGTTAGTTATAGGTGAAGCAAATCAATAGTTGATGTGTCTATACAGTGAGAATGTATGGCCATTCCAGGATGTCTGAATTTATCTAGACTATTCTTCTCTTGGGGTTTATTTTAATTTTATTGCAAAGTATATCCATATTAGGCCTCTTTAACAATCATCTGTCTTTTTGTCTGTCAAAAACCTCTCCTGATTGTCTGCCAATCTTTCTCTTGATGTCCTTGGATGGCAAGAAGGTTTAAAAGAAGTTTTCTCTGATGCCTGAGCTAGTTCTACCCTCTCTAGGCCAAAGTCAGGCAGGCACTGTAAATCCTTCAGGGTAATCATTCCTGCTTTGTCTGCTCTCTGGATCACCTGCCTTCCATGGTTGATGAGTGGGTTCTTTCCACCACTCTGTCAATTTACTTCAGTTGCAACCACATTCACGTCCTCAGTTCCTGATGTGTTGTAAACTTAAAAATAAGGTTTGGGCCTGACCTTGAACCACTCATCTCAGTCAGTTACAAGTCCACCCCTAATCACTCAGTTCTGAGTCAGAATGAACCTTCTGAAACAGGAGAGGGAAGAATTACAGAACACTGTAATTGTGAAAAAATCAAGAAAGAGCTATTGGGACATTGCAATAGGACAGGATCCTTCTACTTCTCACCAGTGAATGAAAGCAGAGTCTCACCATTGCTGCGCTGATCTGTGGTTCTTCCTCCAGAGTGTTTCCAGAGACCCACTAGGCATCTTGGTCCTTTGTCACAGTGCTGCATTTCCAAGATCCTGCATTTCCAAGGCCAGACCTACCCTTTAAAGGCAGTGCATTATATTTGTATTACATGCATACGAATATACATATATGAAATTATATATTTATATATACATATGTACTCCTGCCCCTCTGTTCTGCCTTGGTGAGGCTGCAACTAGAATACTGTGTCCAGTTCTGGGCCCCTCAGTTCCAGAAGGACGGGGAACTGCTTGAGAGAGTCCAGCACAGAGCCACAAAGATGATGAAGGGAGTGGAACATCTCCCTTATGAGGAGAGGCTGAGGGAGCTGGGGCTCTTTAGCTTGGAGAAGAGGAGACTGAGGGGTGACCTCATTAATGTTTATAAATATGTAAAGGGTGAGGGTCAGGAGGATGGAGCCAGGCTCTCCTCAGTGATGGCCAGTGATAGGACAAGGTGGAATGGGTGCAAATTGGAACACAGGAGGTTCAAGTGAACATAAGGAAGAACTTTTTCACTGTGAGAGTGACAGAGCACTGGAACAGGCTGCCCAGAGAGGTTGTGGAGTCTCCTTCTCTGGAGACATTCAAACCCCAACTGGATGCGTTCCTGTGTGACCTGCTCTAGGTGACCGTGCTCTGGCAGGGGGGTTGGACTAGATGATCTTTCGAGGTCCCTTCCAACCCCTGACATTCTGTGATTCTGTGATATGAATGCCCCCTCCCTGGAAGTCCAGTTTGTATGGGGCTTTGAGCAACCTGGTCTAGTGGGAGGTGTCCCTGCCCATGACAGGGGTGTTGGAACTAGGTGATCTTTAAGGTCCCTTCCATCCAAACCATTCTATGATTTCTATGATTTCTATATTATAGAGAGATTGTAGATCCACTAAATAAATCAGGTAGGAATCTGCAAAGCTGGTCCTGCTTTAAGCAGTGTGGGGTGTATTGAGATGACCTCCAGTGTTAGATTCAAATTTAAATGTGTTTACTTAGACGTACATTTTCTTTGAAATATACATATGTGTGATACATATCATACATATAAACACACACATCTCTACATATGTATTAGGGTTTTAGGTATGTGAAAACGAGTCCCCATACTGAACTAGAATCTTGCAATTCAAAGCAGTACAAGGGGATGATAGGTAAATGTGCTATTCACAACATAACTAAGGTCTTCATTACACACACTCATACTGATTCTGAGTATAGCACTTAGCTGTATTAGTCTGAAGAGAAACAGCTAAGATGAGGATTGCAGTCCAGTGTTTTCATGCTAATGTTTGCAGGGACTTTTCCTTTAGATTTTTTTGGATGCTTGCTACCTGCCTTCACCCAGCTCTCTTTTAGATCTCCAGCTAATAGATAGGTAGCAAGGAGAAATTATTTTACATTGTGAGCAAGAACTGCTTAAGTTGCTAATAACTGCATTGATCATAGCAGCTGAATAACATATGTTTACAGCTGTTCAGATATTGATAGTTCCTTGCATTTCTATTAATGATAGTGTTTATGGACAAGTAAGTTTTGAGCTATTGAGACTTGATTCAGATCTCATTTCCCACCAGCACTAAACTGGCATACCCTTGTTGGTTGCAACAGAGTTTTTCCATGTTTACCCCTGTGTGTAAGGGGCCAATTCATCCTCTGTGATTTTTATTGCTGCCATATATTAATGTGTGTTGTATCTAGCTTGTCATTTTCTTTATCCTTCTTTGCTCTCAAAGTTTATGAGTTAGATCTCTGCATAAAATGTCATCACATAACATTGTGCTTTAAAAAGCCCATTACTTATTAAGAGTGTGAGTTTACGCTGCTGGGGACATTTTATTTTCCCACCAGGAAAATGAAAATGTCATTGAGGTCTAACCAGACCCCTGAGCTTTTCAGACAGAAGAAAATTGTTTTTAGGATTCCCTGCAGGACTTGTTAGCCTTTGTGCACATACCGTATGTCTGAAATACAATTTCTCCCTCATTTATCCCCCCCTCTCTTCCTAAAGAAGCAGTGACATGATATTGTGCATTAAGGTTCCCGGTTCCTCTGTATTGCTTCGCTTGTTGAAAGATGTGGCACTGGAGCTATGTAATTATCCTGGCAGGAGTCATCACTACATTTTGTAGCTGCTGCTCTTAGAGCTAGATTGCAACCCCAGGCACAGCCCTGAGCGAGGGATTGTGTATAAAAAGTTCCCATTTCCTGTCCTTCTCTTAGAGTAACTCAGAGGCACAGTGATGAAATATGCCAGGACATTCCCACTCTATCCCATTTAGATCACGTCTGGTTCTCTGCAGCTGGTTGGGTTGAGGTGCAGAACCCCTCTTGGACTCTACCACTCTGTCTTTCATGGTGTGTAAGCCTGGAAGTGGACTTACTTTCAAGACTGGATTCACCTACCATCAAGCCTCTGCTCTTAGGCCACCACGTTCCAAGTTCTGCACTCATCTTACAGGGGGGAAGCATTTGACACCTCAGCACTGAGCTTTGGTCATATTTATATGATCTGGAGGCAGAGGATGGACAGAGGGGAGACTGTCAGATGTACTAGATGATGCTCTGAACTTGAATACTATCCTTGCTCCAACTAAAATGAAAAATACATTTGAGGCTTTCAAAAGCCATAGTGAAAGCTGCAGAGCTTGCCGTGGCTGAAATACAGAGTTCTCTGGTACCTTCACAGGTCAGAAGACCTGACTTTCAGAGGAAAGCCCACAAATTAGTTTAGCTTTGCCTGTTGCTGTCCCTGAGAGACTCCCCGCAGTGATAGATCTATCTCCTGACAACAAAAGAATGCATGGATTTGTGAACCAAAGAGGGACAAGTGATGGTATAGTCCTGCCCAATCACTCAGCAGTATTTAAAGCTGTTTCAAAAATGATAATGAAGGAATAGGCCAGAATTACTGTACTTGCTTTGGGGCCTCCTTTTCTTCATTGCTGAAAATGGACTCTGTACACACTGTAATTCAGGTGGTCCCCTCTACAACCGAGTAGGTTTAGGAAGCCCTGGAAACCTGGGCCAAACCAGAGCTGCAAAGCATTGGACTGATCCTGGGAAGAGTATTAATTCCACTGAGCAGCTGCAGATCTTGCAGTACTATTTCCTGAATAAGTGTTTTCAAGTTCATCTTTATTCAAAACTATGTTAAATAATAAGAAGAATAAAGAAACCCTCAGAAACTGAGTATTTGGCTTGCTTTACTGAGATTAATTCAGTATTACACCATTGCTTACATCATTCAACTGCATTGCAAAATTGGAGGAACAAAATGAACTCAGACTTTCCCTTTCTTTCTAATTCAATGCAATCTAAAACAATGAGCATTAATATTTATTGAATAATTCTGTGTTTCTTACTGCCCTCAAATTTAAACAAAGACTAACTTTAGTGAGCAGAGTCAATTGTTTGTGAAACAGAAAAGGTATGTCAGATCATTTGCAATAACAGTGAGCACTTACATAGTTTAGATTTTCCAAAGATGCAATATATTTTAGGAACATCTAAGGTTTCTATCACTTTTCCTTTCAAGTTTGCTACCTGAAGGCACAGTTCACAAAAGATTTTATTTCATCTGTACCTAGCATAAAGGTTTAAAAGAAGAAGGTTTGTTTTGTCATTCTCTTAAGAGTACCTGTATACTTTAGCATCTGTATACTTTAGCTTAAACATAATTTGCCAAAAGACTTGATGTGACCTCACAATATACTGTTGCTCCTTACGTTGTGTTCATTTTTTTCTGCATATGGATTCAGGCAAATTTGAATAATCATGAGCATTTTACAGATGTCCAACATCAGAGAGTAAATAGATCAGAATATGTTATCTTGAGAGTGACAGAGCACTGGAACAGGCTGCCCAGAGATGTTGTGGAGTCTCCTTCACTGGAGACATTCAAACCCCGCCTGGATGCGTTCCTGTGTGATGTACTCTAGATGACCCTGCTCTGGCAGGGGGGGTGGACTAGATGATCTTTCGAGGTCCCTTCCAACCCCTTAGATTCTGTGATTCTGTGATCTTATAAACCAATGAAAGCAGCATACTTTGTGAGCTATGCAAAAATCAAAACCTTCCTTATCTCTATGGCTGAAGACAAAATTCCCAGAGAAAATCACAGAGATAGGTAATATAGCTTAAGTAGCTGGCAGAAACTAGAATTGCTCATCACTAAATAAAAGAGTATTTGGAGGCTTTCTGTAAGCAGCGATCCCAACTTTCCACAATGCTGAACATGTAACATAGAGTGATGGTAAGTGTGCTCTTGCCATTTGCCTCAGTTGTAGGTTTCAAAATTCTTGTAAGTGAGCAATAGCGAAGAATCCTCACTGGCAATTTGTCATCTGTGAATTTCAGGTTAGAGACTACTGCTAAAAGGAATTAAAAGACCATATGAAAGCTTTTTTGGATGCATCTCAGAACAAATGAGAAGAACATATATAGTCAATAAAAAGAGATTAAAGCAATATTTGGAACATGGAAGGTGAACTGTGAGAAGCTAAAAGAGCATCTTGAAGCAGAAATCCATTTCAGGCAGAGAGTAATAAACTCATTTAAATTACAGAGATTTGTGGGATTATACACAGAAACTGTTAACTACCTGGCAAAAGCAATGAAACTAACTTGAGCACTAGTTTGACTTCAAAAGGCAACTGAAGTTTTCTTGGAGTTATAAGGTAGAGGTCTTGCCCAATATGATACAAGAGGAGAAGACAGAAAGATGAGAAAAAACAGTTGAGGAAGTTACTCATGAAAATTTACAGACTATCTGTGGGATCTACAACTTGGAAATATGAACAGCAAGATGCTAGGTAATATGATGTGGAAATTTGATGTGATATGTCATATTCAGGAGGAAAAGCTGATATTACTTTAAAAATATCCACTTTATTGGATAGTGTCTTCAGGTTTTCATCCTGTGTTGAATCAGGCTTTTTGTGTTTTGCAGTACAGAGCTGACAAAGCTAAGGGAGATCTGCCCATTTGCCAGCCTCCTTGGTTCCAGCTGGTGTCCCATGTTCTCCATACTGAAGCCTACAGCAGCATTTGCATGGCTCTAGTGCCCTCTTCACTGCCTGTTAGGATCATGACTGATTATGCTCCTGTAAATACTGTAAAAATGTGGTAATTTTAAATGGAAATATTATCTGGGAGATACTTTTAACTTCATGATAACTCCATATCCCAAATCAAATATTAGGAAGATGAGCAATGAGAGGGGTTTCAGTGGCAGATATAACCTCAGAAAGGAGTCTTGGTAAGAGAACACTATAATTTGACCCAGAGAGGTTAAGGAAGAGGAAATTATCTACTTGAACTGGTAGAGCAATTAAAGACATTAATTAGGGAAGATATAGATACCACAAAGAGAGGATTTTTTTAGCATGTTGGGGAAAAATATTAAACCTTGAGTACGGCTATTAGACCTGCAGCTAATGAAGTAGATATTATCAATACATTAAAAGGAAAAGTGTTCAATAAATATTGATGTTCAGTATCTGGAAAAAGGAGGATGTACTTATAGCAGGTAAAAATAATAAAACTCCCAGTCCACTAGTAACTAAGAACTTAAAAATAAAACAAACTTTCTCTATGAGGAAAATATATTTTAAAAGAGCAAGCTCAGATGAATTCACTCAGGAATCCCAGGAGGTTTTGTTGAGAAAATCTTTGGCTAGCCATTAACTTTGATCCCTGGAGAAAAGCCAAAAGCCTGGAAGGGAATGTAACCAATGTGAGTAGCTCTGGACCGTTAGTCTACCAGCAATACTATGTAAAATAATGGAAAACTGATACAGTATTCAATTAAAAAACAATTAGGGCCTAGGAATGTAATCAATACCAAAGTTATTTATGGAAAATAGATCTTTTCAAACAATTTCTTTTCTGAGATGACTTTAGAAGTTTGATGAGTAATAGAAAAGATTAACTACTCTTAAACTTTTCTGAGACATTTGATTAAGTACTACAAAATATCCTGAAAAAAAGAAGTGCTATATAATATTAAAAGGGCACATGCTGAATTGATTAAGAATTGGCTAATTGAATTGTCTCACTGCTGGATGTAGCAGTAGGACTGCTGATCTTATTCAGTAATTTTGTCAGTAAATTGTGTGTAATATTACTGCTGCTAAAACTGGGACCTGAAGGGTGGTAGAATTACAAGTGATGTCAAAGATGGAGTAGATAAAATACATTTTAATAAATACAAATTCAGATTTTCCCACCATGCTGCCATACCTGGAAGCCGTTCTATAGAGTGTATGGAAAGATACCTGGAAAGAAAACTGTTAGCAAGAAACTCTCCTTCCATTTCTCACATAATGCTGAGCCAAAAATAAAAGTACAATATGATCTTTGGATTTATAAACTGGGAAACAGTAGCTATAAGGAGGTGATTTTTAGGTTTATATATCCTACCAAAAGTCTGATAAATTAAAACTGTCTACTTCTGGTCGTATTTTTAGTAGGATATGAGCCAGCAGTGTGCCCAGGTGGCCAAGAAGGCCAATGGCATCTTGGCCTGCATTAAGAACAGTGTGGCCAACAGGAATACGGCAGTGATTGTCCCACTGTGCTCAGCACTGGTGAGGCTGCACCTTGAGTGCTGTGTTCAGTTTTGGACCCCTCACTTCAAAAAAGACATTGAGGTGCTGGAGCGTGTCCAGAGAAGGGCAACAAAGCTGGTGAAGGGACTAGAAAATATGTCTTATTATGGGGAATGACTGAGGGAGCTGGGGTTGTTCAGTCTGGAGAAGAGGAGGCTCGGGGGGGACCTGAGGAGGTTGTAGTGAGGGGGGGATCGGTCTCTTCTGCTGTGCCCATAGTGAAAGAATGAGGGAAAACAGCTTTAAATTGCAGCAGGGGAGATTCAGATTGGACATTAGGAAAAATTTTTCACTGTAAGGGTGATTAAGTATTGTAACAGGTTGCCCAGGGAGGTGGTAGACTCACTGTCCCTGGAGGTGTTCAAGAGGCGTCTGGATGTGGCACTGGGTGATGTGGGTTAGTGGTGATGTAGGTAGGTGGTTGGACTGGATGATCTTGAAGGTTTCTTCCAACCTTGATGATTCTATGATTTTATTCTATGATTCTATGATTCTGTTTCTCTACATTCTTCCCTATACACAATGGGAAGATATTGGCACCTTTTGAAGATGACTCATCCATCTATCTTATGCAACATTTTAGGTTAGGCTTGCATCATGCTTTTTATATACTCCATATTCCATGGGTCATAGCCTGGGTTACTAGACGCTTAAGTTTTAGAAGGCTAAAATTAAATAGAAATAATTTCACCTGTAGTTCTTCTCTTGAGTATGAGAAAGAATAAGCCTAAAGCCTATAATTTTTGATGGATTTACAGCAAAACTGGTTAAGGAATCATGGATCTGTACGAATTCCGCATGCAGTTGTAGCTCTGGCTGAGAGCCTGGACATGTTAGCTAAATAAGAAGATGCCTTTCACATGTCTGCAGAGGTTTTTGATAAGTTAACGTCCAGATGATTCTGTGTTGGAGAGGAGGGAACTTTCTGTTTGCATCCATGCATCCATATACTTACCAACTCACATCCTTCATTCACATTCTTCAAACTCTACTTATCCAGGCCATTTTTTGCAGAATTCTCAACTGCCATAAAATGCTTTTGCCATCTGTGAGTGAATAAGTCATACTGAAGTTTACTTCCCCAAAATGTGCCTGCTGGTTACTTTTGTACAGTAGCAATGCACTCTGAAATTATGCCAGTTGATTTTAATTACTCCAGCTTATTATTCAGACCTGTCTCTGAAGGAAGGCAATTATCTGTAGACACAAATGCAATATTGTAGTAGATAAGCCTTCTGTGATTAGAACAGTAAGAACAATATTAATCATATTATGAGATGTTACAATTGCTGCTTCCTTGGATCAGGAGGAAAAAGAGAGAGACAATTAAATTTATTACTGTATAACAATGTCATGTTTATTCAGCCACAGGATAGGAAATCTCTCAAATTTTAATCATACTGGATTGTACTGCATTATTATTTACCTGAAATGTACCAGTCAGAAAGTGTTTGGAGGCCACTTTCCTGGCAGGTATCAGAGCAACTTCTCTGGAGGTACCTCAACATCTGTTCCTGTGTTGTGAGAGTTGTATGGACCTTTTCTTCTGAGAAAAGGAAAAAAATTGTATAGTTATGAAGGATCTTTCTATACCTATTTAATAAATCAAAGTGATTCACTGTTATTTATGAATTTACTCTGTCGAGAATGGAACAAATCCTCTTGTTTTAGAAAGAGAGTTTGGACTACCTGTATAGCACTAGAGATTAGAAGAGAGCCAAGCCAAGCTTTTGAGTGTTGCCTGAATGCTGCAGATCTGTGTAGTTCAAGAATATGTATTGATGACTCTAGGCTGGAGAGAATTCCTGGAAAAGAGAGAGAGACAAAATTAAATTTTGAGATCTAAAGAAAGCCCTTTGGGTCTGCAGGTGCAGATGTATTCCTGGATAGATGTTCCAGTGGAAATGGTGTTTTCACCATTTCATATGTCCAAATGTGCCAATTATGCATTAAAAATTTATAACACGTATTATTACTTCCTTATGAGTCAAATTAATATTTTGCCCCCCGGGCAATGAAACAAATCAGATATTATCCTCTGTTTCTCCAGACTGATAGGAAATCACGTCTAGATATCAAGGGGTCTTATTTTCCCTTCTCATGAAGTGTATCTGTAAAGAAATAAGCATAGAATTAGATACAAAAATACAAAAGCAAATCTTCTTTTTACATCTTTGAACAAAGAAAAAGGGTTTCTTTGCGTTATTACACTACAGCACTTCATCCATCTCTGGTTATGTTATTGACATGGCTAAGCTTAGAAGACTGTTCCAGGAATCCTATTAGAAAATATAGTGATTTGTGTCTAATTACAAACAAACAAACAAAGTTATAACCTTGTACAATTCATGAATATTGCTTTCTCTGTCCATTCATTTTGGCACTGTGAGCTCAGTTTGGTCTCTAAGTATGTGAGAATGCATGCAGTTGCACAGTTGAGCATTGTCATTGAAGCTTAATGGTTGGAAAGGCCCAAGAATATGATGGTGTTTGTCAAATAACATGGATTTGATGACAAGTCACTAACCTCTAGTTACATACTGGCTAGACATTTAGTTTGAGCTGGTTGTCTAGGATCCCCAACTTCAGTCAGTCAATAGAAAAGGCACAAACTAAACATATGTTCCCAAAACAGATGTTAGATGTCTGGAATCCATTGGCTGAGTACACCAAATGGTATTAAGCTCGAGAAGGAATATGCAAATAGGTGAGACAGGTCCCACCAAAGGCTCCAAAAAAATCTCTTATTTAAATATTGTTAATTATCAGAAGCAGAGAGCATCTGTTTTTATGCAAGATCTGATGTTGCAAAGTTTCGGGTTTTGACCTGGACATGTCATTTACACCATCATGAAAATTAGTAATATTGCTAACAGTATTTACAAATAGTTTTGCAAATGTAATTTGTATAAAATATTGCTCTACACCTTGGGAATCTGATGCTGCATGGTAAATTTGGTTTGTGCATATATTCAAGTGTTGGCAAAATGTAGACTAAAAAGTATATACCCCTATCAATAGGATTGTTTTTCTCAAATATTTGGTCAAAGTTAACCAGACTGTAGAAACAGTATGAGACTAAAAACCTAGAAGCCAGAGTGCTTGAAGGAATGAATAAACCATTCGAGCAAATTTAATATCTTAATCCCCAGACTACTATGAAGATCTCAGAGGCCTTTTTCAAAGAGAGAATTTAGAGAATGAGGGGATGGATGACAGGAGACAGCTGGTAGGAGAAGAAACGGGAAGGGTACTCTGTTTTATTTCTGCTTTTTGTTGGTTTAAGACTATTGGTGCCATATTGTGTATTGTACTGGCATATATGAGATCAGATTTTGATTGTTGTAGAGTCATGAGGAGGATTAACAGAACTTCTAAGCATAATGTTCTACCTGGAGAGACTAATTATGGTATCTAATATTTGATAACATCACAGATTTTTTTGGTTTTATTGCCATGGATACCTGACTCTGATGTTACAGATATTCTCTAATTCATCCTTGCTTTTGCTTTCTTTTTTTTTTTTTTTTATGGTGGGATGTTTCTTTTATTACTTTAGTGATGTTGAAGCAAAATGACATTTTATTCCTTTTGTTAATGTGCTCAGGTAATTAGGGGGTTACATTAGACCACTCCAAGTTCTTGTAGTCTTCTGAGGTTATGATCAACCTTAGCAAAATAAAATTCGTGCTTGCAGATGAAACATCTAACAGAAGCCAATGAAAAGGAGAGAGAAAGTAAATTAACTGACCAATTAAGAGCCCAGTCTGTGCGATGATGGAACAATACTTAGCTCAGAACCATTTAGCCTTTCTTTTTTGTCTTTCTGTTTTTGTCCACTTAAGAGTCCATTATACTATATTCAGCATAGAATTATACACTCCAGGGAATGTACTCGGTTGAAGTACCCACATTTCTTATATCTTCAAGGTACATGGCCCTCATTATACACCTTGAGTATGTAATTATCTTGTAACAGCTACACACCTTGGTGCATTTTATGATCTCCTTAAAATGTTATATTTATTCTTTTTTTCTAAAGCCCCAGGCAGGCAAAAAGTTGGCAACAGAATGATTAAGTTATCTTGTTGCAAACTGAGAGACTAGAGTTTCAGCCCACTTGAACTTACATGGAGAGCTGGCAATGTTTTAAATGAAAATTTACTCCCCTGTCTCAGGGAAGTGGTTAATATTGAGTCTAATGGGGTGATCTGATCTCTTGCACAGGGTCAGCCCCCGAAAGGAATTGGCTTGCACCTACCATAAAAGCCCAGCATACTACCTGGGCTCCTGGGAGACCTTTAACCTGGTATTATTCAGAGCAAAACTCATCAACAAATGTGTTATCCAAATCTATCTGATCCCCTGACTGTTAAAGATAATGAAGGTGGTTTCTACTGTCCTGGAGGAAGGGGGGTTGATCAAGTGCTTACAGGTTTTGATTGCCTTCACATATGAAAAAGAACCTGTACCATCCTCAAGTCCCTTTTTTTCTGAGATCTGTAGTTGAACTCCCCTATAAAAATATGTTCTTCAAGGATTTTTGCCTAAAATTTATATCTGTATGTAATTTCCTTTACATCCAAATTTTTTTTAATTAAAACTCATAAGATCCTGTTCCTGTGGCTTATATTAGTGTGTGCTTAAATGCTTTGCTGGGCAATGATGTGGAATGCTTTGTCAGACATTAAATAAATAGAATTACCACATGCCACAACACCATAAAAAGCCAGTAATTTCGATCACTCAGCTTTTCTCTATGGGTAAAACCAATTTTATATGACCTGAGAACATAAGAACAGAAGTATTTGCTCAGACAACAGATCTATCTATGGCTGGTAAAAATGAAAACTATGAAGACATAAATTACCAGAGCAAACATTTCTGAGAATATTCTCCTGTTCTCCAAGAGTGTTCAGCTTAGCTGTGTTTGATACCCCTCAATAGATTTCAGATCCATGGAGGTGCTTAATAACCTCTTAAACTCCTGTAAAAAAAGTTTAACATCCAAAATATTCCATGTAAGAAGGATCACAGCTTACCTATGCACTGAATAAAGAACCACTTGGCTTTTGTTTGTGTGTTTGTTTAGAACCCAGTGTCCTGACTTTGCTTGAAATCCTTTAGTTCTTTACTGGCAGAAACAGTGAAAATATATTTCTATTTGCCCTCTTCAGTTGTAATTTTGTAGCCCTCTATCACCTCTCTCATTAATTAGCTCTTTTTTAGTCTGACAAGTAGATGTAGCTGTTTCTTATTTGGTGGCTGTTCCACAGTTTTGACCGTTCTTGCATCATCTTTCTATGTCTTCATAGTGCTGCTGTATCATTTCAGAGATGGCAGAACAAACCTTCCCATTATAATTTAGATTTTTTAAAAGTCATCATGATACTATGTTCTGTTTTTTATTCTTTTGCTGATATTTGCTTTTTGATCACTGCTGAACACTTAGGTGATATTTTCATCATTATCTATCTGTCACAATTCTCAATTCTGAGTAGTAACAGTCAGCTCACAGATGTCTTTTTATATGTAAAGGTAAGATTTATGCCCCTAAGTGCATCACTTTACATTTACCTACACTGAAATTACATCTGCCATTTTCTTTCTTAATCATCCTGACTCATTAGGTCCTTCTCCATTTTTCACCATCAGCCCTCATCTTTCCTATCCTGACAATTTCTGAACCATCAGCAAGCTTTTATCACCTCACGGATCCCTCTCTTTCTCTAATCAGTGATGGATGTATTTAACGGAACAGATCTCTACAAAAGGCTACCAGTAACATCCTTTCCTTTTCACCCAGTGCTAGTATTATATTAATTTTCCTTTTTTCTCAGGGCAGAAGAATCAAACCAACACAATACTATCAATCGCAAGATCTCAATTAAGTCATTGTTTTCTGGCAAGGAGCATAAAGCACAACAAGGCTGTACTCTTGTTTTAAATTTACCTTTGGAATTTTTTTTTCTGTTTTACATTACTCCCAAAGCTAATTCTCATTTCCGCCAGCTGTAAATCATGACCTGTATGTAAATGAATACAGTTTTTTTCTTTGTTTAGTTGAGAAACTGGAAAACTTCAGCTATTCACAGCAGAGTTTTACAAATTCAACACTTGTACCACACTAAATACTGAGGTTTTGCAGTGAATTGCGTGGAGTTATCACAGATTTGCATCAGGAAGATATAGAAAGAGTATGATTCAATCCACCACAATGATTTTCATGTCTCTTGGAGTTAATAGCTGCTAAACAAAGGTATCTAATACGTATTTACTTTCTGTATATTCTAGTGTTGCTCTTACCAGTACATTTATGATCAGTCACAACAGGTTTTTGCTGTTAAACTAGTTGCCAGTTGTGATTTATGAAAGTAAATGTGTTCACATGTAATGTTCAAAAATAAAATCCTTCAGGTTTTATGCAGTGCTTTTAACCTTTTTAAACAATTCTTCTCATTCTTTTTGTTTTCCTTGCCCCCTGTGTGTATTGATTTTGTGTTGTACGGTGATTAACAAATGTACCCACCTGATAGGATTTTAAAAATCAGAAACTAACATTATCTGGAGAAATCAGTCAATCCTAAAAGCTATAGAGAGAAGAAACCAGTGAGATCACTTGTTGCACTACTATAATGTCTCCAACTAAATATCAATTACTCCTTTATGGCTATTTCCCTATACTTTGTTGAGAGTAGTTCTAAATGACTCATGCAGTGAAGGTTCCTTCCACTCCCTGCAGAATGGAGACTGCTCTCCAGTCTAATGGATATGCCACCTACGACTTTTCTCATTATTCACCTTAAATGCTAATTTTCTGTATCTGATTCCATTAATTCCATTCCTGACTTCTATGTGGATTGCCCAGACACCACAGTGAATGTAATTTCAACTTTATTAACTAGTATGTAGTCTGTCTTTCAGTAGTGCTGAGTAACCAACCATTAATTATTCTTGAACATCATAAATATATTCTGACTTACCAAAAGTGCACAAAATACAGGTTCTGGGCTACTAATTCAGCTGTAGGTGTGCAATGCATCTGCAGCTTATCTAAGTTCATTCATGCTGCTTTGACAATGCAGGATCAAGGGCCTGTGTCCCTGTTATGTCGCTGGTGTGCATGTGTCACATCACTGATCAAGATGACCGAGTCTGTAGACCATGCCATAGACCAGCTTTGCCTCACTGTCTACACAATCTTTATTCACTTGGTGTAAAATGGCATAACTTAAAGAAACAGCAATGGAGCTATGTGTATTTACATCAGCTGGTCTATCCTAGAGAAAGAAATAAGTCGAGTGAACATGTAAAAGGAAGTGTGGGCATATAGGATTGACCTGGTTTGGTTTTAGTGGTAGATCAGCTAAGGGGTTCATTAAAAATTTGCTTTGAGTGTTCCACAGATTTTGCACTGCTCATATGCAAACATCTATTCTTGACTATTTAATGCTTAATCTCATGGGGCCACAGCTCTGAGCTGGATCTCTGAGCTGAGTCAGTGAGTTGTTCAGTAGGGGTTAATCAAAACATCAGAGGGATTCTCTAGCAAAGTCGAAGTTCTTAAAGTTACCTACTTCCTTTGGGCCTCTAATATCTTTTGTACCATGCAATTAACTCCTTTAATTGCTGCAAAATCCTGGATTTTTTCTATTTCTAAATCTTCCTGTTTTGTAGGTATTTCCTCTTTGCAGTAAGACATGAAGAATTAGTCTAGTTTCTGTGTGATTGGCATAGAGGCTATATGTCTATCAGATACTAGTAGCAACTATTAATTGTAATGATAAGCCAATCAAGATGATACATTATCTAAAGGAAGGTGCTGTACCTGTTGAACACTGATGCGAGATTTAAAATAAGCACTGACAGCTCTATGATTTAACCTCTTTTAAAAATGACAGCTAGGGACTTACTTTGTACTTTCCCACAAATACCCTCCTGGTTGTTTATTCAACATATCTCTAGCATCTGAAAGTAGTATTATTCCAGAGTTAGTCTCAGGTGTGTTGCTTTGGTCTGTCCTGTGAAGCCCTTGTTCATGCAAACCAAACAACTGTGGATCCAAGCCAGAATTTTTCCCTCTGCCGATAGCTTTGACTACAGTTTGATGTTTTCCTTACTGCCACATCCTTTTCCAGATTGTCTTGTTGTTTTGTTTCTTATTGTCCTCTCACAATATATTTTTGTTTCTATCTCATTTTATCTATCATGTCTATGTTGGTATTTTCTTTCTGGGAATTTCCATCTCTGAATATGTATGTGTAAATTTGCTTTCCCTCATCTTATTACCTGCATTTGGTGAAGGTGAAGCCTCTGCTGATCCCTGCTCATTTTTCTGACCTGCCTCTTTCCCTTTGTATAACTTTCCCTTTCTCAATGGTGTTTGCAAAGCATCTCCATTCAGTTGGATCCACAGAATTTAATTAATGTCCTGTTTGTTTCTTCTTCAAGACCATTAATAATTCTGTTAAGTAAAAACAGGCCTAACACCAGTCCCTTTCTTCCTGCTGAATATAGTGTCTGATCTTAATGCATGATTATTTATTCTTACCTCCTGTTTATGATCCTTTAGTCAGTCCTCAATCAACATGATATTGTTCTTTTTTGAGTCATGGTATGAAAGATTGTGATTCAAATTTAAAACAATTCCTGGAAGAAAATAAAACAAAAGCTAATAAAAATATCCATAAACATTGTTACTGCTTGTTTTATTGCAGGTTTGTGTAAGTTTTATGAAAGAAGTTTATTATCTGCTTTTATAAGTAGTCTTCTGTATTGAGGTCCCGTCTCTAGAATCGTTGCACTGGATTCATGCCCTTGTAATGAAAGCAATGGTGAAACTGGCACAAATAAACAGAACTACTCCTATCAAATACAAAGCAAACCTGAGTCAAGAGCCAAAACCACAGCTGGTATTATTTGTTATAGCTCTACTGAAATTAAGAATTTTAAGTCATTATTTTTACACCAGGAAAATTAAGCATTGGAATGACCCTGTATGGTATTTGGAGGATTTTTGTTTGTGTGTCTTTTCATCAGGACTAGGTATATTATTTGAATATATTTTTTTAATATCTAGCTCAGCCAAGAACTGTAAGTCTAGTTGCACATACGTAAAGCCTTGGGCTTGTACCCTGCAGGCTGTCAGTCAAGATTAACATTTATGATTCACCTTGAAAAATGATGAATTTATGTTTGATGCCAACTAATGTAAAATCTTCTTCATAAATGGAATATATGCATATAATTAAAATACATTTTTCTGTTTTATTTTAGTATTGCTTTTCCAAGATTATTTAGATTAATAGCAGTATAATACATAAACCTATGTGGAGAATAATATGTAACAATCCTTTCCTCGCTACTTTCACTCAGTTTTGGAGAATCAAATTTCCAAACATTGCTTCAGCCATTGCATGTTTATTGAGGCAGAACAAAATTTGGGTGCCATTTGAGGTTTGTTTACAACTGCAAGCACAACACAGTCATTCTCTGTCCCTGGGGCACATCAATGGAGAAGATGAATAGGATTGTTCTCCCCAAGAAAACCTGACATCAAAAAAACTGTCTTTCCTGACCAAGATCAAAGTGGAGCATGATTTAGACACTTATTGCAGCAGAGCATCTAAGTCAGTTCGTATGAAACTACCCATTTGAATTTAAAACCAGCATACTAGTGCAGCTCTGCACCTGACCTAGTTAGCCCTGAGTGATATAGTTGTTCTGTACATGTATTTTAGTGGACTCTTCTTATACTTTTATTCCCAGGATTACAAAAGTAGAGCTTGCTTTTTGCCTATCCCCATTTATCAGCACAGCTCTTCTTATAGTGACCTTGCAGAAGGCTGAATAAGGTAAAGTAGCCTTTATACTGGCATCTAGAAAAATCTGCCTAGGGTGAAGGTATGATTTACTGCTGCTGTCCTGGTTGTTGGAATGTCTCACTCCTTGGACAACGTAAACTGCAGGTCACTGTTAGGACCAAGAGGAATGCTCTGGTTTCCAAAGCACAGCCACACACACCAAGAGTATAGTTGTGACTGTCACCAATGATGCCCGCACGGATTCGTTTGTCCTGACTTTGTGATATTCTGCAGTTACTTGCACATTTAATTAGAAGTGCAGGTCTGTGCTCAGAGCATGGCAAGGGTTGCTTTGAAACCACCAAATTTTTCCTCCACAGCTTTGCAGCATCCCAGTAACACTGGGGGTGGGTTTCTTTTTCACTTTTTTTCTTGTAATGTAGGATGAAAAACGATGAGGTAATGTGCCAGCCTTTATGCAACTGGCAGATGGGTTATATTAATATCATAAGAACATATTGTTCCTGATGCCTGCTTAAAAGGAGAAAATGCTATATCAGGCCTGAATTCAGCATAGTGCCAAGGCACGTGCTGGTATTTATTTCTCTTTAGCAAAGCAGTTATGTACATACATTATTTTATTGAAATGGACATTTTAACTGGTTTTCCTCTGAGCTGAGGCATTAGCAGCAGAGGAGAAAGTTGATTTTCTTTGGCCAGTGTTTTGCTTCTGATTGTTTAATAACATGCTCTGACCCAGCATGACCAAGTGCTTTCCTAGAGTAAATACAACAACACTGTGTTGATGTTTGGGCACATTGAAGATTATAAATAAGAGCCAGGATATTTCAGGATGTGGAAGACGATATCAGTTGCTGAACTATGATCTAAAGTATGTGTAAGACAAGCAATAAGGTCGAGTATCTCACACATCGAGATCCCAGCTCACTGTGCACATCCTCTGTTTGTTGTATGTAGTCACTGTACAAATGCCATTCATGCATAATATCCCTCCACGCTTCACATTAAGGAGAGAGTTGTAAGCAGTGAAATCTTACACTCAGAATAGACATTTTAGTACACAGTTAATGAACATTTTGACACATCAGTAGCTTTCTCATAACTACTATACTGTATAGGCATCTCTGGTATTTTCTACAGGTATTGTTACATCATCTATACCTTTTAATAGCTCTAAGATACCTGTAACATGCCTTGATAGTATATTGCTACTGCAAACCCTCACCTCTTTTGTTTAGAGGGACTCAGAAGTCTTCAGGTGATGAAACTGTTTCTTAATCTCTTGATAGGGATCTGCAGAACATTTCTTCTTCTCTTCAATGGCCTTGCTCCAAACAGAGCAAGCAAGATTTCTTCTTTTATCTAAAAATCACACTGCCAACAGTGAAAGTACAAAAGGTAATATTTCTGGCTAGGTTGCATCTTCCTTAGCTCTCCTTCCACTTGTGCAGCAGCAACAGCATTTCTAAGCTTTGAACCAGCTGCATTAAAATTAAAACTGATTTATTTAAAAACCTGTTACATTTCAGCAGCTCCAGTCAGGAGACAAAGAGATCATAAGGCACCAGAGAAAGGTGAAGAGCCTTTTTTATCTCCTGCGAATGTCCTGGATAGAAAGCACTACTTGTATTGCAAGATGCCAATTAAACAACAATAATTTAACAGAAACATAAGCACAAGAGTTGCTCTCTCGTTCTCTTGCTCTTCTTTTCTGAAGAGAGGGATTTAACTGTGATAACAGGCCATTTCTAGAGGATTAACAAACTGTAACATTAGGCAATCTGTCTGTTCACAGGCGCTCTCTGCGTTCTGTTCAGCTATGTAATTCAGGCTTGCAAAATGGATTGAAACAAGGAAAAAAAGAAAAATACTTCTGCTCCGATTCTTCAGTTTTTTCTGCATGGGACATTTTATTAATATTTATTTATTTATGCACAGCTTTAGAGCATGGAAAGCCTTTGGTTTCGTTATATCTGGCACTGTACTGACATATAACAAAAAAAGACAATGCTTGAAAACTTTAGGGTCTAATCAAAGATCTGTTGTGGTTACCTTGTAACTGTGGGGCTCAAGTACAAAACTAAGTGCTGATTTAGGAAATGTAGGATCCTTTTCCTCCAAATAAAACAGTTTAGGTGAAACAGAAAGGCAGGAAGCTCAGTGCTGTGATTTCATTGCTCCTGCCTTTAGGGGACAGCTAACCTTTCCGAGGTAGTGACTGTGGAGAATATATTCATCAGGGAGGGGATGAATCCACTGGTGGATTTACTGGTATCTTCTTTTTATTTTATTACCAAAACAAAGAGCTGTCTTTTTGATATACAATTCCATAGTCTGGCTTGTAGAACATGTTAAGATGAAGCACTGTCAGGACTGAAATATTATCACCTTTGACTTCAGCAAGGCCAAGATTTCAATCCTGCATGGGTTTCATGTGTTTTAGTGTTTTAGCTTAGATATTCACAGACTGCATTTTCTATTCATATGGTTTTGTTGTGTTTTTTGGTTTGTTTGGTTGAGGGGTTTTTTTTGTAATGAATCATAATCATCAATACCTTTTGAACTTATTAATTTTAACCAAATATTTAAACACTGCTCCTAATTGCAGAAAACCACTTTAATCCTTTATCCATTTCAAGAAGAAGCCAGTAAGTAAATATATACTGGACACTGTGTACAACTATATATAGGCAGCACTTGAGTGTGTGTGATCTAGGATCAAATGCAGATCAGATTAGATGCAGAACCCCTGCCATTTGATTAGTGAAATTTTTAAGGATATTGGGTGATCTTTGAGGAGAGTAAGAGGTAATACAAATACCTGATGTGCAGAGTCAGTTCCAGTTCTCACCAACCTTATGGTTATAAAAAACTATTAATTCCCTATAGCATCTAATATCTTTCCTGCTCATTTCATTCTACTGGATTTTTGTTTGTAATAACTCAAGCCAAGATTTTTACTTCAAATAGAGAGAGATTTGAGAAAAGATACATATTTGTCATATCTAAAAGACATGATGGTCTCTTTTGTATTTCACACTAACCAATCAATAACAGAATCTTTACTGAAGAGCTGGCCTTGGATCTTACCTGTCTGTTGCTCCTGTCCCTCTGCCGACATATGTAACACTTTCATGGGACTTTATAATGGGATTCTTAAACCAGACTAAGTCTGCAGTAAAGAGAACTTACTGCTAACGGTAAAAAAAAGTACAGGCAAATGCACAATTGCTGAGGAGCTGCACCCTTAGAAGCTTGGTTGCTTAATAGAATACAGAGTGCTAATCAATGTTATCTGTAAATCTGCTGGAGCAGTCTCCCCTAAGGGATATTTCTGTCAGCACCAGCACAGAGGGTGGGGAGGCACCAAAAGTAGCCAAAGGGAGATGCTAAAAAGGGAATTAATATCCTGAGATATGACTCTAATATGCCTTATTCTGATGTGTAGGGAGACAGCAGCATTCAAAAGAACAAGGTCTGTGGTCCATTTCTTGTACTGACCCACTTGCACCCACTCTGGCTTATAGAATGTGGCTAGAGAGAGCTGTAGTGACTGACACTGGAAGGTTGGGTAGTACCCAGAGCACATTGATGCAAGCTGAAATAATTTTTCTTCAGAAGGGAACATTAGGACATAGGTATTCTCACTTTTCCAGGTTAACTCCTAGAACAGCTTGTGAGGTACAGGTTACGGCAGCTGCCTTGGCAGTAGCTGATGACTCGGTTCACGTCCTTTCAGAGAGAGAACTGGGATGACCACAGATCACTGTCCCATGTGGGTGGCCCTTTAGCTACATAACTGCATGATAAATGGGAGTATTGACATGTCCTTCTGAAATACCTTGTGTAGTGGTGTCCAAACTACTAAATAAGTGTGGAAAATGTGCACTAGCCTGACTTGCTGCTGAAAGGAGTGCCTCACACTGAAAAATGCATAGGGCTTCAGTACTGCCAAGTTTTGCAGTTTGGCCTTGGCACTTTTACTAATAATTATTACTCTAAAAATTTGGGATCCATGGATGCTATGTATGTTACAGGGGTTGAGGGCTGTGACAGTGAGATTTAGGCATGCACTTTCTCTGGTAAATCTAATCTATGGCCTTCCTTCAGATTGCACATTGCTGGAGTGGAGCAAATCCTTGTACAGCTTAAATCATTGTTCACTTTCTTGGCAGTGGTAGGATGCTAAATACCCACATATACTGTGAAAAGATTAACACTTGCTCAGACATAAGGTGGCAAAAGAGCTATTGGTCCTTAAAGATTCTGTAGCAGCTACCATGAATTTGAAAAAGTTCTTCCAGGTAAAAGCACAACCCTATCTATTGTCTTATTTCTGGGCTTTCTCAGTCAGCTGGGACTAATTAAGATAACTGGGCTCTAAAATGGCAGTGGAAAGTATTTCCTGGCTCTTCTAGGTAGCTGGTTTGCTGGGGTGGGTTTTGATGCATTGTGAGAGGGGAGAGAAATGGAGCATGTTAATGCTACCAGCTGGGGAGAAGGGGAAGTTGTGGAATTCAGTGCTCTGCTAGAAACTTGCCCTTTTAATGAGGTGATCATAAAATGCCAATTCCCCAAAGCTAGCACATATTTTTGTATAGTGTCTTTATTTTTATATGAGATGGGGATAGCTATTTTTCCATTTTCTCTGATAGCAGGCTGACCAAATGCTACTCAAAGGGGTATTGTGGCTGCTCTATGCTTTCCTCTTTCCTTTGGCTTTACGGTTCTCAATTAGCTTTTAAGTTGCATTATAGATCTGCTAACAGTTGTGCAGTTAAATCATTAATTACCTTCTCAGTCTGTTGGGAACTCAATTTCACTTTGGTTTGCAGTTTGTGCTCCACAGTAGATTACTTAGCTAATCCATAAACATCTTCAGACAGTATAATTTAAAGAAGTTAATGATGAGGAAGTTTAGACAATTTTATCACAAAATAACTCTTAGTTAGGCATGTGAAATAAAAAGTGTTTATGGGGGAGAGATTTTTAGCTATGCAAATATCAGGTCAGTCATGTAAGCAAATGGAATGAAAAATTATGTGGGGTTGTGGGGTTTTTTCCCATATGAGTAAGAAAATAAGTAGTAATAGTAGTCTAAAAGATTAAAAGAGAAATCAGGATTCAGCAGAATAACTGGACTGAAAGCCAAAATATCTGAGGTTGTTTCTACCTCTGTTCCTGACCTGTGTTCTAAGCAGGTCTCTGTGCTCATGAGTTCTGGTTTATTTTTCACCCTTTATCTTTAATATTTGAATTAGAAAATCTTCAGCACAATCTGTTTCTGTTGTTTATATAATTACACCTACCAGACTACACTCCTTATTTCTATTTGCATGCTAAGGAAATTCTCTATTGCTATTAATAATTATACATTCAAATGTGGCAAAGCTTCTAGGTGTATTGTAGATTTTGTCTTGGGATGGGGTTGAGGCAAAGGTTTCTACTGCAAGCTTTTTAAAGGCTGCTGATTTCCCAATTAGTCTAATTCCTCTAGTGTGTTTCAGAGCTGCCTCAGTCCAAACATTATTTGTTTCAGAATATGGAGGCCTGGCCTTGTTTCTCCAGATGGGAGAGCAAAGCTATCTAGAGAGACTGTTATCACCCTGTGTAAATACTAATAATAACAGCAAAGAGAAACAGAGATTTTTAATATTTCCTGATGGTCATTTAGCAGGGAGCAGGAATTCCAAGAAGAAAATTCGGAGGCTGGTATTACAGGATGTTTTCTAACATAAATTTTAAAAAGGAACATCCACTGGATAATTATTTTCTGAGAACTATGAAGGCACTGCTGCTAGAGGTGTAAAGGCGTTTAAATCAAAGCTGTCACTTTGCCACATGTTCTCAAATAAGGGAAATCTTAACTTTCCCTCCCAGACAGACTGTAAAATGAATTGTGAGCCATTTTGCTGTGCTGATGACATAAATGTTGTCATGGAACAATTATTTTTCTCATGACTTATAAAACCGAAGATATGAGTTGAGAAAGTGGTGTGTAAAAATGGGAGTTGAATTCCAGTGAATGGAACTGTTCTCCCTCATGCAGAAGATGGGTGAGACCATTGCAGATTCGGCCCATCTAATCCAAGAGGGAAATGGAAGGAAATTTTACAACTGGGATGAAAACAATGAGATGAGACACAGAAGGGCAGGGTGAGCGATGCAGAATTATTGTAGTCAAGCTGACAGGGTTTCTGACCATCTCCTTTATCGATCTGAGATTTATTCAGATCAAGCCTGAACAGTTAACAACACAGCATTTCAAAGAAAAGAGTATGATGTATAAAACTGAGTGAAAACACAGCAGCTAAACAGAGGACTTTGGCTCCTCTGATGCAATGCCACTTGGTTTTGTGTTTGAATCCCTGCTGTTCACTGGGACAGACCAGCATGCAAAAAGTTCTTTATATTCCATCATTAATAATTAACCTCCATTATGTCAAACTGTCTTGTTCCTCTTGTGCTATAAAAGAGTGAGAGTTCTATTTTGTAATTATAATGTTTTTGCTATTATCCTAAAAGGAAATGGTTTGTTAGAAATGCAGAATTTTGTCTTCTATAGCCCAATTTCAGCCATGACTTTAGACAGTTGACTCATTTGTTAACAATGAACTATTAGATATGATTGAAGAGAGCAGCAATACATTTTACACACACACTAAGAAAATGTTCATTATTTCACACAAAATTTTCAATTTTTGATTGCATTTCAAAAGCTGACATTTCAGTACAGGATAGTACTGAAAAACAAAAAGGAAAACCTAAAAGTTTTTCATAGTATTTTGGGGCTTGATCTTTTTTCTCTGAAAATTCAACTTGACAAAAATGGTGTCTCAGAGTTTTGATGATGTCAACCAACTGAGCAATGTATAGGATAGTATCTGGTTTTTCTTTCCTCCTATTTGCAGATATTTTACAAATTTGTCCTGCTTTTAGGAAAGGATTTGTGATATTTAATTATTTGCAAATTTTTTTCCATTCTTGTTGTCCAAGCAACTACAGGATCATCGTTACCTCTCTTCCCAAGGACTGCATGCCAAATTAGTTGTCCAAATAATATGTTTATCCCTCAACCAAGATGCAGGCATGTGATAGTTGTCCCTCTGACTATATTAGTGGTTGCATCCTTTGCATACTCCTAGGGATCTGTTGTGAATCCTTTCATCTGACTACAATTCATGTTAGGGGGACCATTTGTATATTCTGTCACATTTCTTACTATTGTTTTGGTATGTGACTTACCCCACAGTGTGTTAGGCTAACAGAACTGACCTGCATGGTGTTTGTGAATTGTTGGGATTCTTGATGTGTGGGGAAGGGATCACCTGGGCAAGTTTTTCCCTGCTTCAACTTCCTCAGCAAAGACAGAGAAACACATACTTTGCATGAAAGAGTTTGTATTTTTCCCTTCCATGGAAAGGGAATTGTACACAGCTTCCTGAAGTCTTTATAAAAGGGTTAGCTTAGCACAATGAACCTAGTACAAAGGCAGCTTTATGTTCCACATGGCAAATGTATTAATTAAATCTACTGGGTTTACTTTCCTTCCTTTTTTTTGCTTGAGGTAGGTTGCAGAAAGTTAGCTTTAAAAGAAATACTCAAGAAGGTAAATTCATTTTTGTACTGTATCTCTTAAAAAAACATGTCATCCTTTCCCAAGGAGGATTTTCTATCTGAATTGTTCCCTCTTGTTGATGAAGAGTATCTGTAGAATTTGGCTCTCCTACAAGTACAACCATGAATAATGCATGGTGACTAGAAAAGAACGGACAGCAAATAACAACAGGAAACAAATACCACACTTTGCAGGACAAATTTCCAGGTGCACAATAATTCCTTCTAAAATCTGTGAACCTCATGGGATTCTCATATATTTTCATGAACACCTGCAAGCAATAAATATCCTGATGCTGCATACTGCAGCTGAATTTGCTGCCTTCATTTGTGGGGGGGAGAAATCATATTCGTATAACTCATCTATCTCCTGTGTCAAGCTCCTCTGCTCTGTTTCGCAGTTCTGCAATTCAATGTAAATAGTGGGATAGTTTGCAGCTACCACACACACAGAATAGCCTCTTGTGGGGATCATGTTTGCAGGTAGGTAAAGTATTGCCACAGGACCTGATTAAGTTTGTAGGGAATAAATTACCTGCTGTTGATATGAGTCTGCTAAGGGACCGATCCTTTTCTCTCTCTCCCATTCAGGCATCCCGCATCCAATTTTTTGTGCTACCCCACAGTGAGGATTTATTCTATTAGCTACTGTAATTTCTCACTCTCTGCCAATACTACAAAGTCTTATATTGAGGTAATATTGATAAGGCTGTGAGAGCATTGGCTATAGAAATTAAGACTCCCTAGCAGATAAAAGAGGATATTTGTGCATTTGTGGACAGGACCCCAGCATGGATAAAAAATGTTTCGCACACAACACGGGCCTTCTCTATGAAGTATTAAAGTACTTAATCCTGCTGGGTTTCCCATTCCTTTCACCCCAGGATAGATCTATGCTTCAACTGATTGGTGTAAGAAACATTTCCCACAAGTATTTCTGGGCTTGTTAATTTACCTTTGTTTCAAGGGGTATTTTCATGAGAAAGTGGCCTTTGTGACAGATCCAAATATATCATGTTGGTTTTTTTCCATTAAACACTTCGATAAAGAACACACACACTTGGCCTGTGCAGTAGCTTTATAATCTGTAAATGGAGAAGCTGGAGTTCATTAATCAGGTTGCAAACAACGAGAAGGTGAGACTCAGCCTGTGGCTGTATGTTTTAGAACTAAAGCTTGTTGTTAAAAGAAGTGTTATATTTTGCATATTTTACTAGCTAAGAAAGCACCATAAAAATGGTGTCAGATTAAGGAATAGTACACAACTTTTCCTTACTTTTCAATACCGTTTCTGAGTCTGATTGCCCAGACTGAGATAGAAGTTCTGTGTTATTGCAAGAAAGGAAAAAATACCCAGATGTGAGACAAGAAATGACTTAAAAGCAAATGATCTTTTATTCCATGATAGTGCCTCAATTTCCACCTATCCACTTTTTTCAAGTCTAGTCTTGTTGTTTCATGTGAAAAGGCTTACCTGTGCAAACTGATCTCAAACCTCAACCAAGGCAGGGTGAAAGGAGAGGGTTATTTCTTCTTGCTGTCTATTCTGTGTCCATCAGTTGCAGAGAGATTGGCCATAAGGACCTCTTACTCCTTGCAGACGTTGTTGTAGCCTTTCAGTATGTAAGAGGGGCTTATAAGAAAGATGGAGAAAGACTTTTTATCATGGTCTGCAGTGACAGGACAGGAGAGAAAGGTTTTAAACTGAAATAGGGTAAATTTAGATTGGATATAAGAAAGAAATGTGTTATGATCAGAGTGGTGAGACACTGGAACATGTTGCCCAGAGAAGTTGTGAATGTCCCATCATTGACAGGTTGGATGGGGCTTTAAGCAACCTGGTCTAGTGAAAGATGTTCTTGCCCATTGCAGAGGGTTGGACTAGCTGATCTTTAAAGGTCCTTTCCAACTGAAAGCATTCTACGATTCACCTGATGTGCAGAACATCTGGGTGCTGTACTGAGGGAAAATAACCTTCTCCATAAAGAAGAAACATCCTCCTGGGGGAAGCTGAGAAGGAAAGGTTGCAACTTGTTCCTATACCTTTGAAGCTATTCAGTGACATACTGCCCCTTAGTATTGTAGGATGCCATCTATTTTGTAGTTAGTGACTGCTTCTGTCTTAGAGGGTTTGTAGCTAAAAGGCAGGGAAAAGTATTTGGAACAAACAAAGTAGAGGTGGTGAATGGAAGACAGTTGACAATGAAGACAGATTATGCTGACTAGCTGCAACCATACTTTGTAGCAGAGCAGTGACTATGATGCCAAAGATTTTAAAACATTAATTTCCTTTCTGGTTTGGACAGATAAGACAGCAGTTAAGCAGGGTGAGATGAATTTTCCACAAGGAAATTTTCAACAAGACACCACTGACAGAGCAGGCAGCAGGGTGAGGGGACAGGAGGATGAGAAGTTATCTTAACAAAGAAGATAAACAGAGTTCAGGGGCATCATTCTGGCTCTAGACTTCTGATTAAATTAGGTTGCAGTGAACCTAGGGACAGCTTTAATACACATCGGACCAGTTTAAAATTGGTTCCTGGGTTCCTGCCTACCTCATTCACCATCACCATGCTGAAGTGGCAACAAAAACCGGAAGAAGGTGGGCAGATGCATAGTGAGCAAGGCCAGGAAAGGATGGATCTTTCCTTATGAGTGAAACATAGTGAGAAAGCTGTAATGATCCCCAGTTACAGCTCTGGGACCTAAGCTAGGCTGGGAGATGCTCAGGGCAAGGAGCTTCTGATTCATTAGGAGTCACATCAAGCTCCAAAGGAAAGTGGTGTTGGATGCATAAAGTAAAGCTAAGGCCAGTGACAATACCATGACATGGAGAAGGGAAGAAGGCTGAGGGAGGGTTGGTCAGAGAAGGAACAAACTTGCTTTTTATGCAGAAAAGATGAACATATCAGGCTTCTAAAATAATATGTTTACTTTCCCCAAGGAAGCTTTGTTTTGGTCAACAGCAAGGGTCATGACAGAGCATTAACACTACACTGTGTGCCAGTGTTTGCTGACTGCTGCACTGAAAATGCACTGAGCTCCTTACAGTCTAGGGAAACAAATTTAAAAAAAAAAAAAAAGATTAAGGGTTTGTAAACATGACTGCCCCATAATTCAATGATGATTTCCCTCAAAGTATATATTCTTCTAATGAGCCTCCTTTAAATGCAGTGATCATAATTTTTGGTAAACATTTTCCTTTTGAGAAAGCAATAAAATGTAAGTGATAACATCCAAAAAATCCTTATTTCAGTTGCAGTGCACAGTGTTTCTGACTATAAGTTAATGGTTTACATATTAATTTTCTCATCTCTCTGATGGGCAGAAAATTGCTTTAATATAAATGCAGTTAAATTTGTCATTTTATATCAACACTGCTTAGGTTTAGAAATTTATTACAAGCAGTATCAAGTTGTTTTATATCAATTCAGCAGCTTTTGTAGAAGAAAAATGTGTCAAGTTGGAGGTGGAGGTAAAATTTTTCTCACTTTATAATTAATGTGTTTTTTATGTTTATTGTCTAATCAATTATTTTAAAGGAGACTTGAGGAATGTAATAAAAGTGTCTGACTGATTCTTGGTAAAATTAGGCTGGGTTTCAGAGTGCACAGAGGGATTTTTTTTTTAACCACCCAAATAAAAAGATTTAAAATTCACTTTTTACAAGTAAAAGTAAAAATTACACCAATCTTGGTTCAAAGATTCTCTGACTGTTCCAGCAGGTGAGAGAATAAGAAAGAAAATAATTTATCCATTTTATCAACTCAGCTTTCCTTTCAAAAACCATACTTCTGTTCCGCTAATACTGTCAGGAACTCACTCAGCAGAGTAATAAAGCATGGTGTTATGATGGAGAATTATATTGTCAACTTCACTGAGGCTGTTCAGAACCATTCCAGTGAAGAGACAAGTCTGATCTTAATTTTAAGTAGGTCTTTGAGTTCATTTTTCATCCAGTAGTAATTGATCCTGAAATGCTTTTGTAACTTAAATCATCTGCGTAGCACCAGTGCTATCCAAAGGGACTTACTCTTACTCTATCCAAGGTGTACTTACTCTTGAGCAGCACTTCAAGGACATTTTTGATTTCAGACTTGAATTCTCCTGTCTCATCTGGAGTAAATTCCATCTAATAATTAATTAAACAATATTATTATCAATAATAATAATAATTTTACATCAAAAGCCATCCCTAGACTATGCACAGTAAAGGACTATAGCTTAATCTCAAATCTGAGAAAAGGTTGGTACAATAATTTCCCATGCTGAGAAAGGAGTCTCTAGAATGAAAATGTGACACTCTCTTCTCCCTATCCCCTTTTGGAAATTGTTCATGGATTTTCACTAGCTCTTTTCTCTGTAACATCCACTATAACTAAGTGTACCAGTTACATTGGTTTGTGTTCTGCCTGCATGATTCATGGCATGGCAATGTGGTCATTATAATTGAGTTCCAGAATGAAGATAAGCAAGAAAAAGATAAAGCGATAACCTCCAAAAGCTAGAGATTAATGAGGAGCGCTTTAGTCCTGAAGAAGGCAGTGAATACATGTGTTTGGGAAAGTTAGGTTTGTGCAAGAAGGGGGAGAAGGCTTTTACTATGTACATGTAAAAAAAAAAAAAACCAACAACCAAAAAAAGCATATAATTGTACAGTTTAGGTAAGTTTTTTGGGAAAAAAGTTGTTTCTTCCCTCTCCCTTCCCTTCTGGCCCAATTTCCATTTTACAACATCTTCTCCATTACTTTTTCACTCTTCTCTGCTTCAGAGTATCAGCTAATTATCAGAACAGAGTGAAAAAATGTAACAATTTGAAACGTATAGACTTAGTTTCTAAATGCCTGTATCCATTTCATAAAACATACTCATTGACGTACTGACTTTATCTTGCCTTAGCATTGATGAGGCACCCAGATTTAATTCCTATCTGTAGGAGAATACAACTTTCAGGGGAAAAAAGTCCAATCTGGACTTTGCAATTACCAGTGATAGTGAATCCATTACAAATCCCCTGAATCTGCTCTTAAAGATACTACTGAGTTCTTTGCATCTTTCACCATAAGGCTCATCTTCCAGTGAACTCATTCTCTAATTTTTCAGTATCCTCCTTGAATTTCAACTCCAAACTTGTCATAAGATTCCAGTTAAAGTGTGGTGTGCATATCCTACTCTTTCTCTATTCATGTTTTGTCTTTAGCTTCAAGTCTTGCTATACCTTTTGGCCATGGCATTTCATTGGTACCTCATGTTCATTTCATTGCCACCAAAAACTAAGGGCCTGTCCCAGAAACTATTTTTCCGAGATAAAGATTGCAATCCCATGCACAGGAACTCCTTTGTTCCTAGAGGTGTGATTTCAGATCTGGCCATACTGAAACACAGAATTTGTTGTACTCCTTTTCTAAACTTCATATATTAAAAATGTGTCCACTGAATAATTCACCAATCCCTCATTCTTTGCATTATTTGCACTGTGTCAGTGATAGATATATGTTTTCTCACAAGTCAGTGTTTAAAAGATGTCATTAGTACTGATCCAAAAATGAGTCCTGCAGAGTCATCCAGACCCAGGAGGACCTGGGCTGTTTATTCCTGACCACTGTTGGGAAGAAGACTCTGGACTATATGGACTGCTGGAGTGACCCAGTGCTCCCAATCTTTAATTATGTTACTTTACACCATTTAATTATAAATACTTACAATAATTCTGAAATATATATTAATATATTGTATACCCACTGAACACATACTGTGTTGATTGTACATTGTTCTTAACTAAGTGGTTGCATGGTACCACTTGAAATGCCTTACCCAAGTCTGCTACATTTATTAATAGAACTCATAGTATCATAGAAGCATATCACATCTATTTTTCCTAAAAGTGTTCATTTGCATTAATTATTTCAACTTTTGTTAATTCTTTATTGAGGCTTATACCACTGTTCTGGTATTTTGCCCAGGATCAATGTGAACTTGACAGACCTGTAATTATGCAAGTAATCCATCTACATTTTTTAAATAACAGCATCCTACTAGCTTTTTCTGAGCTTCTGGTGTTTTCTGAGAAAAAAAAAGACATGTTTAAAAAAGTAAGGCTGTTTCACATGTTCTCAGTTTTTTAAAAAGAAATGTTATATATTTGTATATCAAATACACAGTATATTTAAAGTTTTCCATTTTTTCCCTTTTTGGCTTTCAGTTCTCCTCATCCCTCTCCTGCTTTTTTTTCTTCCTCCTTCACTGAAATGTTTCCCAATTTACAGAGAATGGGCTGGGAAGAGAATAAGCAGGAAATAGCAAAACCTGTTATACGTATATTTAAAAAAGATCTGATATATATTTATTTTTTCATTATAAAAATCTTGAGGGTTCTGCTTTTAACTTCCATTAATTAAAATCTGGAAAGTTAAAATATTAAACATTTACAATGTGAATATATTTTTTTAATTAAAAAATTGGCATTCAAATGTCAAGATTTTTTTTAATACAGACTTAGAGAACTAGACCTTTCTCTGAACACCATTTTTGCCTGCCTTGCACAAAGAAAAGCCCAGATAGTTTAGTTGGTGAATAGGAGAATTTAGCTCAGCAGTTCTGTAAAGCCTAGAAGGAATGCTCTCTCCCTCATCTAATCCCAAATGTACTCTGGATAACAGTATTTGTCTGGCAGAAGAGAGTCAGATTGGAAAACATCTCCTACCTCAGCAACCCTAGTCCCACCATTCATGGCTCTAACAGGTGTGCATACTGGGTGAATGCATGCGTCAGGAAGGGGAGGCATCCGGTGAAGTGTTTTGAAAGCAAAAAACCACTTACCTGCAAAATAAAATTTAAATATTTTAGGATAAAAAAACCACTCAGATTTCATAGAAGAGTCACAGAGACCTACTTGTAATATTTATTCACTAATGAAGTGGGACCGTTTACAAGGTTGAGTGAGATTTTAACTGTTGTGGCAACATATTAGCTGGCAACAAGCTGTAGTACAAAGTATATATGGGTACAGCCTGTCTCAGAGCTTGCTAAATGCTTTGTTTTTTACGCCATCTGTGTGCTGCTATCTTTATCTAGCTGAGGATTTTGTTTATACGTCTATATTTAGCACATTGAAAAGAAGAAAAAAAAGATAATGATTTTGTTTTCTTTTCAAATGAATCTAGGACAAGATCCAAAGTCTACCAGAGTAGAAAACTTGGCTTGGGCAGACCTCAGGGTGAGATTTGCAATGGTTTTTGTGTAAGCACCTGATATTCCTCATAAGATAATATTGATGAAACAATCCTGAATTCCTTCAAGTATTTCGTTCATAGGATGGATTCAGGTTCCTAAACATATGTGCCTAGATGACCTAAGCATCTGTTGACGGTTGGCAGATACAATAAAACACCTATGGGAACTGTGCCCAGGAATAGTAAGGGCTGGAGCTGTGTGCAACAGCACCAAATTCAGACACTGTACAGGTGAGGTGTGAGAAATGTGATGGATGAAGACTAGTAGACTACAGGGTTGAATGGTCCTCAGGCAGGGAGGTCCAGGGGGCTTGTATCTTGAAAGAGCTGGGTAGAGAGGGTTGGGAGGGTGAGGAAGCATGCACCCTGATCACCGAAATATCTCTTTGTAGCTTAGTTATGAAGGCATCTTGACTAAGATTAAGGCAGCTATTATCATATAAATGAGAAAGCAATGACACCTGTCTTCTTTGAATGGGAAAGGAACTAGCACTCATTTTCAATTCATCATTTTGTAGAAAATGGAAACCAAAATACTCAGCTGCTTTTCTGACCCAGATATAACACTGTGAACTATTTCCTGGGTAGTCGAAGCCTTTATGTAACTAGGTGATGGGCTGTGGGGGTGGGAAGACCTGAGCTCCAAGTTCCTCCTGCAGACTTTCTGTTGATACTGGCTAAATAGTTTGTTAGGTGGCATTGGGTGCAGGGAGGAGAAAGGCCTAATAAGGCTTTTAAAAGGTGCATAAATTAAACCAACATCTTTCTTGCATATGCTTCTGTAATTCTAGCAAAGTCAGTATACCAATTTATATTTACTAATTGCACGACCCAACATTCTTGTCCCTTCGGAGTTTTAGATTTCTGTTTTTTTTCTTTATGTCCCTTAAATCCACTCTTTGGTCACAGAGTTTGACAGGATGTACATGCATTTCTTCTGCTAATTAATGAAAACAAAGACAATTTTGGCTTAAGCTGCCCAGGGATAACATTAAACTGGAAATAAGAAAAAAGGTTGAAGAGGCAAGTTTTCTACTGTAAGCCGCTGTCGCTTGATCAGTGGTAAGCATTTGTTTCCATTGTGTGGGTAACTTGAATGCTTGACAGCACATTGGATGAGTTGAGTAAGTTTAGCCTTGAGTTAAGTGAAGTCTGGCCTGTGCTGGGATTTTCTGGGGATTTCATTAGCAAATCTTTCTGCAGTCCATGGTTTTCACTGGTTTTCCACTCTTACATTTACTCCTGGGGGAATATCTCCCAGAAGACCTGCTTTCTTTCTCCTAACGTATTCTGTGACTTTTTCTAGCAGCAGTATAAACTAAAAGAGCATTTGTCTGTCCTCAATAGATAGGTGACACAGAATGCTAAATGAATGGGTTTTTAGCTCTTTATGCTCTTGATTCCTCAGAAGTTTCTCTAGGAGTGTGCTGATGTGAACTGGACTATATGTGTTGCCAGGACGTATACAATTAGAGATATTAGAGTGCTCAGTTTTAACTCTGATGATCTTACTGCCCAATACTGGATCCTAAAAGACCCTGGAGTCATGATGACAGTTGAGATAAGAATAAAGAATGAGGCCATATGGTGCATTTCTCTGTTATAAGATGTAATTGTGAAACTTGGCATGGCTCACTTTGTGAACCAAGAGTGCCGGAGACATATTATTGGGAGATAAGAAATCTTGCATATCGAACACAAGACTGAAGCCCACATCTGTACTAGAACTGTTTTGATCTTATCTACAAACTTATCCCCGTGCTATGCTACACAGCTGTCAGTTATTGGTGGCATATCTACAGAAAGCTGAAGTTTTGGGTTTTAGGCCATCACAAAGTAGAATTATGCCATTGCTGAGCTGAATGACAGGTGACTTATTTGGTTCTTTCCACACAGCTTGTCCTTGTGACCTCCTGTAGCATGGACAGCTGCCTGTCTTCTAATATTACCAGCCTCTCCAATCTATTTTTTGTGCCTCTGTGTAAAATAGGATTAGACAAGCAGGAAATACAGTGTATTATTTTGGAGAGACCATTTTCAGCATTTAGCGTATAAGCAGAACCAGTCATATTTCTTGCTTAACAAATGATTCAGACTGACAGAAGTGAGTCAACCTCTGGACTAAAAAAAAAAAATAAAAGGAAAATAAAAGTACTTAAAATTCAGGCTTTTGGAACACCCTTCATAATGACATGTGAACCAGGATCCTGATCTAGAATCAATGAACTGACTTGTTCACCATATTAGCCACATGCAACAGAAAGGCATCAAAACGACTTTCTAATAAATCATTCATACCTTATAAATGCATTTGCATCACTTTATGGTGATACATAAATGCATAAGCACTTAATTTAATCTGATGTCACTCTCCAGCCTTAGTTCTGGTCTCTCATGCTCCTACAGCTACTGAGACAGGGCAAATGCCATCAACCAGGGAAGAATGAGTGGCACAGCATATTTCTAGAGTAGGTATAATTACCATTTTGTGTGCCAATTAATATTAGATTAAAAAAAAAAAAAGACATCCTCCAAAGGAACCCATTTATTATTTAAAAGCCCCCCAGGGTATCTTCTGACATGGATTGGTGCTATAGCAAGGCAGAGGCATGAAAGCAGCTGAAAGCAGACAAACTGTTAAGCAGCATTTAATCCTTTATGCATGTTTTATACAGAAACAAATTGGAATGTGTAGATCAATGTCCTCCAGCTGTTTTTCAAACCCCATTCTGCCTTCATTAAAGATTTAGGGAGGAAGTTTCCAAACATAGCTATGATATCGGAAAAAACAGGATAGGATCTTTTTCTTTTTTTTTTCCCTGAGAGGTTTTCTTAAAACCACTGCTGCCTCTCACTTGAGTAGCAGTACACTGTAAAGTGTTCCTTTGCCACTGCAGCCTGCACATTAAATCCTTTATATAATCATGTCTTTTAGTATTGAGTCTCGTTAATTAGACAAAAGATATAACTGCTTGATAAAGTGTCCTGAGAGAGAGCCCATTTGGCCACATCAAGTTCACACGGGAGTCATAAAATACCAGGCTCAAATCAATTCCATGTAAACTTGGCCTATTTTCAGTGACGTAGTGCTCCATGGCTTCTTGAACATTTATTCTAACAGCCACAGTGAGAATTCATTGATTTAATCAGGAGGAAGGGTTTTCAATTTACTCCTCCTTGTCATTTGAGGTCTTCACTAAAAGGGAAAAATTTAGTCTTGAGACTGAGGTAGACCAGAGCAGGATGAAACGAGAATGTTGGTGGCCTGCTCAGCATTTAAGAGATTGGCTTTGAAGGGGTACTGCCTTTGCAGTTGTAACTCTATTCTTTCCTGTCTTTCATCTTCTGAAGGCTGCATTCCTCTCCCAGCCTGGTGGTGTGTTTGGGTTTCAGAGCAGGAGCTGTCATAGCCAGGTCTCTATTAAAGCTACCAGAAGGTTTCTAGGTATAAATAGCTCTTCTGTATCTTCGACTGCCCTGCTGTTGGCTTTACTAGGTACATTCTGATTGTAAGACCCCAAAGCTGAATCCTCTCCCATCTAATTGTGAAAAAATAAAAGGAGAAATGCAGCAACTTGCTCAGACCTTCTGGCAGGGTAGATAGTCTTGTTTCCTGGCTTCTTTCTCCATTAGCACATACTTCTGCCTTCACCACATCCCAGTAACAGCAACTGTTTTTATTTGCTAGATTTGTGCATGCTGAAGATACCAAGAACTATCCTGAAACCCTTGTTAGGAAATAAAGGAATATGAGCTCTGTATAATGTCATCCCTTCCTTCTGTCATAGAGAGCAGTGTCTCTGCCATGCTTCAAACCTGGCATGAATTTCAGAGTCAGACCCTTTACCTGGCTACTGCCTGCAGTGTGTTAAATGGGCTGCCACAATGCCAGATGGGTTTGTTTCTTGCCTTGGTATTACTTGGCTCCCTCAAACATAGAGAATAGAAAAATACCACTTCCACAGCAAAAGATGAGCTGGGATTTCCACTCTGTGTGCCTTGAATTTAGATTTCCTGGGACCTGATTATTTAGAGGTGTTTGCAGCAGTACTGTAAAGTCAGCGAGTCTTGCAGATGTTCAAAAGCTGTAAAAATTACACACACACCAGCACCTAGAGACCCAACAACTTAAAGCCCTCTCAGCAGCTGCTGTTAGATTCAGCTCTCATTTACCCTTTACTCCTACACTAAGGTTATTATTATTTAGAGTTAATATACAGCTGCTGTATCACAGACCTGGGGGGAGGGACAGTTCTGGAGGGGGTGGGTCCTCTGCACAGAAGGCTTGCAGAGCACTGTGAGGCCAAGGGCATCATAGAAATGTAATAGATTATTAGAGCATGCAACCTATACTATGTGTTCCCAGTGCATAAGCACTCCAGCCTTCCTAGCTGGAGAAATTAAAATGTAAACACAAGATGCTGCTTTGCTACATTCACATCTGGTGTTGTGGCTGGTGTTTTCCTGTGAATATTTTCAAAACAGCCAGATTGTTCAGAACAAATTGCAAATACCACATCTGCTCCTTGAGGCCTCTGAGAGTCTTGCACCCGGATGAAGGCAAATAAAAGGAAACTCAGCAGCACTTGGTAACATATCAAGAAATTCAGGAAAATATAGTCATAAGCACTTTGGCTGATTTTACATTAGAAAGACAGTGGCTTTCTGACAACATAGGATGCATACCTGAAATCTCCAAAGTATGATATTTCATGACCTTCATTGTACTCCACCTATGTTTGAATAATATAATTTGCATCTCAATTATCCAACTTCATTTGAGGTGTGGAGGTGAGGATAAATATTAGCTTGAAATTCTGGGCATATTTTCTTTCACTACAAGTTGCTTCAGAACATCTCTATGGAGCAGAGGAAAAGTACGTTTCTGTATATATATGTATATATATGCATACATATATATGTATATGCATGCATATACATATATAAGTATATATATGCATACAAATAATCATCACTGAAGTGCTTTTCAGTTAGAGGTTTCCACTGGCTAAGACCGTGATAATAAATGAGGAATTTGCCAGCAAAGAAGAGCTTTGTCATTTGTCTTGCATTGTTTTCTGCTGATATGAAGTCAACAAGTTGATCTGCCTTCCAAATCATCCACAAGGTTGGAATTCCTTCTTTCCTTCTCTTCATCTTGCTTCCTGGCTGCAAGAACTCTTCCCTAAAACCAAGTAATTTATAGGTGCCTCTTTTCCACTCTTTTGTCAGGTCTCTTTGCAATAACCTAAAGATCTAAGAATGAAAATGTAATTTCTCACAGATCTACTAGCAGGATTTTTTTTAAAAAAATAGCTGTCTGTAATTTACCTCCTCACTGTGTGAAAGCTTCACCCATATTTACCAGTGATATATCTGGATAGTGCTGCTTGCTCACAGGTCTATTAATAGAAGTTGGCTTTAGTTGAACCTTAGTGAGAAAAGTGGTAATAGAAAAAACTTGATGTCTACACAGTACAGTCTGTGACTGCAGATACTTGTAAATCCATGTGCATGGGCTTGAATTCTCAACATCCTCTCAGCGCCAGCTAGTGTTAAAATGGTTGACATCATACCAGCTGCAATTGAACCCAATAGACCAATGTGGAAATCAGAACGACCAAGCTAATGAGAACTCCTACATATAAGCTGTATAGTGCAGCCAGCACTGTGCCTGGAATTGATGTGGTGTCACTAGAGGATCCCCATCCACCAAAGTGACCCTAAGGTACAATGAATGTAGGGACTCTGCTCACGGCTGTGGGCATTTATGAATTTGGGCCTGGATGTCCATTCAAGACCACTTTGGATACAGTGAACTAATTCTAGTAAAAGACTCAGGATTTTAGTCTGTTTTCATAGCTGGGAGATAAATAGGGCCTTTTTCCACCTGGAATGGCTGCAAACCTGCCCCTGTGGTGCCTTCTTGACTCAGTTTTTAGTAGAAGCCACTTTCTGGAATTCAAATACACTTGAACAAAAAGATAAAGCAAGAGGGGCCAGGACTGAGATGCTCAGTTCTTAGTAACTAGCTAACTTCCTTCTCTTAGACCAAACCCTCAATTCCAGCTGTGAGCTTGCAGCTTTCTGTGACTAATAACTTTTGTAATGACATTAATTCCCAGTGTCATGATAAATATTTTGACAAAAAGTCTTTCATTCTTCATAGGATTGGATGCTCTTTGTGGCATGCCAGAGGCAGTGTAGAGCTAGTGCAGTTCCCGTTTTAACAGCCATTGGTTAGATTGCACAGGCTGTAAGCTGGCAGTTTGGCTTTCCCAAGAAACAGAAAACACAGAAAATGAGTACAAGATACGCTCTCAGGTGTTTGTTACTTGAGGTAGATAAACACAAAATGACCAATATATATAAATTAACCCAACTTTAAAACCTGTCAATAATCAATTCCTGAAAATGCTTCCCCATCTTTACTCAAAATCAAATAAGCAAGCAAAGAAAAATTGTTTCTGTACTACTGCTATAGTACTCTACTTTTCTCTTGCTGGGTAAGATGGTAATTTTTCTAGTGGTATTAGAGTGTCTCTTGTGGCAATTTCAGGTAATTATGATTTAGTATGAATAAACCTAGAAAATGTGTAGAGAAATAACCACAAAATTAGAAAGTCATTGTTGAGAGCAAATGTCATAGGAAGTTGGACAGGCAGATTGTCTCTATTCCTTTGTTTTGTCTTCTATCTTATTCAGAGAAAAATAATGTAATTGTGGGGACTTTCTTCAGATAATATACAGGTCTTTTCCTTGGGCATCATCTGAGGGGACGGTCTGCATGAATCTAGGACTGGATGAATAACTTTGCATTTCAGCCACCATATCCTTACATGGGCTCTTTGGAGTGGAACAGGAATGAAATGTGTTGGAAGGTGGCAGCATGTGATATGCAGATTTATATGCAGATGCAGCCATCCACAAAATAAACTTTTCCTGATTAATGATGGCTCTGCAGGCTTAGGAATTTTCCTCTGAAGTGTCTTCTGAAGCAATAGTGACAAAAAAATGAAGGGGCAAAACAAAAAGCTAAGTGACAACTCTGGCAGACTTACGACAAGAAACCAGTCTAGCTCTCTGTGAGTATCCCTGTCTAGCACAGGCATGCAACTGCTCCTTCTCTAGAGAGCATCTTCTGAAATTTCATAAAGTAAACTTCAAACTTAATATCTTCAGTTATTAAACAAAAGTTAATTCTTAACTAACTATAGACATAAAAAAGCCTGTTTGCAGGCCTGGGGACTGAAAGGAATATAAGCCATGACCTGAACTTTCTTCATATTGCAATTGATCACAGACATCTAACCTCTATCGGCCACAAGAAACATATTGATATCTCCAGTGTATGTTCTGATCCTACATTTTTTTTCTCTTTCCTCTGCTAATTCTAGTCTTTACTATGAAGGTCATTGTTGCTGCACTGTGCTAAGTGACAACCAGTAAGGAAATGAAAATAAAATTTATATAAACTTTGTAAATGTGAGAAAACACCTGGTATTATCACATCCTGCCAGAGCTCTACATTCTCTGTCAACAATCCATTAAGCTGCTAGTAGTTTGAATAGCAGATTTAAGAATAATCCCCTTTTAAAGTACATTGTCTGGCAAAACAAACGCAGAAAGCTGTATTTGCTGGACTGTTGTAAGGGCTACAGTTCTGCAGTAAGATGTAAAACTTAAAAAAAATGAATTTGAGAGTCAAGCCTTGTCAGCAATATATATAAGCATATTTATTTGGTAAACTCAAAGATAATCTACCTTTTGAATAACTGCTTTCAGACACAGAAATGAAGTAATTTAAATGTAAGTGAATGAACCTCAGGTGTTGAAAGAGAATACACAAAAGCAAAAAGCAAAGAGATAAGGTCAGATAATAAAACTAACTTTTATAACAGCTGTAAAGTAACCATTTCAGTGAATCGATATTAAGACCTGGTATTATGACAAGATAATAGTTAACATTTTAAGTTCAATGCACTGTTCAGTCAGTAACTGATATTTGAAACAAGGAAAGCTGGGAAACACTTATTTCTGTGAGTTTTAGAGTTTATAATTAGGGATGCTAAGAGATACAATTGAATTGATTTTCCCAAAACTGAAGAAAAAAGGTTAGTGGAAGAATGAGGTCTAAAAACCAGGACTGCATGATTTCTGCTTTTGTATTCTTTCACACAGACCTCTCTACTTATCTTTTAATAGAAAAGCTATAATAAAATATTGAAGTAGATAGTCACTTTAGCTACCCTTTCAAATGATTCAGCTCTACATATTCTGTTGAGTGCAAACAGTTTAATTTGGAATTCTGGCCTCAGGGAATACCCAGAAAAGATCAGAAATAGTCTGCTCTCATATTATCTGAATTGGTGCTTAATAGTTAAGGATTGGTCTCAAAATTTTCTTGACTGCAGTTTTTCTTATTCAGAATTCTAAGTTGCATCATTTGAGTGCCTCTAATAATAAACAGCATGTTATTTTACTTACCTCTAGTATCAGCTTGTTTCACTCAGAAGTCACCTGCTACTAGACACAAGAGAGTTTAGACAAGTTTTATGATTCTACCTCAGCATGACAGACTTATAAAGGACCTTATATCCATGCTCCTGGGGCTTCCCTGAGACCATAGCAATAGAAATCTCTCTTCTGCATCAATCCTTGTAGCCATCAGCCAAGATCAAGAGGGTATGAATTTCCCTCACCATGAAGCTGCTGAAGGTGAGGAGGGATGCAAGTAGCACAGGGAAGCTTCCACTTACAGCCAGTGCATGAACATCAAACAATTGCATTGTGATAAAACCTGGACTCATCCTTCTCTCAGCTCTGTTCATCTGCACTTTATCTTCTCCCAGCAAGATTTCCCTAGCAGATGCAAGTTTTAGTAGGCACAAATATAGGAGAAGTAGTGAGGTCTGACTACAGATGGACATGATGAATCACAACTAGCCTGAGCCAAAGAGTGAGGGGATTCATCTTGTCTGCCTGAAACATGTCCAGTCTTGAGCCTGTCAAACAGCCTTCTGTTGTAGTCAGTGGAAAGAGAAAGGCATTACAGAAAATGAACCATCACATCTTAAACTAGGGGTCTACCATCACCGAAAAGACTCTCCCACTATGTCTCATGTCACCCTCTAATCGATCAGCAGAAAGTGGCTGCCTATTAAGAAATTGCATTTAGGTGGGGTGAATTCCTACTGAAACATTTGCCATAGCACAAAAGACCTCAGAATTTGCAAAAAAAAGTAACCAACAAAACATGCTTAAGCTGACTCTTCTCTTTGGAGATATTTTTATCCTGAAGAAGTTCCACCCCATTCAATAGCCAAAAGAAAGCTTTGTCTGTCGACTTTCTGTGTAGCCTTGAAGAAGTGTAATTTGGATCTAACTTGGACATCATATTCACTTTCTCACATTCTGCCTAGTGTCTCATCCAGCGGCCAAGGTGCCTTCACAGCTCCCAGGTGCAAAGCAGTCGGTAGCCTGGTTCACAGCTTCCTTTTGAAATCACCTTAGAACATTTTTCTTCCAAACTTCAATGAAACTTGAGCACCCACGGGAAAAGCATGTAAGTGGTGTATGCACTCTGCACTGTCCAGCTTCATTCAATCCACCTAATTTCTGGAGAAAATCTGGCACCAGCAAAAAAGTTATAAAAAGACAAATAATAAGCTTTGACTTTGCTTGAATTGCTGAATGATTGTTCTTGTTTTTTATTCTACATCTTCAGTGTCATTACCAAGCAGGCACAAATTGTATTATGAAATCATCTTGTTCACTCAATAGTCTCATCAGCTTAAGCATTTTCCATAAGCAATTTCTTAAAGCTAGAGATTACACTTTTTTTCCTTCCTCTCCTGTTTCTTCAGCTGTTTTGAAGGATAAACAGGTTTTAAAATGGAATAAATTTTGAAGGCAGAGTTAAGAATTTGCATGTTTATTGGTTTTGTTGTTGTTTGTTCCTGTGTTTGTT
Organism: Aegotheles bennettii; assembly: GCA_013398125.1. NCBI lineage: Eukaryota > Metazoa > Chordata > Aves > Caprimulgiformes > Aegothelidae > Aegotheles > Aegotheles bennettii. The sequence goes on along the minus strand of VZRW01006083.1, from coordinate 549,960 downwards.
TCCTCTTCTTCATTATAAATGAATAAGTTGCTTTTATGTAGCAAACATGATTTTTTGCCTGGCTAGCTTGGCTTTTGCCGTCACGGAAGACGAATTTGCAACCTCAGGATTCTTTTTGTCTTGCTTTGGTCTTTGGTCTTCTAACTTGTTGCATATGGAGATTTTAGAAGTGTTTCTCAGCATGAGGAAGAGATTTTTCTTTCATTAATCTACTGAGACTGAGTTAACATACTTCCCCTTTTTAACTAGCTTTCATTTATATTTGATGGGAAAAGGTAGGAGGGAGAGTATTTCATGTTTCACATAGAAATGCTAGCAACAAATTAAAAAGAACCCAACAGAAAGAACAGAGGAAAAGAGCATTATGTAGTTCTGTTTCTACTTGTTTTCAGATGTACTTATTAAGGGGAGAGTAGAAAGTGGCCATGGTAACAATGCTAGCTCTACTTATGAAGGCTGTTGGCTTTTGTCTTAATGTGCAACTGGTGTCATCTGAAGGGACTATCTCAAAAGGCACACATAAGGCCATATGCCCTGGTCTCTGTTACAAATAACAAGGAGAAGAGACAATAAGAGAAGCAGCATGTTGAAATGAACAAATACTAAACTCTCTGGCATAGTATCAGCTTAAAATCGAGTGTCACAATTTCCTCCCTTGTACTGCTGTCAAATAGAACACGTGGGAAGCTGCACTGTCCAGTGGTTATAAACTGGTTTGAACTTAAACTGACTTTTATTTCCAGCTTTTACTCTGAATTTCTATATAAGCTGAGACAAGTGACCCAACTTCTTCTGTCATTACCCTATTTGGACTGCAGGTTAATCAGATCTGGGAATATCTTTCTTGATTATATTCTCAGCTGAGATCTCTTGTGAAGCATCTGATTCCAACATGCTGGGAAAAGTAGGGAGGTGAAAGACACAAGAGTTTTAGAACCCTCAACTGTCTTGATTTGTTCTTATAACTTTTTCCACAAAATGTCTGCAATGAATCTCTGGTCTTAGGACCTACAATTGAGCATTCTGGGAAAGTGCTTAAGTGGTCTTTCTCAGTGCACACTGCATTGTGGGTTTTTTGAATGGCTACACTAGCATTTTCTCCATTTACAGAGTTTCTTTTCAATGGTCAAACAAGACTTTTACCTTAAAGCTTCCTTATCTCCACCTGGCTGAATGGAAATTTTTTTTCTAAGCAATGTAAAAGTGTTTGTGCAACTCAGAGAATTAAAGCACACCAATCTCATGAGTGATGGTAGAAAAGAAATAAAGGTTTTACTGCTTGATTATCTACACAAAAGTTTTCTGAAAATAAATATCCAAGGCCTTTTCACTTGAATTGAAATGCCACTCATTTAAAAGAACATATTCATATTACATGATTGTGTATGGACAGTGAGTGGAGAATAGCATTTCAAATTCAAGATGCAGGGAAATCAGGTAGGCGGAATACTACTGTATGGATTACAATTTGGTTCTGTTATCAGTTATTAACTTCTAATATCATAAATTTTATATACTCATACAAACACACTCATAAACATATGGAAATATATGTGCTGCATTATGAGCCATTTCCTTCATTATTCAGTAACAAAATAATGTATTTGTTCCAAATTATGTCTGCAGAAACAGCTACCAGACTTCATTAATACTCTCATTCCCACCCAGAAAGTTCAACTAATTCTACAAGTAAACTATACACTGAAAAAGTATTGGAAGTTTGCTCATAGCTGCTGAAAAATTAATAGAGGGGAAAGTAGGGAGTAGATTTTCTTTTTAACAGAGCCAAGACTGAACAAACAGAATAAGCACAGTTGCTGTTGTTTGCAGGCTTTCTTAAAATGCAACAAATTCAGCCCTGACAAATGTGCAAAAACTTGAAAAAAATATTAGAAAAGACATTAGAGTAAAATATTTAACAGATCATTTCAGCCTCACTGTAGGAAATCTTTATATGCACCTCTTGTCTCATATTGCTAGCTATGTTACGGCTTTGTGTATGATGCATTTTTTAGGCTTTTGGGGTAATTTTTTAATTCCTATTTGGGAATTTATGATATATGGGTTAGAACAGTGTCATTCTGAGTTCTCTTACTTGTTATTGTATGAAAGAGTCCTGGAAGAGCAGTATATCTCTTGTTTAGTATTTGTTATGCCTAAAAAAATAAATTATTACATTTATTGAATTATTAATATCATGACATTTTAAGAAACTGAATCTGATTTTCTACAACATTAGGAAACTTTGCCCAGGATCCTCAAAGGAATTTAGGCTTCTAATTTCCAATTTCACTGGCAGAACTGGCTAGAGGGGTTTATCCAGCTCAGTTTAAATGAGTGACAGGTTCACAGCCTATTTAGAATATGTAAAATATTAATCAGAATTATTTAGTGGATATGGTTTTAGTGTTTTAAATTCATCTTAATAGAGATTGTTTCAGCTACAGTCCTTTGTCATTATGGATTATAAGTGTGAATTCTTGAACGTAAATATTGCTGAACTTGAGGAATTCTGATAACTTATTTCTGCCCATGGAAAAAAACCTGAAAAAGTTGAAAAAAGACAAATGTTTCTCTTTGTGATTTTTAAAACTTTGATTTTTTATTCAAATGTCTGTAATGTTTGCTTAGTCAAATGGTTTTGTTTCTGTGAAATGGCATCATATTTAGAAATTCCTGCAACTGCAGTTTTTAAATAAAATGGGTGCTCAGAATAAGTTTTCCTTCAGATTGATCAAAGCACTTCAGTCTACCCAAAATGTGTATATGGGAGGAAGGTCTGGGTGGCCGGCTGTATTAATCAGGTTTCAAAACAATTTTTGAAAGAAAGCTATCACAAATCCATGCTCACTGGTGTTGCTTCTGAGGAATGTAGGACTGCTTGTTAAGTTGTATTTGAGGTAGTTCTCCACATTAGCACAATATAAATAATAGTATAGCTGAAAGAGTGTGGTGTGCTGCCTGGGCTGTAAAAAGTATCCAGGATCCCGGATAAATATATAGATTTCTAGACAATGCTGATTTCCATGGACTGTATTTATTGCTTCTATATTTAATTCCAGCTTGTCCCAAATGAATATGTCTATACAAGCTTCTCTCTGATCTTTGTATTTTAAGCTTGATATATGTAGGTAGAAAAAATGGACTTGCAGACCTGAGTTTTATATCTCATTACAACAAATCTTTAATGTCTCATTCCAGTTCTTGTTTTGAAAAAATATAGTGGTTTTAAATAATAAATATTTAAAAAAATGGATATGTTTGCATAAGGGTCAAGCAGCACAACCCTGTAGCTGACAAAATCAGTGTAGATCAGTTGTCCTCAACAGTGTTTTTAGATGATGTCTGCCTAGTGTGTCCTAGTATACCTTACATGCTTGCTAATTTATAGCTATTTTTCAAACTTTCTCTTCCTCGGCCTGTCATTGTTGTTAAATTAGCTGCTTACCCAGAATGGCTTCACAAGTCTGATAAAGATTAATCAATCCATGAAAGAAATAATAGCGATATGACTTGTCTGTACCAATATAAGGTACTGCAGATTCATTGCATTGCACATAATAACGAGCGCAGCTGAATACCTACCAGTAACTAACTGCTCACTAATATAACTGCTCTTCCGTTGTGTGAAAGTTATTAGTGAGCATACATGTGTTTCTAATGATGTTATCCATAAAGAAAGGGTGAAAAATGAATCTTAGCAGTAAAAAATAAATCCCAATCTCTTTATGAAGATCAAGAGAGGTTTTCCTTCTTGGTTGAGACTAGGGTCAAGCACTGCAGCATGTCAATTGTAGAATCATAGAATCATCAAGGTTGGAAGAGACCTTCAAGATCATTCAGTCCAACCGCCTACCTACGTCACCACTAACCCATATCACCCAGGTCACATCCAGATGCATCTTGAACACCTCCAGGGACGGTGACTCCACCACCACCCTGGGCAACCCATTCCAATACCTAGTCATCCTTATAGTGAAAATTTTTTCCTAATGTCCAATCTGAATCTCCCCTGCTGCAATTTAAAGTCGCCTCCTCTCATCCTTTCACTGTGGGCACAGCAGAAGAGACCGACTCCTGCCTCACTACAACCTCCTTTCAGGGATTTGTAGAGAGCAATGAGGTCCCCCCTGAGCCTCCCCTTCTCCAGCTCCCTCAGTCGTTTCTCATAAATGATGTCAAGAAAAGGATTTTCTCCCTCCAGTTGATAAAAGTTGGTTTTTTCTCACCGCTCAAGTTTTTCATGGGTCTGAGGTCTTCCTTTTCCACAGCAAGTAGTTTAACATCACAAAATAGGCTCCTGTTGAATTGCTAACATTAGAACAAATAATTTAAACAAAAATGAAGCAGGCAATAATAAAAATTCAATATCTCTTACATATAACGTAGGAAAAAGGAACATTTCAAATTAACTTTTCCAGAGTTAAAATATAGATAGAGCCTACAGCATCTGCTGCTTTATGCTACATAGTTAGAAAACAGAAAAAATGACCACAGGACTGGTTCTATAACATAGAGGCTTTCTGAATTTATAAACAAATACCACGATTCCTGATTTTTCCTTGCTCCTACAGTTCAAATAGATTAATTCATTGACTGCTTCTTCCACTACTTGTATGGACAACAAAAGATAAACCTCTGATTATACCAATAAAAGCAAAATCATATTCATATTTGCAAACTAAAGTATTCATGTCCCTTACATAGCCCTTGCACCACACCTTCATCTACAAAGGTAGCTTTTAGAAGCAGAAGTATAACTCAACAGTCACTCAGTGGCTTAAAGTCTTGGTCTGTGTCTTGACTTTCATGAGGGTAACACTCCTAATCCCTTCTTAATGATGAAGGAACACATACAAACTAGTGAGCAAAGATAATAAAATTATCTTCGTTTCTTGTAAGAGGCCAGAAAGGATTACCAGAAAAAGAGGACAGACTATTGCACTGAATAGATGTGGTTGCATAAGTGCAAGGCAAAAAGGCTTGGGAAATTGAGCTGTTTGTTCATCCTGACAATGTGTATTTCTGCACTTTACATCAAAGCACAACTTTGCTCTGGAATTTCATGGTGAATCCTGCTTTTCAGAGTTTGTGAGTGTTTGTAATTTCAATCATTTAGAATTTGCAACAATGGCAGGAATTACCTTGAAGGATAGGAATACCACAGAGATGTTTCTTGTTACAGCTTAATAGCTTCACAGTAGATACTAAATTTGCTAAGATGAACTGTGAATTTTTTACGGTGCTTCTAAAAAGTCACTTGCCAGAAGCATTGCCCGTGGAAAGTACCTTTATTTATCGGACATGCTATTGCACTATTTGCTCTCTGCACTTGGCTTTTACAGGATAACCTGAAGCAAGCCAGCACTTAAGCACTCTGATGGTCTAAGAAATGTTAAGTGTAGCTAAAAGAGCTTGTGATCTGGTGAAACTGGAAGTGGAGGAAACTGAGAGAGAGCAGGGAAACAGCACTTGTCATTCATATTCCAGAGCACAAAATGTTCTACTCTCAGAGGAGGAAAGCCAGTGAACAATGGTTATAAATTAATTAATGCTTCATGGACTCCTAATTTTATATCTTTTGCATTAAATAGTCATGGAATGAAATAGATAAACAGTACTTTTAGAGAAGTTAGAGGCCTACATTTCTCTGTTTCCAGGTGAGTGCCTATCACGAGAACATGGAGTCAGGCTCTGTTGCACTCTCTCCCATTACCTCCAGTCTTTTGTGCAATGTGGAATACATTTTTACAGGAGAAATTGAAAATGCCAGCTTACATTAGCCAGTTGATTAGTAGTTACTGCACTCTCAAGAAGAGTGGATTTGCATCTCAAAAAGAAGAGTTAGATCCAGGTCCTCTTCTTTTCAGCTGCATGGTATAACTGGAGAATACTTTAGGTGGGTGCATATTGTGTATACTGCAGTGTGGTAGATGTGCCCCAAAATTTCCTGAATTGTGTGTATCTGTGTGATACTTGGAGAAATGCCTAATGAGTGGACCACAAAGGGCTGAGGAACTAGATACTCCTTTTGTGAGCCAGACAGAAAGCATTTTTTAGCTTAGCATATGGAGAAACAGTACTTGAGACAACCAAAGCACTTCATCTCCAAATGTTGGTGTGAGCTAAATGGAAGTTTTTAAGATTGTACACCCAGGTACTTTAAATACTGCAGAAGTCTCGCTTCAATTTCTAAAATTCCATTGTGTTCAGAGGAATGATGCTCCAGAAATGTCCATAGTAGTATCATAATTATGGTCTAGGAAAATGGTAAGCTGGATATAGGAAAGGCTTATGCTGACTGTCAGAGCTGAGTTTTATTGAACTACTTTCTTCTGCTTTATAAACTGCCCACAATATACCTGAATAACACACACAAAACAATAACAACAACAAAACAAAGCCAAACAAACAAAAAAAAACAACAGGTAAAAAACCCCAAACCAAACATGATACACAGCAGCCCAAATGTTGTTAACAGCATCTTTTATAGTAACTGTGTAGTGGTCCTGATTAATTGGTCCCAACATGCTAGACAGTATACAGTGAAGAGACTGAGGGTAGTTCCTGCTTAGTAAAGAAGTTATAAACTTGATCGACTGAGAGGAAAATGTCTTCGTGCAGGTCTCAGCAGCTATAGGACAAGAACAAGCAATGAACTGAAGTCTCCTGAATCCCAGAGTGGGACACTGGAATTCACTTACGTATGGAAATAAAAGTTGCAGGTTGGGACATCAAGATATCAAATCACTATTAGCTTTTCAGAAATGGGTGTCAGGAAAGCAGCTTCAATGATGTTGACTTTTCACTGTAGCTGGCTGTAGCCCTTGATAGTAAGTTTATCATTGCTCTGAGAGAGGTAACCTGATCTCTCTCAGGCAGCTGTTCTTTTTCACCCAAAGAAAGGGCCATTTTTGTAGAGTAACACATAATTTGTTTAGCATTACCCATAACATTTTATGACTGCTTTCATAAAACTCCCACTTTTTGGCAGCTTTTCTTACCCAATAAAGTATGTAAAGGAAGGAAATAGAGCCAAGAATAGTTGTTCTAGCCATCAACAGAGCACTTGGGATGGAGGAATTTCTTTAAACATGGGGGGACTAGCTCAGATGTGGGTGGAAGGTAATTTGTGTGAATTTGCCTTTAACTGTTTTATTTACCCTGGCTTAGTTAAATCTGTTTTTATTTCTCTATCTCTGGAGACTTGTGTCTCAGCCTATTTTTTTCCTCTCTATTCTTTTTGTAGTTTTAAGCTATTGTGGGAGTCAAAAACTGAAGAAAAAAAAGAAAACTGTCAGGACTCTGACAGGTGTCCTCTGACAAATCTTTCCAGGGTGATTTAAAATGTTTTGGTTTTTTTCCTATGCTTGCCCCTGTCTCTCCTCCCCCACACTACACAGAAGGCTTGACATAGTCCAGAAGGAACCTACACATCACATTCACTGACTGACAGCCTGACCCATGAGCTTAACCCCATTTTATCAGCTGTTCAACCTAGGAAGTAAGGCTGAGTACTGAAGTTGATAAACCTCCTATTTGCCTTCTGATTCTGCGCTGGAGGCGATCCTATCTGGCAGGAGAGCAAGCACAATAACATGTTAAATCACTCCAGGAGTCAGACGGAAGGTGCCTGTCTGAGATCTCAGATCCCTCTATCTAGCTCCCTGCCTCACAGCAACTTTCTGGTATTTTAGAAATTTCTTGTTTCTTTCACATTTCTCAGGAAGGCTAATTTCATGGCTCACTTCATCTCCACTGTCCAGATTATTGTTTTTACCTTCTGGATACTCAGCCTGAATTTTCCTCTTACACTAACCCCATTAGTTACCTGCATGATTAAACTAAGTGGGTGAGCCTGACAGAATGTGAGGTCCTTGAAAACCCTCCAGTTTTGGAGAGTGTGGGTTTGCAATCTGCATTTGACTTGGAGAATATTCTTCTGATTAAATACTCTCCTGTTATGGTAAAGAATCATTAAAGTTAAAAATAATTGAAACATACATATAAAAGGAACTACTAAGGTAAAAAGAAATTATGCACAGCTCATTGTGGAAGTGATCTGGCTGTGAACTGGGGATTCCTTTAACAAATGTCTTCACATCTGTATTATAGTCCATCTTCTGGCATTTCAATGATGGTTCCAAGGATTTGAAACACTTTCAGTTTATTTTCTCAAACAGAAATTGTAATACCTACTTAAACTGCCACAGCAAAAAGAATTTAAGGACAGAAGAATCTGCTATTTTCTGTGTTCTACTGTTGGAAGTTCTCAACACTTTTTCATTGTAATGCTTCTCTCTTCCTCAATTGTTCAGCGTCCTATCATCTACTCTTGAATTGGATGCAGGGAAAAACAAAGAAACCTAAAACTTTCCACTAAACCCTGCAAAATAAGATTGAATTCTCCTATATCTATCATTAGGTGCTTCATGAGAAAAAGAATACAAACAAATAAATCATTCATGCAATTATGTCCATGCTTCTGAAATTAAAAATAAGTAGTCCTGAAATAAGGGGCTAATAAGAGAGCATTCCTACCAATGTCTGTCATGAGGATGGTCCTCTGTAAGTGGGGCTTCCTTGGGCTCCAATGTGGTTTAGACTCCCAGTGCTTACACAGAATCAAGGCTTTTTCTGCTTCTCACCCCACCCCACCAGTGAGTAGTGTAGGGATGCACAAGCAGCTGGGAGGGGACACAGCTGGGACAGCTGACCCCAACTGTCCGAAGGGATATTCCATACCATGTGTTGTCATGCTCAGCATATAAAGCTGGAGGAAGTGGGAGGAGGGGGGGACATGCACAGTAAGGGAATTTGTCTTCCTGAGTAACTGTTATGTGTGATGAAGCCCTGCTTTCCTGAAGATGGCTGGGCACCTGCCTGCCAATGGGAAGTGAATTAATCCCTTGTCTTGTTTTGCTTTCATGTGTGGCTTTTGCTTTACCTATTAAACTGTCTTTATCCCAACCCACAAATTTTCTCACTTTTCTCACAATTCTCTCCCCTGTCCCACTGGGGGTGGGGATGTGTGTGTGGAGTGAGTGTCTGCATGGTGCTTAGTTGCCAGCAAGGGTTAAACCACAGCAAGTAGAAATCTGAGATGTTCATGCACCCAAGTATATTCCAGTTACAAATAGAAAAGTTAGGAATGCCCAATACTATTTTTGTTCTTTTTTCTGTTATGTCAGCAGACTGTGGTATGAAAGTGGTACTAATACAGCAGTTATGCCTTAAAGGATTTAATAGCTGAGGCCCTAATCCATAACCATGTATCAGTACATGCTGACATTTAACATAAGGAGTTACATTTAAAACCAAAGTCATTGAATATGTTTATTTAATGGGACATAGCATATTTATTCAGTGAGACTTAAGCCATTTACAAGTCTAAATGAGTTAGAATCAAGGACATGAGGGAAGGGGTCAGTGTTTTCTTCTGTGTAATATTTCCAAGTGGTCTGTAGCTAGGGAAGGCCAGGCTGTGGCCAGTAGGCTTGCATTTGTTGTACAGGAGCCTGTAGTTCTGCTGGAAAATACTCAGAAATCTGCAAATGAAAAAGGCTTTACACTGTGAGCTATTAATTTTGAAGTTTCCATAGAAACTTCATGATTCCTTCTTCTTGAGAAATGAGCTAACTTCATGTATTGTGAATGGGAGAATGAAGTTATTGAGAACTAGCTGTAAATTGCTTGTATATCTTTTTATAAAATGAAGTAATGAAAGAAGTGCAATGCAATGGTGCATATATCTTTCCCTTTTCCAGCTGTGGCATGGGGTCCTTGTTCCTTTCAATATTTCTGTTGAAGTAGGGTGCTGTTGGCCTCTTTAAAGAGACGGAATTTTCAGAAGACAGAGAGATACCAAGGTGGGAAAAACTTCCAACCAGCTCAGGCATAGGATTTAAAGCTTAAGACAAAAAGAATTAAATATTATTGAGAACAAAGAAATGTATATTCTGTGGTGGAATCTAAGGCTCTGTGATGGATTCAAGGCCTGCAGCAGTCAGGGCGTACTTCCACCACTTGTGGTCACTGTTTGGGTAGGGCCTCAGCTTCAGCATTTCTCCATCCTTTGATATTTTAAATCTCTTCTCCAAAATGTTAATGTCCTATACTACAGTCTGTAAATCGATGCAATTTTTCCATTTTTGGCTCTTCTATGCCAGTCTGCTTCAATTCCCTGTCTTGATACTAACAGTGTGGTGACTTCCCTGCCTGCCCAGCTCCTCTAGCCCACACAAGACACGAGGCCAGCCCACCAGACTTTACTGCTTTGCTCTGGGGAAGGGGCCAGCTCAGCCAATTTAAACCTGAGCTGCTGTTTTCTGACCTTCCTGCTTGCATTAGCACTGGAGTATTTTCCAGAAGCTGATCTGGTCACAGATTAACATGGTCCAAAAAAAGTGATTAGTTGCCTCAGTAAGCAGTGACATACAGAGCAATGGTGTGGGACTGGGGGCGGAGGTTATCCAGAAGTGCTTCAGACTGTGAGTGTCTTGAATTTTGTGACTAGCTGTAAAAATTAAAATGTTTTTTGATGATTAGTCAAAATAGATCATCATTTTTCTCCAAAATCAACATGCTCACAAATGCTGTGTGAAAATATGCTAGTTCTAATTTCATTTAAATTTCCTCTGAGAAGAGGATGAGAGCAGCATTTCCCAAAAGCTCTAGTCTAGCTTTTCTTTTTCCTTTCTATTTTCCTGCAGGTTTCCACTAAGTGAATAATAAATGTGTTTTCCTCAGAAATTACATGCCTACAATTGAACTTCGTCCCTTATAAGCTATGTAAGAAACCATTTCTCCTATTGTACCTGCATGAATAATATCTAACATTACACAAAAAATCATTATTTTTTTTTTTCAAAGACAAAACCTAAGCAGTAGAATTTAATATAAGGATTTGGCTTAAGAGGACACTATGTACTTCCTTTAGGCCTCATTTTTTACATGCTTAAAAAGTAATAAAATGAGATGTACAAAGGCAAAATTGTTAAGAATGATAAAACAGATCCTGAGATGACAAGGCCTGATGCTTCAAAGGCATGAAACAGGAATATTTTTCTCCTGATATTAGTATTTCATGTTGGCAATTCTTTAAATCCTTATTTTTTTAATAATACATGGCAATTTGGAGTTATTTGTCAAGCATCAGATTATCACCCACACTTCTATTAGAAACTAAATTAAATCAAACTGTCAGATATACTAAACATCAGTCAAAAGTAAGGAAAAAAAAACAGAAAAGGAAATCTTGGTAAAGAATGTAGAAGTCTAGAGATAAAAATATCATGTCATTTACATTTAAATAAACCAAAGAACACTGTGTTTTGATCAGATAAATGCTGCAATAGGATGAATTTTGGCTACTTTGGGATTAATAGCATAAACACTCAGCTACTAGTGACCTTCTGCACCATCTAAGACCCATCATTCTGTGTTGCTGAGTATGTGACAGCAAATTCATCCACCAGGCCGTCAGGTATACACAAATCGTTTGCTGTCTTTGGCTATAACTTTTCATAGTGTCTGAGTGTCTGTGTAAGTTACATTATCCTGTCCCCAGACAGGCCAGGGAGTTAGGCTGGTGCCTGAGAGGCCCCCACCTCAAAATGTTCTCACTTACTGCTGTGCTCTCCTGTACGCTCAGCCTGTAAGTGGTCTTCCTCTTGCATGTATATGAGCATCTCTGAAGCCACTTCACGCCATGTGGGGCCATATCAGGGTTACAGCACAAGGCAGGATCACATTTGCTCTTTCTCATTTTCACAGAAAGCCAAAGCAATACCTCCTTTCCTCACCGCCTGACAACTTCATTTAAAATCTTGGCTTCATTGCAAGTCCATGACAAGATTCCCATTGGATACTGAGAGAATATGTTGTCATTACTGGCTGCAAAATCATTAGATGGTGGAGAAAGAGAGTTGATCTCAGCCTAACGATGCAGAAATGCAAGTAATGGTCACTGGGACCTTGAACGGACTGGGAACTGTTTTCTCTTTCTGGGAATAATTGGCACGTGTGAACCTTTGCAATGGAGCCTGTCACATGTCAGGGGAAGCTTTAATCCTTCATAACCCTTGTGGCAAAAAACAAGCGATCTAGGACTCTAGACTGAGATGGAGAATAACCCCAGTAATAAACAACTTGTTGCACACTTTGTACAAGTTTGCTGGCTTCAGGCACTACATGTATGAGGCTTTTTGCTCTTTATTTGCAACAGAGAAAATTTGCGAATTCAGGTGTCTTTAAGTGTGAGTGTCAATTATTAAAAGTGCATCACTCTGAAGAGGGGACAGGCTGCATAAGTTGCTCGATCTGTTCATGTGGCTGGAAAGTTTGTCTCACTGACAGAAGTGACATGGTTTCTCAATTTCTTCCTATCCTTTTTAAAAAATAAGTTATAGCAAACATAAATATTCAAAATAAACTACAAACTTCTCTTAGTGCTCATCCCACTGTAATGCAAAATTTATTCAGTGGCAAAGAGGTAATCCTCTTAGGATCAGCACACGAGTTTCTTTTCCTTTCTCCCATGAACTTGTAGCTATCTTACTTGTCAGCATAGCTGGACAGTTCCTTTTGTTAATCCAGTCTAATGATCAAAAGGTTAGGGACAAAAAAAACAACATCAACCCTGGCACGAGCACAGCCAAGTACATTTGATTTCAAGTATTATCACAAAGACACTCTCAGAGTGGAAACTTCCCATTTAAATGTTGCTGTTTTCTCAGGAAAAGGACAGATTCTTACTTCAGCGGTGCTTTCTGTAGATTGGAAAACTCTTTTCAAATTACTTCGGCAGGGAGCAAGGACTTAAACACAAGTTCTTCAGCATATAAAAATGAAATGACCCTTACTGAAGCAGAAAACTCAAATCTCTAGTCTACCAACTTAACATCTGGTGCAATTTAATAGTCTGTTGAGACTTTTTAATTTCATTCAACAAATCCAGACACAATGATAGCAATGACAATGAAAACTGCAGCTTGGTAAACCAATATAAATTACTGCAGCATCGAAAGCTGTTACAGTTTTGATTTTGGGGTGCTAGAAAGCTGAAGAGTTGCAAAAAAATACAATGGATGGTAGGTATTATTTTATAGACTGCATCTTAGCTATAAAGGAATTCTCTTTTCTTCCTGTCTTCTTTCACAAGGGATTTTGATTTACAACAGTTCAGGACAAAAGAAGATACCACATTGCAATTATCAGTGTTTGTTTTAATAGCCTCTTCCACTCTTTATGCAGCAGACCATGCCTAACCCCTGGGTTGATGCTTTCAAAACCATAGGTTGCCAGAGGTTTTTGGAACAGGACTGGAGTCTGGAATGTATATTAATGACATTTTGCTTGGTGCATTTGATTTAAAGATTAATATGCATCACTAAATACATAACAGTAAACAGAATGAATGCACCATATCCATGTAAAATACAGTAGCATTCTGAGAAAAGAGAGTTGCTTTTATCTCTATTAAGAAACTAAGTTAGTGTAAGGATTAAAAAGAGCTGTGGTAATTTATTTACAGGTTGGAAATTTTGTAAAGGATACAACAAAATGGGATGAAAGATGGATTTGATAAGTATAAAGAGAAAATACAATCAAATGAATTATTAAAAATAATAGATATTAATTGAAATGTAAATAAATTTGAAGTGTTGAATATACAGAGAAGTGATATGTACAACTCTCTGTGGAGGCTGATGGTTTGCTGATAATGATACTTGTTCTGTTCTGTATTATCAAAATGAATTAATTAAGAATTGCAAGTCTAATGCTTAGCATGACCTGTGGATCAACTACATATTTAGCTTTAGGGCTCAGCCATTTGGGTCTAGAAGTGCTCACAAAGTGAAATTTACTGAGCTCAAGACAGTTTCAACTGGGAATACAATTAACATGAACATCATTCAGATATTCAACTGCTCTTCTACCTGGAAAATGACTTGCTCTTGCTTCAAATCTAACAGAGAATTCTACTTGAATTTTCCCTGGCATTTACTAGGGCTTTGAAATTAGTATGTTAACGTAGAGTCAGCTTCTGTTAATCATAACTGTAACATTCAAAAACTTCTTACCAAAGTGATGTGGATGAAATTTTGTTTGACTTCAGAAGAAATTCTGCTTGAATAAGAATGGAAGTAATTTCTTCCCTTACTCAGCACATACAAAAATGTTGGGAGAAATCCAGAGGGCAGAACCTCAGCTGGCACAGGCTGACACCAGCACCTGCATTCCTGCAGCTGGAGACAGGACTCCCCTCTTCTTGTGGGATTACCTGGGTTATCCATCCATAAAAACGGGCAGAGATTTCCTACTCAACTCAGGTTTCAAAGACACATTGAGGATTACATTTGATTCCTGGTGATCTCCAGTCAAATGGCAGTGCCATCCCCATAACAGAAATGAGGAGAGAATTTACTGGTTGCTTCTCTTGGGACGCTGTATCTGATCTAAAGAAAATGCCAAGATGCTCAAAAGTACTGAGCATTTATCCCACCCTGTTGTTTCAGAATGATTTGTTTGTTGTCAGGCCAGTTGAAAAGCTGCCTCTAACTAAGGATGCTCAATCATGAAAATCATGATATTTGAAATTAAACCTTTGATGCCTCATTTTATTTCTGTAACTTATTTTAACATCTTTGAACGCTGAGATTACATAAATTGCCTTCCTTTCAAATTTGTACAGAGTAGCTCAAAAATTACAGTGTTAGAGGAAGCCTTATTTTACGTTGGACCCCTTCCAATACTAGTTATTTAACTTTGAGTATGCAGAGAGTGTAAATGGATGCATTTCACAATGATAGTTTGGTTTTGATGCGAATCAAATAGTCATTGTTTAAATAGGGGAAATGTTGGGAATTTAAATTACTAACATTCAAATAGCTGTGGGTTTGAAACACAGACAGATACTCCTTCAGATCTGTGGGTTTAGCTAGAGAATAGGCCTCAGGAGACAGCTTCTCTTCACACAAAAATTACATGGCAATGTCTGAATGCCACTGATTTCAAGAATCCTGGGGCCCACATGCCATGCTAGACCAGTTCATCCACATATGATATTCACGCCCTCCAGCATTAGGCATCTAAAGGGGTATGATTAGGATTGAGCTAATTTATA
Source organism: Aegotheles bennettii (assembly GCA_013398125.1). Lineage (NCBI taxonomy): Eukaryota > Metazoa > Chordata > Aves > Caprimulgiformes > Aegothelidae > Aegotheles > Aegotheles bennettii. Next base: position 534,833 of record VZRW01006083.1, on the reverse strand, counting down.
CAAGAAACAGAGAATACCCTTAGGTTTAGTAAACTGAAAGCTCTGTTAAGGTATTAAGCACAAAAATCTCATTTAAGTATCAAAACTACATGTAAGTTTGTATATCTGTCTGTATAAAACCACTTTGCTCCACCAGAAGCGGTCATAGGTTTCAGTTTGAGCTGTTTCGATCCAAGTTTCTTTTTTACTCATGAGTTAGAAAATGTCCATAACCTTCCAAAGAGCTTCACATTTCCATTTGTTTATTGAAGAAAAGAGCTAGGATCTTTGAAAAGCACCTTTGAATATTTGTTTATACAAATGTTGCTGTAAAGTGCTAGTTATTAAATGCTTGCTGGGCTTAGTAAAACACAGATCTCTCAGAATTAAGTAGATATGCCACTAGCAAAAAGACATATTGAATAATAAAATGCTCAGTATGCCTAGCATTGTTTGGTGTAACTCTAAATTTATTTATAGATTTTGACTTTATAATAGGCTTCAGTGTATCTCTACTTTATGGTTTGCCAATGCACCCAGAGGGGGGGTTCATTCTAATCAAATTTAGTATCACAAAAATAAGCACAGGAACAAATCAACAAACCCCTGGCATTGTAAACATTGTAAAAGGACGGATGATTATGTTGCTAAGTTTTTTCTACCTTGAAACTAATTCTCCACGGTTCAGCTGTTGCTTCCCTAACCATGTAGTGCTTTTGTCTCTTGCTGCAGTGCTATTCTTCAAGGCAGATAAATACTGTGTGTGGGTAGGAAATCTGGGCAGCTGAGACAGCTCTGCATCATGGTTGTGTCTGGAGTTGCTCATTCTGAGACAGGCCAGTGAAACTTCTCACATTAGTGAGAAATGGCTGAGAGGAAGTTCTGGAAAATAAACCACTCCTTCGTTTTTGTTCATCAAAACCTGTTGAGAGGAGTCTTTTTATAGCTAAGGATGAGGACATGGCATCCATGTCTGCCTTTCATGGTACGTTTGAACTAGCTCTGTTTCCTGTGGGAAACACCATTTAATCCTCTTCAGGCTTCCCTAAGCTATGATAGCACTATAAATTCTTACTTTCAGAAGTTTCTGTTTTCTCATATTTAGCAATATTGCTGAGTGCTTGGCTGCCTTTGCCCTTGTCAAAAGTCCTCATGATAGGAAGCTGTGCTGCTGACACAGTGCCCCAAAAAAGGCAGCACTGCCATGCTGCTGGGTTACACACACCCTGGCATTTTGCTGAAACTCTTCCGTTGACTGAGCACTGTCCTGTTTCCAGAAGGTGACTGTATTTGGGACATATGAGCAACAGGAGTCTGTGTGAAGGAAATTGTAACTAGGTCTAGGTCAATCCCTAATTACAGGGTTACTTGGAAATTATTTTATAATATATATATACGAATGTGTATATGTATGTTTTGTGTATATATAAAATATATATATATGTATATTTATGTTTTATAAAAAAAAATATATATTTCTTTTAGCAGTATAAATCCTCAGAGTAAAAAAAAAATAATCCTCTCTTAAAAAAGCTAAGAAATGCAGAAAGCAAATGCTACCTGCAAAAATATTAGTTTTAATCGAAACCCATTATCCATCAAAAATTTTCAACAGAAAAGGTTTATAAGGAATCATAATTAGTTTTCAGTGTTTTCTCATCTACCCTACCCTGTTTGGTTTATGCTTGCTGTACCGTATTCCCTCATTTGAGTGACAGACTTTATTAAATACTGTGGGAGTGTGACTACTCTCTGTCTAACCAACCAAGACAATCAAACCTGAGGATTTCAAGAGGTCCTTTCCAACCTAAATGATTCTGTGATTTTACTACTTTTTCTGAGGGAAAAGCCTCAGTCTGTTCTGACAATTTCCTCAAATATTCTGTGTAAATGGCTTTGCAGTAACAGGATGACAAATGAGCAGTGCTTACAGACGAGCAGTGCTTGATCTAGGCAAATTTGCAAACTCTTTTTCTTTTATTCACCACTTTTAGGCTTAATTTTTCTGGCTTTTCAGCTGATCTGACACAGCTGTACCGCAAGACCTGCCAGGTAACTATATTAATTTAAAACACATTAGGCCATGGCTTGTACTATAGAATTTTGCTGTACCTTATCTTTGGCTTCATGCGGTACCATGTGATGATGATCTCTTATGCTCTCATTAATTAATAACTCATTTAAACAACACAGAGAACATAAGCACATAGAGAGTTTTTAGTTACTTACAACCTCAGATGGTCCTAAAGGAGCAAAGATATTTGTTTGTTTTTAAAAGACAAGAACTAAATGTCCAGATAAGGAAACACACACAGTTACTGACACTGGACCAAATTGTTTTCCTTGTAACATTTCAACATCTCATTTACTTGGGGATAAAAATTTCTCAGCTGAGAATCTGACCAAAAATATTGCCAAATTTGATCTACAAACAAGAGAGTTAATCTGCTAAGGAGGAAAATGAAACAGAATGTGTTGCTGAAAAGGCTTCGGGTTTTTTTTACTTCACAAAATATAAAATCTGCAGATCTTATTTCATCATATTTTAACTCCTTTGAGGCCACTTGTTGTTTAGTCATCAGGAGGACTTGCAGCATCTCTCCTTAGGTGCACTTAGTTAATTTAGTATTTCACTTTTGTGGCCAGAAAAATGTCACTGGTGAGAGGAATAGCACAAAAACCATAAAGTATAGGCAGGGTGAATTTGATTCTGTCATCTTCATGACCATGGTCTCTAAGCCTTAAAAAGTTGCAGCTGGCTCTATTTCACCCTGTGCTCAGTATTGATGAAGCAATAAAAGGTGGGTATTAACATCAAAGACCCAATATTCGAATAATTGTTTAGCTGTGTGGGAGACAGCTAGGCTGCAGTCAAAAGTACATAAATTTGAAAACAGTGTGTAAGCCCGTGGCTGGAATCTATGGAGAGCTGTTAGAAAGGGCAGGTTAGGAAAAAAAATCATATAGTGTAAACGATCAGAAACTATTATTCTTTCCTATGATTTATCTAGTGTTAAAATTATGTGCAGTGCTTTACAGACAGGTCTGAAGATACAATAAGAAATCAAAGGGTGAAGAGACTTATGCATTGCTTAATAATACAGACGTCACCATCTAAGCGAGCTCGGTGGGAATATATTTTGCTCATCCTTTGCTTTTCAGTTTAGGTCATGACACTCACAAGCCTCTGAATGGGCACCTAACTTTGCAAGCCAGGCTGTACGTAATGGTGTGGTAACTGATCCATGTAAAAGTAACCACTTTCATCTAAAAGGAAGGTGCCTTTGTGCTCATATGTGACTGCAAACTAGAGCAGATGAAATGCAGGCACATATTATTCCTTTCTGCTGCCTTTACAGTGAACCAGGGAGCTGAACCTGAATCTTCCACATCCCAAATCATCACCCTCCTGCCAGGGAATACTTCACTGAATACCACTGCTTAACGGATGGAAAAGCAAGTGCTTCTTCACTCCTGCTTTGCAGGCTTGTCCGAAGCAAGCAAGGACTGTGCCTTACTATATCTCTAGAGAAATGTCATTTTCCTGCATACATGTTTCTGTGCCAAAATTACAGGCATTGACTCTAGCAGACTTAGCCTGCTAAGCCTGAAGGTAGGCATTATACTGATTTTTCTGTTTTTCCAGCAACTCAGACTTCCTAGAGAAAATCTGGAAACGATGAATATTCTGTCACTAAAAGTCAAAGCAGAGCAGAAGCAGCTACATCTCAGAAAACATCCCACCATGAAAGGATGATGAGCTGAATGTGGCACTGGGGCTTCTTCTCTGATTCCCTAAGATGAATGAAAGCATAAATTCAAAGTCCTGGATTTTCAAAGTTAGTTCCTTGGGACTACTGTTTGTCAGGGACATTTCAGCTACTTGTAAGAGCACTGTTCATTTTGCTCTCTAGATTGCATATGTGGACACGGTCCACATCACAGCACATCATTTCTCTACCTAGTATGAAACATCACAGTCTGGAGATAAATGATAACTTTTAGGGATGTCCCATACTTCACAGAAATGTTCAGCTGCTCTGTCTAAGAGGGTCAATTCCTCAGGTCTGTAGCCTCATCTACATCCATATCCTGGATATGGATGCTTAATCTTTTTTCCATTATTGTTATTATTCATTATTATTATTCTTTCTGAACAATAGTAATTTCTAAGTTGAGGATACACCACACTAATTTCTTTTATTCTCAAAGGCTGCATAAATTATTAGGGTTGTATCTTGTTTTGTAGGAGCCAGTACAGCTGATATTTGACTGTTAACAAAAAAGAAAACGAAAACAAAACCGCAAAAAAACTCAAACACCAAAATCAAGCCTTTTTTAGCCATCTACTAAATGGCATCAGGAGACAAAAAATGATATATAAATCATTTCCTGTTACATATTCAACTGCTGGAGAATGACAAAAAGAAAAAAAATGCCTTCTGTGACAAAATCTGACCACAATTACGTACATTCATGTAACTTATAGTCTTGATTTCTAAGGCCATGGGCAGCTGAATAGGCCAGCCTGGGAGAAGTCAAGCTATTTCAGTTTGAAAGAGCTGCAGAAATGTCTTGAAATCCCTGAATAATGAGGTAATCTTACCATAAGAGTAGAAAATTTACATTAAGATTATTTGAAATGGACTTTAACTCTCCTTGGATTAAAAATCTTCCAAGCACTCAGTCCTCTTATCAGTAGAAGTGAATTCAACCACTCCAAAAGAGGAGGTGGGATGACCTTCCTGCCATAGGAGGGGGATGGAAGGGGAAGAGTCTTATTGGTTGTGATTGTGTGTTGTGATTGTCTTTATTTCTCCTTTTCTGTTTTCCGTATATGTGTGTCTCATCCTCATCTCTGGTTCAATGACTGTAATACTGTAGAGATATTATACCACTAAGTGTGGTATAATCTAGTATACCAGTTTACCACTGGCGCCACAGCCTCCCCCATACCTGGCCTGATGGACCAACTGTGAACATTGCAGATGGGAAGTGGCTATAATAAATATACTGAAAATTTTCTCTTTTTTTTTGCCATCACTTTATTGAATCTTTCTTAAGGTGATGGCAACTTACTCAGAGTCAGACTAAGTCTGATATTTGTGTGTACATCAAGCTCATGGCAGCTTGGCATTCCTGTTGTGACTTTTTCTGGGGCAAAGTTATGTACAAATGGAGGCATTAAAGATCCATTTGAAATGCAACAGTCTCTGCAGATTGTGTAGAAGCAGTAGGGCTTTAAAGAAGAGAAATGGATGTGGAAATGCCAAGGTTCAACGTGTGCAACAGCCCCAGCATGAGCACTAGAGGGCTTCTTAATTAAAGGGAGGGGGAGCAGGCAGCCTGCAATCACAGTGTGGGGTCTGGAAGTACTCTGAAGATTGCACTTTACGATCAGCAAATGCGCTCGTTTGACAAAGATGCCTGCCTGCCTGCCTGGTTTTAAGAGGTGATTATCTAGCTGGCAAAGGATCACATCAGCAAAACTCCTGAATGTGGATCTCAGTTGAAGCCTTCCCTGTTCCTGGAGGGAGCACATAAGGGTAACGTGTATTAAAATGAGGTTGCTCTTGTAGTTTTGGTGAAACAGCTCCCTGACATTGCATTTTGGATTACAACTTATCCAGTGCAGTTAAATTCTAAAACTGCCAATATGAGAAAGGAACTTGAAGAGAGTACATCTTAGGCTATAAATAAGATCCATGGTGCCATAACTGGCAAGCAGCAACAGCAGAGAGGCCAGGCTGCCTTCTGAGCATTGCATGGCTGCTTTGTATACATGTGACAGTGTGGGACTTGGCACACATTTTAAACACCTGTGATGATTTTCAACTGTTGAGAAAGACAGTTAAAGAGAGACGCTGGGAAGGTAACAACTTGATGAAAAAAGAGCCATGTGTGGGACAAGCAGTGGTTAAATCTGTGTCTAAAGAGATGTCTCTTTCTTGCAGTTTTTGTCTTTTTTGGTTCCCTCCTCCCTGAAGTTGTCATGATAAAGAAAAGACTTTGAAAAGTCAGCTTATGGGCAACTTACTTGTTCTTAATATGGAACCCCTTTGCAGAGCATAGTAAGCAACCCTTCTCCTAAGGACTGCTGTTATTCCCACTCTGTGGTCTTCCTTCTCAACACATGGACTTCAGCTTCCCATAGCTGTAATCTGCCTTTGCACATCTGGGAAAACTGTACCCAGTGAACAGTTCTGTAGGAATACCAGGAGACAGAGAGACAGACAGACGAGTTGCTGGGCCCACTTCCAAGAGTGAGTCTGAAATACAAATTCCAAGGTTTTTGTTTTACAATCAGTACAGCAGTCCCAATGAGATTGTTTATTACACAAAATAGGTGCAAGGCAACTGTTTCCACCTCTGTAGGACTCATTACAGAAAAGAAATGAGGCATAGATGTATGGAGGGAAGTATGTTTGTGTGAGTATCTGGGTGTTTACACAGGGGAGTAGTTGAATCCCAAAGCTTTGGATTAGCAGGAGAGTGGTATTTTTTTGAACAGTATTTTCTATTCCATATTTTTGTGTGACTTCTGGGACATGCCAGTATGAAGCTATTGTTGTGGCCCAGGTTTGGGCTCCTCCCTGAAATGTTCATGATGCCTGAAATCTCTTTAGGGGTGAAAGATACCACTATTTGCTTCTCTGATACTCAGCTATCTGTAGCTCAGTGATGCTATGTCTATCCTTTCTTCTCTGTGAAAAGACAGTGACTCCTTATTAGGAATATCCTGAAATCAGTACCACGACTCAAACAGTAATTTAAATGGGAAAATAGGAAGTTTGTACTAAAAATCATAATGTACAAAATGTTTCAAAGGAAGTCATTACATTGAGAATTACAAAGAAGGTAATGCACAAATACACAGAGATGTGGACACGCAGAAAATATTTTTTGCAACTGTTATGACACATCAAGGTATGGACAGATTGTGTACAATCTGTCAAAACATATTTTTCCTGTTTCTGATTAGCTCTATTTTTAGAAGTTTTTTGATGAAAAATGGAATCGTTGCAAGGTGCATGTGTTAAAAAAACACTAAAACAGGTGTTTAAACTATAAGAAACTGGGATCAGTAGAACGATTCACCTGTTTAATGTTGAGTACTTCAATGGATTGATGGAGTGGGGTGCCTTGTTTTCCAAAGAATAAAACTCTTAATTTCTTTGTTAATCACTGTTATCTCATTCATTACAGTTATAATGAGTATTCACAACCAGTAAATCCTCTTTCTTATCTCCGTCAAAGCATATGGTCCTAGCAAGGGATCCAAGATAAGAGTAGCAGAATGCATATGTCCTTTAAATTCAGGATGCTGAGTGGTTATGTCCACAAGAGCTGAAGGGAGCCTTAACAGAGCTTAACATTTTATGTACCTTGGTATGGTCAAGAGGAACTAATTTTAAATCACATCTATCCATCCATCCTTAGATAACCTATGAGTAAACGGACCAGCCTTTCAAGGCAAGTGACTCCTGGTCCTCAATAACACATTTGATCCAAAATCCACAGCCTATATCAAGGGATAGAACTTGTCAGGAATCTTCAAATTTTTTCATTAATTTTTCATCTTCCAAGTTTTTCATTGGAAAATGACAGTAGGAAGCAGTACTTTTCATGAGTTTCTGCTTCAGTGAACCTCTTGGTGCAATTTGTTTAACACAAAAAACAAAAAATATTTTCAAACCAAAGCATTTCATTGTGAAACATTTCCAGATGAAGGAACTTACTGTTTTAAAATAACACCTAAAATGCAGCTCAGAAAGATAAAAATTATAAGCATTGCAAAATCATATAACTGTAATATTTAATTTTTCTCGGCTATAATTATTATTGTTTTCCTTTTGTTTTGTTTTGTTTTTTTATGTTGAACGCTTGGCCTGAATATGAGATATAAAAATCTTTAAGAGTCTCAAAAAATTTAGATGGGTGGAAAATATTATTCTTTTAGGATATTAATTCACACTTTTTATCAGTGACATCCTGATATACAGACAGGTCAAAACACAGATCCCAAAAGATCAGTAAATATGTTTGTCTTGTTGATTTCATTGACACATTAAATGTTTGTCTTTTGCTTGGTCATAGCATCTTTATCCATAATAGTTTTATGTGGACTTGAGAGTCTAAATTCCTAATTTAGAGTTCCCTTGATCCTCGCACTTTGAACATTGTTAGTTGTGGTGCTATTTATCAAACATACAATTTTTGAAGTTCCTGCTGAAAATGCTTCCCAAGAGAAGTCTTTTCTTCTTCAAGCCTGACAGTACCATAAATTATTTTAAGATGTTATAACCTTCTATATTTACTAGTGAGTTATACTGCTAGTTAAAAAAAGCTGTGTTTCTGTAAGTCTCCTATCTGATTGTTTGCTGGGAGCAACATTGTGGAGAGAAAACCCAGCCACTGGTCTTGAGCTCTGATATCATAACAAATGGTCTCATTTAAAGGCAATTCAGTGAAGTCTATGGAAATTTAGTCATTTATCAAAACCTGAGAAAGAAATGCTTTAAGAACACAATTTGATTTCGTTTTACAAGGTATAAAAAAACATGCAATACAAATACAACAGAAAAATAAAGTCACACCAGGTAGAAAACAACAGACTACAATACATCATAGAAAGTATGTTTTTCCTGCACTTGAAATTTCTTTCCCAACTTCATTAACAATTTGCAAACTCCTTACTTATAGTAAGTACTTGAATGTATGTTCATTTAGATCTATCTACTCTGTTTCATTTTTCTAAAACCTATACTTAATGCCACCTGAGTAAGAAGTTACACCAAGGTGAAGAACCTCAAAAAGTGAACGATTTTGCATCATGAAGGGAGACATCTCTCCTGTCATAACTCAACTGGTTTTTGAGGCATGGAAACTGAATGTCACTGCAATTATTATCATAGCTTCATTCAAGTCCTTAAGAATCACAAGAAAAGGAAGATGATGATACGATAAGAAGCAATACTTGCTATAGTTATACTCATCCACAATTTAATAGCAGTTTCATAAAAGCTACCTCAAAATCAATGCATGTATTTTGCACAGAAATTAATGTGTTACCTCAGAGGGATTCTTAAAAGTTACTATTATTATTAGTTGGTTTGCTGCTTCCTTCTTAACCACTAACTTTCTGCTATCAGAATCATAAGACCAAAGAGGCACAAGGGCTGAGAAGTCTTAAAAATGCATTAATGGATTGATGGGAGTCTTCTGTGAATGGATTGCAGACCAGTGGTGCGACTCAGACAGAGGAAGTTTCGTATCAGGCATTTCTAACTACTCAAGCTAAGAATAGAAGTAAATATGTGTAAACAAGATATCAAGATCCATCTGCTAGAAATGCCCTCATAGGAAAACAATCTGTGAATCTCCATCAAATTTTGCTTCCTTTTTCAGTGCTACCTAAGGGAAAAGACCATTGTTCAGTGGAAGGCAGAAAGAGGCTTCTAGCCATGGGCTAGCAAAACTCCTCTTAATTCCTTCCCTCCCCAGCAAATAACCACAGCGTGTGCCAACACCCACCCTGTAGGACTCAGGCATATGGTGAGAAGGAATTCTGTGAATCAAGGCCAAAATACCTAACATTGTATTTAAGTGCCTCACTTTAAGGCAGCCTGGTTTGAAAATGTTTGTCTAGTTCCTCCCCAGGCTGCCTGGCATGTTTTTGGCTGCTGCAAGCCAATAAATAACAAAAGTAGCAATCATAATAAATAGTAAATATTTGATGTTGTAAGAACAACATTGCTGAGTACACAGCATTTTGAGTGACAGATGTGTATTTGTTAGTGATATTAACTAAACAGAAAGTGCCTTGCAGTTTCTTTAATAGTCACAGAATTAATCACACAGATTAATAATGATGCCACTCACAGAGGGAAAATAATTTTTCCTCAGCACTGCCTTTCTTCTTGTCGAGAATGTTTTTGGCCAAAATACGTGGAGGGACGTGAGCAAGTACCCCAGGTTCTTAAAACTGATCTTTTAAGTTTTTACATGTTCACTTCAGAGACTCAGTTTTTCCATTCAAATAGGATGTGGTCCTTTTGCTGGGAAGACAAAAACCATTATTCATCCCCCAGCCTTGTGCAATGGGGATTGCTCATCTGATGCTGTACAATGGCAGTCGGAGTTTCTGTCCCACATCCTGGAGTATGTGTAAAACCATAATATGTGGAAAAGGATTAAATATTGTTCTGTTCATCAAGAGAAACACCTCTTGAACATGAAGGGGGTTTAGACTTTGGAAACACAACTTAGAAATGCCTTAGCTATATCTCGATGTAGTAGACAGGAAGATTAGCACAGCGGTTTGCCAAGGCTAATGTAACCTGTATTTGGGATGGAGCACTCACACTGTCCTTTCCCTTGGGCAGACTATAAAGGAGACAAACTGACCTATTCTGAGCCAAAGTCAAGGGCAGTATTTTGTTGAATAAGCTTTTGCAGTTTCTGCGCTATCCCTGCAATTGCAGCTGGTTCCACGTGAAGCTGGTGTGCATTGAATGGGTGGCTTGGTATTCAGTCAGATCCCAAGCAGTAATGGGTTTAGCATGAAAACAGTAGTCTGAAAAGTCAAGTTGTGTGTTCAAGCACCTGTATTCAATGCAGCATTTTCTGGGCCATATAAAGGCCAGTTGAAATTGCATCCAGAAACCACATTGTATCCTGCAGGATCAAAGCACCATGTAACACCAAGTACTAAATAAATTATGGTTAGACTGCTGGCAGAGAAATCAGGGTCACTAGCTTTCTGTAAGAAAGCTTTACTTTGGAGTTAATAGCCTCTAGTACCTTGAAACAATCTAAATTGAAGCTAGTCTTTTATGCATACATTAAATGCCAAGAGAGTTTTACATACACTCAGAGAACCTTGCATTGCCTTTTGAAATGTGGAAAATGAAGTAGATTTCCTTTGAAAAGTGAAAGTTTAAAAAACCCCTCTTGTGCTACAGGTATGATATGAAGCAATTGCTTTGCAGATAAGTCCTTCTAACAACTATATTGAATAGCAAGTCACACATCATGCTGCATTACATCAAAGTAAAATTCCCAAATTCAGTATAATTCAGCCAGCAAGGACGGATACATTTTGAGATGAGATTTGATCATTGATGAAAGACTGCATTATTCCTTTCAGGCAGTCCAATAATAAGTCTTGTTTAGAGAAAAAGAAAGAAAAAGAAAGAAAGAAAGAAAGAAAGAAAGAAAGAAAGAAAGAAAGAAAGAAAGAAAGACTGAATGGTAGGATTTTGTCTGTATTATTCTATTTGGAAAATGATTTTCACTTAAAAGCTGCTTTTTATGAAGTATTTTCAACCGTAATAAAACTGAATTTTCCACACATGCAAAAATGCCTTGTTATTTACTTTCTTTTTCTTCACCAAAACCTGGATACGAAATCTTACCAAAATCTGGATGATTCCTTACAGAATTTGAGGATCTGAAAAGAGAAATCAAATTGGAAATACTTTTATTAAAGTGAATAGAAAGCATTTCAATGGATTTGGTATCATTCACTTCTCAGACAATGAGGAAGCAGCCTATCTTTCAGTTTTAAATGGAGGTTATTTATCTGAATGTCTGACCAGCAGGAAGAGAGGAATCTTTAATCCAGAGCATCTCTTAAAACAGAGGAACTTCTAAAATATCCCTTGATTAACATAATCAACTTCTACAAACAACTCCATCAATGTTTTGTCCATTCTGGTGGCAATGGGCAAAGATACAGTGATTCAGTAACAGTATCGATCCTAGCACCCCTTCAGGCCTCCTCACCATTAATTTTCCAGTATCTATTACTCTCTAAGCTCAATTAAGGGCAGCAATGAGCCCCATTAAGTAATGATGTTCTGCAGTGAACAGGCAGTAAAAAAGTAGATAAACTAAGATCATTGCAGTAAATCAGATTTTTTTTATACCAAAGATGGTATATACCAAAGATGGTATAAAAGATGCTGAAGCAACTCTGTTGCCTCTAACATTTCCTAATCCCTGACAAAGAGGGACTGTCACCACAGTACATCAGCACTGTCTGTTGAAGGTGTGAACCTGCCTTTGGATCAACAAGAAGCTTTGGGGACAGCTGCAACACTAGGCTGCAATGTGCAATCACAGCATATGTGAGAACACAGAAAAGTTCATCAAGGTCTCACATGCTAACTGGAATGAGAAATTATAAGTCATGTAAGAAACAATGCAGTTCTAGGGAACTTGCTCAAAGTTATGTTCTGGGGTCAGCAGCACCCAGAGTTACCAACAGGACTTCAGCTCTAATTTTCTCCTTGCTCAGACTCCTTTAATTCTTCCTTTTTAAATAGTCAGCGCATCCTGTTGTTCTTACATAAAAACATCCCTGGTCATATTCCCTGAACAGAACATGCAAGTGAAAAATTACCTGCTTGACACCCTTCTGCTAATGGACAACATTGATCTACTATGGTAACAAATCCAGAACAGCAACCTGAGAAGACAACAGATTCAGAACTTGACCAGATCCAAAGACCTGGGCATTCCCCTGCACCTTCAAATGCTCTGTTAGCAAAATGTTAATAAAACTGTGGTGCAGTGTAAATCTACTGTCAGGTCTTCTTTTGTCAGTTCATTACCACATGCTTCCTTGCCTAAGCCCGTGTGCTCTTGAGAAAGTTATTAACATTATTATCACCAGTAGAGTTCTGCATGGATTCACGACCTCTCCCACAAGTCCCTAAACAGATTAAACTGCTGCAGAATTTCCCTAGGTATGCAAAGAGGAAAATGCCACAGACCTTTTCTGTTTGCTTGAGAGAAGCCATGTTTGGTTGGCACTTGTTCTCTCTGCTTGCTTGCAAAAATAACGAGCCCTTTCCATGTAACGTGTTCTCCCAGATTATGCAGAAGTAGTAGGTTCCAAGTTCTAGTCCACATATGTCTACTGAAACTAGTGGATGTGTGAAAGTTTACACAGAGATCTTCTGAGTCCATGGAGATTTGTGCTCCACACAGTGCCTTAGCTCAGTGGAATTAACCATGTCTTTTACACAAATTTCATGATGAAGCAACTCAACTTCAGACTTAAAATGCAAGGTGATTCAGAAAAATCACCTTCAAAGGAGGCTTTTCTGGCTCACATAAAGGAGTAACCAATTCATACAAATGGCCTGTTGTACCAATTGTTGTTTAAGCTAAATAGTGTGGTAGCTCAGTATCCTGTTTCTGTCTCCAGGTGTGAATACATGACAAAAAGTAAAAGGAACAGAAAACCTGAAGTTATTCTTGCCAGGTTGCATTTAGACCATTGTGTTTAATAGCAGCTGATGGGTTCAGTCTCAATGTTTCTGTCTAATCTCTGGTTTTAACTTAGGCTTTGACACCAAACAGCAAGATGAGCACAAGAAAATCACAGACATCCAGCCTGGCCCCTAGTATATCATCATGCAGGCATATCACACATGATCTGCTTTGCTATGTGACAGCTTCTTTCAGAGGCTCCTCTGCCTTTAATTAGGCAACGGCCTCAGCAGAGATTTTTTGGAAGCAGGGTCTATTTCTCTCCATCCTCAGAGCGCAAAAGTGGTTTGATGAGGCCACCTAAGAAACTGAAGTGTGAGTGAGTGATTTCAGATGAGGGCATAGAGACTGCACAAAGCTCCCTGCCAGAGTGGGTTCAGAATATGCTGGATGCAATCCTATCATCTCATGCTGATCTAGTTTTTTTGGTTTATTCCTGTACTGAGACATTGTTTTGCTTGGGATGGGCATAGAGACTGGATCTCACGGTATCCACTCCCTCTCCAGCTCTTCAGTGTTATGATAGGCTCCATGGAAAAAAAAACCCAAATATCAGTGATGTTACCCAGAGCTTGAACCACAACTTTATTTATATCCTTCTCATTTGAATTTTTTTCTGTAGTTTGGGGTTTTACTATTTGTCTTGGTTTATCTGAATAGGCGATAGCATGGTCCTTCAGACATATGCAAACCTGGAGTAGCTGTGACATTTTAAGTGGAATTATTCCATTCTTACATTTAGGGAAATGATCTGGCATGTTTTCTAAAATAAAATAAAATAAAAATAAAAAAATTATCTGAAACTCTGCCTTAAATATTTAAATTTTTAATTTATGACAATGTATCCACTTTAAGCTCCAGTTTTTACTGGCATTATAGTGGCAAAGAAGGGGACATTTGAAAACATTTTTGTTGACTTATTTTTCCATGTGTCATGAGACAATTGCATCACAAAAATTCACTGCATCTTCATGAGCACTGTTGTTAAAAAATAATAGAGCAGCAACATTTACTACAATCCATATGCTCAATGCTGTGAAAATAAATCCCATAAGAATGAACTTAGCTGTACAGAGAGGTGACAGGAAAAGAAAACACAGAGAGATAAAGTCACTGCATGTATATAGCAGAGGAGTAAGAGAACCGGGTATAGGGTAGAGAAATCCTGTTTCATAGAGTGCCTCAGATGATACATAGATTTCTCCAAAAACACTCATTCAAGCCTTGACAAGAAGGTCTGATTTTTGAGAGAAGTCTTCACCCGGATTTTTAAGCCATCTTTCAAATCCATGAATTTATCTCCACTTTTACTTCCAACATGACAGACACTTGCTTTGTTCTATGTTGCTTCCAGCTCTGTTTCTTATGACTATGTAACATATGTAAAAATTGAAAATATACAGTTATATTTGTTCCCTTGATTTTAATAGGATCTAGATTAAATGACAACAATAAGCAGCCTTTTGTGCACAATTCTTCCAGAAGAGTTGCAAAAGTGATACTAAAAAGCCCTCTGTCAAAACCTGTAACTTCAAAGTAAGGTAGGAGGCTCCTTGTGGTTTCATCTTCTTCCAAGTGCCCTATTAACTCCATTAATCTTGAAACCCCAAATCATTCACTGCTTCTGTGGTCTGACCAGCCAAAATGTTGTTTGTTCTACTGACTGGTGGGCAGCTGGCAACAGCTTTTTGCCTTTTGCTACAGTTTTTAACTCCATTTAACCTACACTGTTCAGCACAAAGGAGCAGAAATCGAGTTTTCATCTGCTTTGTTCATCCTCAGCAAAATTGTCAGCCAGTTCCCAAAGCCCTTCTGTTTATACTAGTTCATTAAAACAAAGAACTACGTAGGATATTTTCTACATTCATATTTGTTGCAGAGCTGCTGCAGGCACTCCTATGGGGAAATTATCCTGACAGCTTTGATGCGGAAATACTGCAATACAGAGATTATAAATTTGATAACACAGAACCTCAGCTTCTTCTCTAGTGATTATAAAATCTACAGTTAACTAAAGCACAGGGAACTCCAGAATTCCCCAGTGCTCTTCCCGGTAGACTGTAAAAATAAATAATTAATCCAGACTGACAGAAAAAATAAAAAAGTAAAACTCTAACAGATTTAATAAAGAAGTGATAAGTCATTAGAGGAAAACATAGACAATCTGCATGTTTAGGTTTCATTTCCTTCTGCACTTCTTTATGCCAGGTAGTCATGTCTGAATATTTCTATCTCCATTATTTTAGTTGATCATTCCAGCTATTAAAAATGTGGTGCAATTGATGAAGAATTATTGTAAATAATATTATGTTTTGATTTTTCAGTGGACAAAATATCTCTTCTTTTGTGAAATAATATATATGGAAAAATATTTAAGCATTTTTATTATTAATAAGTAATAGGATTTAATATATGTTTTTGACGTGGTCTGTATTTTCCTTTTAACTTTGGATCACAAGAGGCAAAACATTCTCCAGGAATATGTCAATTAAATATTTCAGCTACTGCTACCACCTATAGATGGTTGAGTTCAGCCCACTATACCCTTCATTTACATTTGTCATGCTTTTTACCACTATGTTAATAGGGCTCTTCAGTCTTCCTTGCTTAATGATTAAACTTCTTCCTTTCCAATCTCTTCTGCAATGTCATTTAGCTATGTTACCCTCTCACTATAGCTTCCTCCATCAGTACTATCTCTTCCATCTCCTCTGCTAAATCAGTAAATAAGTAAACAGTTGAGAGATGTGTAAAACAAAAGTTATGTGATCAGCTTTCTGTGAAAAAACAATCATCTCTTCTCATATTTATTCTCACCTCTCTTAGCTTTGGAAGTCCATTATGGATAATGATAGAAGAAATTGAAATGGCTTAATATTGTTTAGTTTAGAGAGGAGCAGAGTTAGAAAAATCACAATATAGAGAGACATGACCTGAGGAAGGTAAATCTGACATTCTTATTTACTCTCTCAGAACAAATAAATTATTCTGTCCAGATGTAAAACACAGAGGATGAATTACTGCTCGACAGAGCATGCTCTGGGGTTCACTGCCACGAGATATTGAGGGCAAGATAAAAATCCAGCTTGCAGAATTAGCCAATATAAACGTAACTCTGTAAAGAAGGAAAAATATGGTAGTGAGCAGAACAGCCAGTGAATGCGGGGGATCTCCCTTTATTTATTACCAGCCCCTCTGGCCTTGGCAGTTCTGCTCACCCACCCCATGCTGAACTGTGTAACATTAACCAGACTATACTACCTTAAGGCAGCTCAAATTGCCTAAACCAAAGTGAAATTAAACTGCACATTCTCATCTTTGGGATCATGAATTTCCCAGAGGTTCAGATAAATACTTGGGGGACTTGTCTCAGCAACCAGACCCATCTTTTATTTTTCTAAGCCTGTGACTATGTTTTAAGAAATGGGGACATAAGGAGTTGGAAAGGCTAAGATCTCTGGATCCATATCACTGATGCCACCATGAAGTTTAGCATGCACAGGTGCCCCATTGGTCAATAGGCCTGAGAGGACACACAGAACCATAGAATCATCAAGGTTGGAAGAGACCTTCAAGAGAAGCAGCAGGCAGGCAGAAAGCACAGAAGCCTTTGTATGACTTCCTAACAAATACAGGACACTGCACTGAAAACCGATCAGTCCAGTGTGTCTCATGAGATCAAAACAATCATGGAAGAAAAAGATTTTGAGAAGGAAATCCATAATTCATGTGCCCTTCTTAAGATTTGATGCTATTTGTGTTAATATTTAAAACAAGATTTGAAGATGAAAGGAAAAGGTGTCTGAGATAGATAGCCTTGGATTCCTTCACAGGCAGCACTCTGCAGAGAAGTCTGACTTTACCTTGACTGCAGCAGGTCAGCTTATAAACTGCTACAACTAGGTGAATTGTTACCATTGCTTTTGCATTAGTCCCTAAACTACTTGTAAAATATCTGTGAAATTTCTACCCTTGTTCTGCCTTTTCAGTATATCAGTCCTATTTTATAAAAGAAAAAAAATACTTCTGAGTTACAGAGGAGGAAAAAATCAGATAGTCTACAAAGAAATGAGAGCATTATTTAATATGAATTGATTCCACAGGTAACATCAATTTACATTAGAACCTAAAGGTGTTGCTCATTTATGGGGTTATTACAAATATCATAATTTGTAAACTATTTCTTAAAGTTTCAGATTTTCATTTTTTTTCAGATTCAAGAAACTACAATGTTTTACATGCTTTGATAAGGAAGAACTAAGATATCCATCCAAGAGCTAGGCATTGAAATGTTTTTCAGTGATTTTCTTGATTTTCTAGAGGATATAGAGGGGATATCATCTCAGCGTTCAAAATGAAAGAGGAACAAAAGTACATAATCTTTTTCTTTGTTAATCTCATGGGTTTTTAAATTGTTCTCCAAAGAAAAGGCGGGCAAGAAGAGGTAACTTCATTTTACCCTGTTCCAAAGATCACCCAGAACAGATGTCAGCAGTGTGTGCCCATACTCAGCTCTTCCAGCTTCTCTCTGAACCTGTGGGTATTGTGGGCAAGCTTGAGATCTCCATCCCTTACTGTTAAAGCCATAGTCAGGCTATTTGATTTCAAAAACCCTAACTCACAGTTATTACAGACTGCTTTTACTGCAAACCTTTGCTTTCCAGCTATATACATTTGCACAGACTTGCCATTATTCATCTGCCACCTCCTAACATACCAGATGACTGCTCCAGTTCCTAAAATAAGAGGTCTCTGCCATGTTCCAGATTAAATGCAACAGATACTGAAAAGGAGCAATAGTGTGCTCACCTGTAGCTATGCTAATGACAAAGGCAATATATCCCCTAACTAACTTAAGCTTGGACAGTCTAGAGAGTTTGGACAAAAGTTTGCTCATTTCCCTCCTTTCTCCTCTTCCATCTTCCCTCATATTGACATTAACAATTTTAATTCAGTCAGTATCCATTAGCACAGTAATTATCTGAGTTTAGAGCTCAGATTAGCAAACAGCAATTACTTTTTAACAGCCTTCGCCAGGTACTTAGAAATGACTAACAACATCCACAAAGGTTTTCTACATGCCTGCAAGTTTCTCCCAAGGCAAACGCTTCAAGCTTCAGTTCCAAGTCTGACTACAAAATGCCTGTCATCTAACTCTAGGTTAGATCTCAGAACAGAATAAACAGAGCCTGAAAAGCCTTGTACATCGATGCTTTTACTTTTTTTATTTCCATCTTTTCTTACATAGGACATATCCCTGTATTAGTTTCACTTGTTAAAGACTAGAGCATCATTATGTAGTCAGTAGAATAATCAAAGATCAGTATCACCGTAACCAAGAGCACGATATAATTTGTTATTTTCTATTGGCATAAGAAGCACCATGAATATTTACCACATCGAGTAAATTCATTGCGCTTAGATAGTGCTATCTTGTATTTCTAAAGTGCACTACACAGATATAAATGTGCTCAGCATAATAGTTATAGATAACAGTATTCAATTCTAATGCAGAACATCTCAATATATCAGACTTTTTGGAAAACTGCATGAAAAAATTGAAAGATTTTTGGAGAATTCTGGTTAGTAACTGATGTTCTGGACTTGTATAAACAAATGCATGTAGTCAGGAAGTTTCAAAGATGGAACCCCTTATGAATTAGTCCAAATTCTTTAATGAGTCTAACAGTTTCATAGCTGAGTTCTCAGATTGCTAAGGTTCACATTCTTTTTTGTTTTTATTCTGGGTACTGGCCTCTTCTATTTTATGTAATTATACATGATTATAAATACAGACACATACACTTGCACAAAGATTCTTAATAGAAGATGGTGAATAAAAGCTTTTATGAATGTCTGTGTATACAATTTATAGCAATATGCCAAATGAGAAACAAAATAGCTGGCAGGAGTTTCTTCCTTCATCTGTTTGACAAGAACAAAAGAGATAGCAGAAGATTACACACAAAGGAGATTTTAAATGCAGAGTACGATCTCTAAAACAAATCTTGAAATAACACCTCACTTATACAAAGGAGGCAATTCAAACCCAACTTGAATAATCAGATGCTCATTTTAAAGAGGGAGATGGTTATCTAATGATCTCTCTTCCTCTAAGTAGATTATCTGACCTCTGTGAAGGATGATCTTCGGGTTTCTCTACCAAGCTCAACAAGTCATCTACTGCTGCTAAACAGTTTGGTACCTATGAGATCAAATGTAGGACTGACAATACCAACCATATTACAGTCAAAGTCAGGTATTTTTTCATGCAAAGCTGCTAAGCTGCTTTTTCACAAATTACCAAGTGAAACTTTTTAGATAAAGTGCAAAATAGTACACTGAATTTTATTTTGTTCTCTGCAACGTAAGTAGAAATAAAGCTCAATATCTGGTGGCCCCAAACCAGCAAAGTCATCACCCTTGTGGACAACATGTGACACTACCAAAGAATACAGGCAACACGTTTTCTGCCCACAGCAGGAAAAAAAATAAAATAAACATTGTTAAGTTAGAAAGGGGTATCCATAAGGCACAAGGGCAGGACTAGCAAGAGGAGCAGCCAGAGAGGACCTCTCCTTAACCATCCCCTCTGCCTCAGCTCAGCTCTGTTGCAGTCCCACTGTTGCAGCTGGGAGAGGTGGGTCTTTCAACCCACCTATAAGAAACCTACAAGAGATTTGAATCCTGGAATAATGCAAAGACAGCCCAAGCTTGGCTTTAGAAGAAAAAAAAAAAACAACATAAAATCTTTCTAGATGCCAAGGCGGACAGAGTTGGTGGGTGTCGAAGGCCAGCCTTCATTCCTACTCCTCCTCCCAGCTCTGCTTTGCCCAGCCCTAGAGGACACATACTTCTCACGGCCTTTTTTCTCTTGAGCAGTGGGGTGGTGCAGAGCCCTCAGCTTGGGAATGCAGCTTCATTTTCAAGTTTCTAAAGCTGGCAAAGAATGGCTTGAAGAATGAACTTTTTAGTTTGTCCCGAGACCTATGAGCATTAGGAGATGCTGTTTACTGATATGCTGTGATTGTCTGGGGAGAGGAAAGTTGCTGCAGCTTTTTGGTTGCTTTACTTTGCTTTGCTGAGTGGGAAAAGGGTTGGGGGTTGGACTAAATAACCCTTAAAGGTCCCTTCCTAACCAAACCCTTCTATGACTCTAAGAGGGTTCTTTGTGTGGCTGCATTAACATGTTTTCAAATGTAATGGTAATGATGGAGGTTCTTATGGAGAAGCTTGAAAACTTGTCTAACTGCTATCTTTGCAGAAGCTAATGAGAGCCTGAAACAGCAACACTGAGTCAGGAGAACTGATCTTACTGTAAAACTGTTCTGGACTAAGGGAATTTCTCAGTGAAATTCTGCCTATTGCAGGACTTGCTGCCTACTTTGCTCCCAGCAAGGACTCCCAAGTTCTGCCACCCAACTACTCAGGGTTGACTCAAGTTTTCCTTTTGTGTGGTCTTCTCCCTCCTTAAGGAAAGGGATGAAAGCTACAGGGACTGTTAGAAACCTGTCTGTATGAAGCATGTACTGTACAGGCTATGCCAGGTACTCCAGTGCCTTGTTACATGCTGCTGTAAGACGTATCATAAGCTATAGAGCTGTGTGAAAGCCTAAGTCACTTCTTTGTTCAAAGGATATGTAAGGACCAGGCTTTTTTATTTTAATGTAGTCATAGATAAATATGATATTCCAGATTTTATAGTGATGTTGGTAGGTTTAGTAACCCCAAATCTGTAGGGTATGGATTAACATTCCCTAATCCGCTTCAGATGAAATGAGTGGGGTAAACTCAATCCACTTTCCTTAATGGTTTAATAAGTCTGTTTGAAGCAGATTAAGGCAAGGTCATGCAACCTCGTTGTCTAGCAGAAGGACAGTAAGAAACATTTAATAGTGATTTGCAGAATGAGCATCTATTTAACTGTTGTGCTGATCAGTGACTTTTTTCAGTGAAGAGGAATCAGGTTTGCAGTCATTTTCATATTAACAGTTTTTATAGTTTAGTTCAAACCTTTAAGTGTGACTCTGTCCTGGTCCCCATTTTACTTATTTGTTAAATTTTCCAGCAAGCACTTACCTTTTTTCTGCCATTCTGTTCTGCTGTTTAGGAGAAGTTTCCCAAGGGATCACAAGGCCACTTCATTGTCCTCTGTCAGTTCCTTTTTAGAATGTTTTTCAGAAAGCCACAGAAAATATTGAGAACGGGTGAATTGTGAGGCCATGACTTGTCCGACTGTCAAATATTCTGTTGGATTCTGGTTTGCCATTCACCTTATGTTTTCTCTTATTTTATTTTTTCTTGGAATTGGAATGAGTACTTTCTCTTGGTTCCATATTTTTATACTGTGTTCACAAAGTCCTGCCTCAAGTCTGAAATTTATGAAGACTGTGATGATACTACATAATGATCAGGAGAGCATGAAATATTCCATACCGTTTATTCTCCATGCATCTGGGATCTTGCCATGGGGATATCAGAAGAATGGTGCATACATTTCACATACTGTTTCTATTTGATGTTCCAGTAGTTTTTTTGTGAGATCTAGGCTGCTCAGAAAGCATTTGTGGCAGACAATGCTAAAATATTCACCACTCTCTTTATTTAATTCAAACCCACATTTGCAAATTGCTTTCTTCCTTCCTAATTCTAGATGTCAGAGAAAAAATGATAGGTGTATGCCACCTTAATATTTGCTGTGTCACTTCTCTTAAAATACTGGAATTGCAATGCATGTGCATTTCTAAGTGTATTACAATTATCTACAGTTAAACAAGGAATCTCTATAGTGCTAAAGTACCAACCTGCAAACATACAAAAATTACTTCCTGCAAACATTTTATTTCAGAGCTGTTTGGTACAATTGACAATTTTCCTGAAACGTGGGAAATCGGGATTTTCCTGGCTGGGGGCCTGTTTTACCCAGTATAGCTCTGTGAAAGGCTGCTGGACAGTGGCTGCTACAGATGAAGTTTTGTAGCAGCCCAGAAGCATGTTCTTGCTACATGATTTCTTGTTCAATGCTTGCCTGGGATCTCTGGAAGTCTCATATGTAGTTTGGCATCATTGTTTTTCAATCAATAAAACCATTTACATCAAAGAACCTCTCCAAAAGCAGACTTCATGCTCTTAGACTGTCACAAGCAATGGAAACAGCCTATTTTGTTGATGATCTTTTAATCTCTGCCATAATTACAAAAGAATAGTAACAAACCAGGAAGCTGCTTTGCAAGTCAACATCAGCTTCTGTTGCTTGGATTACCACTTTGCTTTGGTTTTTGTCTTTTCAATACACTTTGAGAAATAAAAGGAGAAATTATATCTGACAGGTCTATTCAAAGAATGAATGGAGTTTTAGCAGAATACCTAAGAACATGCATAAATACAAGCTCATAAGCAGTCGTGTTGAGTCACATTCCTGAAGTTACCATGTGGTTAAGTATATAGTATTAAACTGGGGAGAAAGACAAGTTTGTAAGGCAGCCAAGTAGCTGAGGAACTGGACTAAGAGTCAAAAGTTCATAATCCTATTTCTCCCACAACCAGAGGCTGTTACTGCAACTCTATTCTTGTTTATTCCATCCTGATCCTATTCCTACTGAAGTCAAAGTTGGATTACTTTTGAGGAATCCACTGTAAACTGATTCAGGCCTGCTCTATCCATACGCTTCGGTTTCCTGCAGGTGAAATCAGACAGTGATGTTCTCTGTTTAGCTGTGAAGGATGGATGCAGGAGCTGACAAAGATCTATTCAGTTAAACCTCTTTTAGGAAACTTGTGACCCCTTAAATTTCCAGATTCTCATTCCTGCCTCTATTCCTCTGTTGCATGAGTCCATGGGTGTGTAAATAAATAAATGGATATATAAACCTATAAACCTATGAATTTCTCAATAAAATGTAAATTGATAAAATAGATTAAATACAGAACAAATTTTGGACATTAGTCACTGAGAGATTAGTGAGTGATTTGCAGTTTCTAATTATAAAATGGGGGAATTATTTTGCTAAAAAAATCCCTAAAAACTAAAGTGTTATTGGCATCCCTCCACCTTAATGCTGAACCTTAGCTGCGTAATACATTTCAGAAAGCTATGCTTTATCAACGAGGACACGCTCTAATTTCCCAATGAACAGTTTACCACATTGGTTAATTGATTTGCTGATCCAAGAACCTGAGGCAGATCAGCGTTGTCTTGGCCGTTTCATGCTTTCAAACTCGAGACCAAACTCCATACGAGTTGTGTCTTGACTCTGTCCTTTCTGATAGCCAGTGATACACTGTGTATGTTCCCCCAGCACCCATATTGCTGGTGTCACAGATTGTATGGGGCAGTTTTGCTATGCCTGACAGGCAGAGATTTGATGGCGAGTATCTTTAGACCAATGAGGAATCTGGCACAGCCAAATTCAGTGTGATCTGTCATCCGTGGGGTATCAGGAATCACATCCAGTTCACACACTTCTTGAAACCTCCAGGCTGCTTTCCTCTATTGAAGCGTAACAGCATCTGCTGATTGCTCAGGCTTTTGTATTCAGCGATCTCGGACAGGCAGCTGAGACAAAGCAAGTGCTGTACGCACAATGCCACTGCAAGCCACTGACTCCTTCTTCATCTGAAAGGAACAAGTTCACTTCCTGTGCTATAGCGCTGCTGGCAAACTGTACTCAGAAATATGGCCATCTGGTGGCCAGAGCAGAGATATGCTGCTATCATCACACAGGTTGCCTTTCTAAGGCCAGTAACGTTTAAGATTTCTCACTAGGAGTACGTACCTTGCACAAGGATGTGGTTCAACAGAATTACTTCTCATAACTTGTTTCAAAACAAAGTTTAACACTGGGTTCTGCTGGGACATAGAAGCCCAGATCCTTGCTTGATATAAATCAGCATAGCACTCTTTAAATCAATAGAGCTACATCAATACAAAGCAGCCGTGGGAGCCATTAGACTTACACCAGGAAAAGGTTTGCTCTGAACTGCTGCATTTTTTCTGTACATAAGCAAGATGAAACTTACGGGAGATCACAGAAGTTTTTCAAGACTTTAGAAATCCGAATTCCTTTACTGATTGTTATTCTAAAGTTATTTTAAAGTGAATTTTCCCCATAGACTTTTTATGTAGAGGAGTATTAACAGAACTGATAGAGAAACAGAGGCAAAATATGCAAAACTCATTGCCAGTAGTCCCTGCTCTGCTGCTTTTCACTTTTCCCAGGAAAATCTGAAATGCCCAAAGTGCTCTAAAGATGATCAAATGTAGGGAATGTTTACTTTTGAGGAGTGACAAAAATGACTAGGACTCAAGCCTCAAAAAGAAGTACTGAATGCAAAATCAGAAGTAGATCAGGGAAGGCCAGTTAGGAATGATTTTTCACTGCTTTTCAAAACACAAAACTTGGAGAAATCCAATTACATGTTCAAGTGATGAAAGAAGATCATGTAGTATTTTGCAGGTTGTGTTTGCTTAGCTCATGCTGCAGAAGGCTGTGCATCACACAAACTGATTTTGACAAATACATGAATAAAGAACTACACAAAGGCTGTCGAATACCAAAACATCATCTCTGACTCAGAAAGTTTCTAAGCTACAGGTTAGGTAAAATCTGCAAAGATGTAGCGAGAAAGCATTATTCTTTTCATAATTGTACCCTTTGTCCTTTGTTGTCCTCTTTCTCAAGTACCTGTTACCAGCCCTGCTTGGATGCTGGATCCTGAGCTAAATGGACTGACTGACTGTGACTGTCCCGATGTTCATAGTGTTTATGATCTCCTGTAGCTGATAGCACATGCATTTGAGATTGCATTAAGTACTTCACATTTCGAGGCTTACAGGAGTTACCTCTCTGACAGGGACATAACACCTAGAGCTATGTGTCTGGAGGATGTTCTGCAGCCTGTGAAGATGGACAGCCTCAAATCTCTCACAACGGCTAATCTGTAGAGGGTAACGAAGACTCTCCCTCCTTCTAAAAATAGTTTTTAAAAAATTTGCTACACTTGAGGTGACAATAATGGTGTAGCTCAATAGGCAGAAAGAATCTTAATCCTCAGCTCCATAAAAAGGAGTCATTTCATAAAATAACTCAGACTAAGAACAGAAGTGAGCTATAAAAATAGACCATTAATGTTTCATGAGGGAGGGACACTGCTAACAAGTACTAAGTGTAGGAAAGCTGAGAAACATAAATAATAATTTCTACATCAATATTTAATCAGAAAATTTATCTTTAGTTGTTGTTTCTTCCCATTATTTTTGTTTCTTCCCATTATTTTTATTATTTGGGCTCAGTTCTCTTGATGGAATATCTATCTCACCAAACATTGCAGTGGTAGTGTGGTACTGGTAGGTAATCTCATAATGAATAGTGACTTGAAGTTCAAATGGGGTTAATTTTCACTCAATACAATGGTTTTTAAGGTGAAAGCAAGAAGAAAGTCAGTATTTGCATTATTAACAGTTATTTAAGGCCCATATATTTCATAGTCTCTTATTATGACTAATTTTCTTTAGGAACCTGGTAGCAACCATAAAATAGTTGTGGGTTGTTTTGTATGATTGTTTATTTGTTGGGGGTTTTTTTGTCTTTTGCTACTGTGATACCACAGCTATTTTCCTCCTCGCTTGTGAGCATCACAGTTTTTAATGGCTTTGTGCTGGCGACACTATCAGGAAGAACTTTGAAGCATGTTTTGAAAATAGAGAAGGTCAAAGAGTAAACATTTCCAAAAGTACTGCAGTAATTAGGGGACCTAACTTCCTTCAGCCTTTAAATAAGAGCTTTAATTTTATCCTTAGAGTTTTGCCAAGATTAAATAAGAATTTGTGGTAGAGAGGAGACTTGAACCAGATCATCTGAACTCATTTGTGTCTCATGGGACTCATGCTAAGTCTTTGGGTTCTCTAAAGAATTGGGATTTCCATTACTGGTAACATATCAAATACCCATTCCTGAGCAAAATCTCTTTTAAGTTAGATTGTGTTTTGAACCAAACTTTTTAACAGTTCCTGTTCTATCAGAGATGTCTTTCATTCCCTCCACTTGCCTCTTCCACTCCAGATCTGTAAGCAAACATGACCATGTTCAGTTGTGCGTGCTCTGCAGTAACCACATGGGTACTAACCCATCATTGGCATTTCAGCTTTACAATATCACAGCTGACCGGTGATTTTACAGGTCTGATTGCCCTACCCTGGTGACAATTTGTGGCATTTTCAGAGACCCTCAAATTGAGGGGCAGGCCAGGACACAAGGGATGCTGTTGGAGAATGAAAGAATGCACTTTTGGGTACACTTTGATGAAGCAACAGGTTAAGAAACCCCTAAGGTATATATCTTTTTGTTAGCTGGTGGATTTGAGTTGAACTGAAGGAGTTGGCTCGTTTACCACTGAATTTCCAAGCATTTGAAATGTGATTATTCTTTCCTAGTAATAAGCAGAGGAGCAGAGGCCCCTTGGAGTGGGACCCTGCAAGTGAGTTTTTTCTCACCAAGACCCTTTAATGTTAGATAGATGCATTTCTGGAGGGGAAATGAAATGTAGTCAAACCAAGCAACTGTAGTTTTTCACCTAATTCATAAATCCTCCACATCCACAGTCATTCCTTATCCTGAATGCAAGGCTTCCATGAGGCTGTGCTGCTGGCAACTAGACTGACTGCTGATATTCACAGTATGATGATGATGATCATAAAATGAAAGAATTTACACAATTTTTGAAGAAAGAGAATTTATAAGAAAATAAGTGTGCTAGAATAAAAATCACACACAAAAAAATACATGGGGTTTTTTGCCTTCCTTGAGGTCTTTGTTATATGCTAGTTTCAAAAGTGGTGAGTTGCCTGAAATGCAAACCCAAGCAAATTAATTTTGCTGACTACAGCCATGTGTATTCTAGTAAATTATGGCCTGTGCAACTAACAGCTGCTTCTACAGTTCCCAAATTGTGTTTATTTTTTAAACTTTAAAGCCCCTAGCTTCCCCCCCACCCCCAATTTTCTTTTCTTTTGCTCTTGCAGAATAGCAAAGAGAGGAAAAATGTTCCAGAGAAATTTGACAAGAGCTAGCAAAGGGGAAAGGCAGAAAAATAAATAAAAGGAGGCAGAAAGATAGCTGACAGCTCACTGCTCCTGTAGGGAAAATTCACTTTTTATTAGGAAATGTGTTCATGTACTTTATGGTGACTTGAGCCGAGTGCTGAATTAGTACCTGAACAGGGAAAAAAAAAAAAAAAAAGAAAAAAAAGATATCCACTACAAAATATTCTGTTATTTTGTTATGAATGATCCTGAAACATTTTTCATGAGTATTTCACAGGGAGAAAGACAACAGTTAACCCAAGAGTCTTGGGTACTTCTAGTCGGGAATATTAACACTGTAACAGAGGCCTGCTGTAATGAGGAGTACTAAAGATTCATTAAGAGTTCCAACTTTTGGTCAGTCGGTGAGAAGTATTATAAAATTGTTGCTTAGTCAGCTTTGCCACTTGATTAGAAATTGAATTCCTAGGTAAAGCAAGTCTGGAAATATTGAAGATGTCACTAACCAACAGGTGCATATTCAGACATTATAACTGCCACAATATGCACTGTAATGTACTGAGAAACTATAGTTCTGATGGTCAGAGACCCAAAGTGTTTAAAAATCAGAACGAAAAAGGAAAAATAAGAAATAAGAAGTTTGCACTCTAATTCTCAAGATTCTGATCACTGGCTGAGAGCTGCCTGCATCAACTGCTGCCAGAGACCACACAGGTTTTGCACAGGTACAAAACGTCTTTTCTAACAATGACAGCTCACTCTGGCTTTCCTGACCAGAACCGTTGTGCCCGATTACCTGAATCCTTGTGAAAAATTCTATGAGAAGGCACAAAGCCAGCTGGAGTCTGGCCTATGATCACGAAGCCTGTGGTTCCTGCCTCTCCCCTATGTGTGGCTGGATGTTGTCTGCAGGCAGCTGCTCCAAGCACATCTGAGAGGCAACTGCTCCACGGATGGTGCTCAGGAGGGCAGGGGAGCAGAGCTGCTCATGGTGGAGATCAGACGTTCAGGCTGCCCGCCCTCGGGGGTGACACAGATGCTCCCACCCCTTTGGGCTGGCAGGTGTCCCAGAGAGCAGCAGCAGAGAGTGGGCCCAGCATGTGACAAGTCGAAGAGCTGTGATTGTTGCTAGTGAAAGGGGAGCAAAAGCCTAATGGGAAATGAGTCCTCAAAATTGGTGCTCGCCCACCAGTAGCATTAGTTAGCAAGAGCCACTAAAGACAGCCACAGCCATCTGCCTAAGTAGTAGGGAGGTAGAAGTCACAAAGACAATTGCAATGCAGGGCTAATGCAGGAGATTCAGTGCTCTTGGCCATCTGGGGTAAATCTGCATCTGCAATAGAAAACAGAGAGAGCACCAGCAGCAATTGCAAACATAATAGCAGCCCCATCAAGCCAGAACAAAGCCAGTCTAGCCCAATGAAACCAATGAGAAGAGTACAAGGAAAGAGCAAGCATAAAGATATAGTATAATCTCTGTAGTGCTACCTGCAGATGATAACACGAATGAAACAGGAACAGGAGACGAGTCCTAAAAATGAGAGAAAAAGGGCTGCATAACAATGTAGGAAGATTATTACCACCCTGCAACTATCAGAAACTATTCACTCAATTATGGGGGATGGCAAAGAAGATAATAGCAGTTAACTCAACAACTATCTGATAAGTGATCCGTAATAGGATGTTATTAGATGTCCCTGACACACTGTGAGTTATATACTGATAAAGGAGGCTCTTCCAAATGTTTAACTGTGCAATTTACATTTTGTTTTTACAATAGCTATGGACAAAAAATGTAACCAAAACTCAAATAATCAGCATAAAAAGGAGAGGATAACTTCTTTTTCCTGTGGCTTTGCAGGATTAAACTAGTGCCTTGAATTTTAAACCAATATTTTCATCTATTGTAAATGACATTTGAAAAATCTGTTTAAAAATGTTAGTAGAACAGTAACAGTATTTTCCCACTTCTGGAATAACTTACAGCAAAGGAACACAAAATTATTTGCATCTCCCAGCTACTACCTGTGCAACAGACAAGTAATCATTAGTTCTGTTGTACAAATTGTTAAACTTCTAATGAGAAAAACTTTAAGACTGGCCCCAAACAAGACAGAGCAGCTTCTCCAGTAGCTGAATATCAGCAGTTATATCAATGGGAAGTGGCATGAGAAGGGCTCAGGCTTTTTGAAAATTGTTCCTGTCAGGAGTGAAGGGCAGAAGCTACAGTCTGCTGTTCTAACCTCTGGGTTTTCCCTTGCTGCTGACTCCTCCCTTGGAGAAGAGCACAGTAAGGCCCATGACCCTAAACAGAATTAGCTTGTCCCATCCTCTCTGTTTCAGACGCTGGCCGCATTCACATGACCTCTTCAGTATCTGCAGTAGATCTTAATAGGCTTTTATTGTTTTGTCAGAGCATTTACTATCAAAAAATACTCTGTTGCTTCCTTCACACTCACTTGAAAACAGCATTCAAAAATTTCCTAAAATTAGTTCAAGGGAAAGAAAATTATTTTGAAATAGCAAACTTTTCTGTGTGAAAACATCTTCAGAAGAGTCCATATTAACATCATCAATTTAAGACTTTTCAATCTCTGTGTGTTGATATAAAAAATGGAATTTTTAGTTTTCTTTTTTCTTTCAAAAGAAAAGCAATAAAAATCATGTTATTTTCTGCAGGAGGAACATTCTGGTTTGATTATTTTTAGAACTCCTATGTGCAGTTTAAATAGAAATCTAGAATAGCAAAGACCGTTTTGAATTCTAGCTGCAAAAGGGATAGATCTAACATTATAGCTTATTCAGCCACCCCAGGACAAACTCTGTGTTCACAGTAAAGGTGGGCTTGCGGGTTGCTTGCTCAGACTCAGACCCTCTGTGTAATTATTCATAGAAGTGGTTTGTTTGTTTGCTTGCTTGTTGGTTGGGGTTTTTTTTAGTATTGTATAAAGGATTTCTTTGAGAATAAAGCCTCTTTCTGGGAAGAAGCAGCTTCTCTAGAAGTGTTTAGGTGTTTAGGTTTTTAATAAGAGGAAACAGGAGGGTGCTCTGAAGAAAGGAGAGAGTCTAGGTAAGATCTGGTGCAAGCAGGACTGCATCAACACTTTGCCATCCTCCCTGATGAGAAAGCTTGCACCTATGTATATACATACACATGAGCACACATACAGAGGTATTATTCAGGCTAGCAAGAATTGTGATTCTTAAGGGAAGTCAATGGAGGACAAGAAGTGCTTGAGAAGCCGTTCTTCACTTTTCTATGCTTGGTCAAAGTCAGAGCATCAAAAGCACTCATGTGTGCTGTTTTGAGGGCTTAGCTTCCACTCCTCTTTTCCTAATATCTTTTCTGCTCCTGGAAAAATATCACAACTTCCTACCCTGTACTGAATCCCATTATTTTAAGGTGAATGAACTGGTTCTTCCATTTCCTGCTCCACCAAAATAATAGCACAGGCTTTCAGAGCATGCAAAGACATCAGGATCTCTGTTTCCAGCTCTGTCCCACAAATAGAGGAATGCTGGTGATGAGCTGTGATTTGCTGTAAAGAAATTAATGGATATATATATTTAAGCCAGAAAATATAAACTTCTAAGACCCTTTGCATAATACAAGCCATAGATTTTAGTGAAGTGACTCATATGCCAAACTAATTAACTTCTGGTAGCATTGAACCCCTTGTGTTAGAAAGGCACCAAATACAATCAGAAGACCCCAAGTACATTTCTCTAAATAGGCTGTTCAAGTGTCTTGTTCTAAAATACATTAAAATCTCTCTTCTGTTTCTGAGAAATGTGTTAGTTTTACAGGTTTTTTTAAAAAAGAGCTCTTGAGAAGGCATGAATTGGCCTTGCTTTATGGCTCTGTGCAAGTCATGCAAAATGTCGATCTAGACCCATTAAAAAGCTTACATGGACAGAAATAAATATGAGGTTTTTAGTTCTGTTGTGTTTCAAAAAATAAAAGCGAGGTTTCTTCAGTTTTCTTCCTTTGATAAGAGTGCATTATTTAAAAAGGCTATCTTCTTCCCCATTAAACATCTTTTGGTCAGACTTTGCTTTATGTGTTTATTTTCATTTTTGTTTTTGTTCACACATATTTTCAATAGTGTGACAAATGGCAGCATGACATGGAGACGGAGATTTGAAATAATTAAAGCTTTATACATAAAATACTTGAGCAAGATGAGGTTTGGTACATAAAATGCTAACTCCTTCCCTCTTCCCTCATTCTAACTGAACCCCATCCCAGGCCCATCAGTTTCAAATGGTGCAGGTGTAACTCGTGAATGCATGCTGAACCTGGAGTTCATTTTCTGGGAATGAAATACAGTTTATACATATCCAAGACATGGAGTCTGAAACTCATTACTTAGAGCTTGTGTCAAAAATTATGGAAGAGAAAATAAAGTGAGGGAGGAGGGGTCACAGCATATACTTGATTGGTTTGAAGCCTATACTAGCTTTTGGGCCACTGAAGTTACGTCTACACTGAAGGAGTAAGGAAAGCTCAAGACTTTTTTAGCTCTGGGACTCTGTATCTTCAGTGCACACTGACAGTTGCAGCCCTGATGTAAAGTACACTGCCCAATGCTGTGGTAATGAAGAGCTGGGTATGTGCTGCTGGACTCAGTTATGTGCTTTGCTCTATGTCCTGCTCTATCCAGATCACTGAAGGAAAACTTTTGAAGGCACTGAGTATCCTCAGGCTCCTCTCTGCCAAGAGCATAGCTTGAGTTTGTCCCAGAGGAGTAGTGACTCGAGAAAGGCAGGAAAATTCTCACCATAAAAGCCAGTATAGAAGAGATAGTGAAATAACCCCCACAGCTGCTCTCCACTAGCCAAGAAATCCTGTAGATGATTTTTTGCTTTGGTTGTGTTAGGCTACCTTGTGCCACTGTGAAGTCTAACACAGCCAGGGATCTGTCTTTGCATCTTCAAAGCACTGTGCAAGCACTAGATAATTAATTGTCAAAAAGCTCTTACAAGGATGATGGATTGTATATTAATTGTTCCCTACTAATCATAAAAGAAAGGAGGCTTTAAAGAACTAATGTCTTGCACCTACTGATCTTTCTGTGTAACCTTTATTATCATTGTAGTACCTGTATCACTGCATTGCCAAAAGGTTCCAGCCAAGATCTGTGTCCTGTTGTGCTAAGCACAGCTATGTACAGCAGATTTTGTCAGCTTCTCTCAAAAGAGCCTTTTGCTTACAAAGAAAAGAGAGGTGAGGAGACCATCAGAGGCAGAAAACAAAGTAGCCCTAAGTAACATAGCTGGCTACTGGGCTGTGGGCAACCACAGGAACTGCTTTATAGCAGACTATGAGCCTCTTCCAGGGCTGGTTAGTGTCTACCTTATCATTAGCTGATAACAATATACAAGGACATCAACAGCAACTCCAGCTTGCACCCTGAAAAAGCTAGACTTTTCCTACAATACTGACATGATACCCTGAGATATAACCTGCGGTCTTTAAACAGTAGTAAAATTAAGTTGTTTATCATCCTTGAAAGTAGGAAAAACAATAAAGTGTGAAAATGCATTTTAAATATTAAAAAGCAAAACATTTTTAAAAGGCAGAAAAAGACCAGGGTAAAAAAGGCTTTTTGGTATTTTTTTTTTTCAGATAACAAATAATTGTTTTATGTAAAGACATATAAATCTAATTTCAATGGTTAACAGACTATTGTTATAATCTTTAATAATCCCTCAGAGGATCCCTGCTCAAGCTCCATTTAGTGTTTTTAGTTTTGCATTACTGGTTCATCCTACGTACTATCACAGCACATATCATGCCTGCAATTTAAAGCCTTATTAAAATAATCATTTTTATCCAGACTGGAGAGCTGTTACATACCACTGGAAATATATTATTAGCTCATCCTAACTAAATCACTCATTCCTTCCCAGTAGATATTACGTGCCTGTCAACATTTCAATATTACCTCTAAAACTTTGAGACTCTGTAATTACGGAGAATTTTGTTGGTGGTTTGTTTTTAGGAAGTAATAGGTAGAAAATTCTGTCTTGTCTTTTTCAAGTGGGATATGAAGTCCATAAAGAAAGGGGAAAGTATATGCTAGGAAAAGGAAGTATATTTCACATTCTAATTCATCCAGCAGAATTATTTATCATTTTTTTTTTTATGAAACAGAAGTATGGCTGAGGTCCTCCTATTAATCAGCATAATTCAGTGGAATTACAATGGGCCTCAGATCTTTGAAAGAGGTGATGAGAAAATCCTTTCTCCCCTGTAGTAATAAATAAATGTATGCCAGTCTCAATTTAATGCACAGAGAGGTGTTACTCCAAAATGGACTACAACCTGATTCAGGAAAAACATTTAAGAAAAAATAACAAAAAAAAGGGTTTCCACTAGAATATTATGTAGAATATCCATAGTAGTGAGCAGGTATTTCTCAAGGTGAGGGTTAAGCTAAGAGAAGTCATAAAGAAGGATGTGGCAGTCCAGTCTGACTTCTACGATGGCTGAATTTAACAGGGCTTTCTGATAAGGCTGCTCTTAATGGTTTATTTTTGTTTTTTTCTATTTTTCACTTCCATTATTATGCCAGACTTTACATTTTCACTCAATGGTATTTGCTTTGTGGGATGAGTTTGTTTCTCATTTGCTATAATTTGTGCCTCCATTTGGTTTCTGCACAAGTGTGACTCCTGACTTTCTGAAAAGCTGCCAGGGGAAGCTTAAGATGGCAAGATAAGAAGAGGGATGCTGTGTTGTTTAGTCACAACCATTTAATACATAGATGTAGTAGGGTATGTGCACCCTGCTATGAGACATCTGCATGGAACACATGACTTGTGCAAGCCTCCTGCCCTTCTGGAGAGGTAATAACTAGGCAAGCAGGAAATCCTGCAATGTTTAAAATAACACTATATGCCCATACTTAGGCAGCTGAGTCCCACCCAAAAAGCCTTTATGAGATGGAAAAAACCACTTCATCAAATACAAAAGAGCGATAGCAAATACACACAGCAAATAGCAGATACATTTCAACATATATACAGATGAAATATGAAAGCACTAGGCCAGATGAATCTAATCTGTGGTTGCTTCAGTGTCGTAAAACAGCCATAGATCAAGAAGACGAGGTTGTAGGGAAATCTTGCATAGAATAGTTTGAGCATTTTAGCCATTGGCTTTAGCCCTGCAGCTTTCTATCAGCAATATTTCCTCCATGCAGCAAGATACATAGCCTGCCCTCTATTTTTTAAATCAAGGGCAGATAGTGACAGGTGAAGATAGGTTTGTAAAGTCAGTAGCAACAAAACGACATGTAAAACAATGAAAAAGAGTGAGTAGGAAAATCACCCATAGTGGGATAGAAGTGTTTCTCTCAAAGTGGAGAACAGGAAGCAAAACTAAAGATAGCAGAGCTCTCACTGGAGCTCTCTAAGCCTGGAGGAGCACTAATGAAAGAGTCAAAAAGCAGAGATAGAAACAATGTGGAAAGTATAATAGACTTTCAGGGAAGAAAGAAGCAGTTAAAGGGAATGACAGTTTCAATTAGAAAAAGAATGAAAAAAAAAACAAAACCAAATCACACCATCAATGATTTTAGGAACCATATGAGAGCCAAAGACACTGCAAAGAATGGTGTAATTTGATGGCACATGACCTGACTGGTCCATGAACTACTAGAGAAGAAAAAAGGGTGTTGACAGAGTGGTGAAAAGAAAGTGAAGAAGACAGGAAGCAGTGAAAAGGATTCATGCAGGAGATAACAGGAAGAATTGATGTAATGCAAGAGGGAAGTTCAGCCATTTTCTGTCTAGACAAAGGGACAGTAATAACTTGCAGCAAGACACAACACCTCCCTGGGACACAATTTCTGTGACTGCATAACTTCACAATTACAAACCAAGTCGTGATTTCTTTACAAGTGGGAAAATGGCATGGAAGGGAGGCTCTCTTCTGTTCCAGGCTTCCTGTGTCACTTGGAAAAAAGCACCATACTGACAACAGCAAAGTAACATTCAAAGTATATAATAAACATGACTATAACCTACCACTGAGACGCCTGCCTACCTCACCACCCACACGAAGAACATACATGCCGTTTCAGATGAAATTCCCCAGATAATTGCTGCTTCTCTTCCAACAGACAAAGAATATATCTGTTTGCTGATTAAAAGACTTCTAAAAAATCTCAACAAAGACTTGGTTTGTTTTAAATATTTGCACAGTGGGGTCTCTAAGGACCAGAAATACTCCCTCTCTCCTGAAAAAAGAACTAGCCCAGCACGGCATGGTGACAGAAATGACAGAACAACGGAGTGTCGTGTCAGGGAGATGGAAGGTTTCAAAAGAAGAAACATAAAGGTGCCTCCAGGTTTATCCAAGTCTATTTTTTTCTTTGAGAATTGTAATTACTCAACAGTACAAGACTTCTTCTTGAATGTCTGCAGGGGGTTTTAATTTTTTTTCCCTTCCCCTTCTTGACAGTACCTCCCGCTGACATCAGACTGACAGTCATTACACCTTCCTAGTAATGTCAATGAAAAACTTACCGGATATATTTTTGCATTGTATAGCTCATCTGAACTTGAATAGAGAAATCTGCAGCCCACAGAAAGATCAAGGACTTCACAATGATTATGCAACCTCCTGTTCCATTAAAATAACTGTTTATCTTCAGAAAAGCATATAATAGAGAAGGAAAGCACGTAATTTAGTCATTTAGCAGACAAAAAGTCAAATACTAGAGAGCTTGTGGCCAGATGCTGATCTTTCTTGCATTCAGGGTACCTGGAACTGGGGGGGTGTTTCTTGCCTGTCACACTGACGTGAGAAAATTGGGCCCCATACTTGGGTGAGAAGGAAGCTCACTAAACAAGCTGTCAGAAAAAGCCATTAAAATCAAAGCAATGATTTTTACTGTCTTTGGTGGGGTTCAGTTCAGGCGCTTTCAGACCCCTCTGACATGCAGGGGATCCCTTGTTCAACACTTGCTGAGGATGCTGCATGATGCCCTCTCACCCCAACTCTCTTATTATCAACAAGGCAAAATTTTTCTTTTTGAAGTGTCTTTCTCACCTCTGCTTTATGGTTTATGTTTTCTGGTTTGACATCACAAATACAGATTATGAAGTGCGACAAAGGTGAGATCTCTAAGAAAAACAGGGCTAGGAATCACATTTTGATTTCAAATGTTGGTGTCCCTATAGAATGAGATATATAGAGAGATATGTGTGTACAGCACTATCCGCCCAACAGGATTATTCCCAGTAAATAGCCTATCATCTACACTTTAAGAAGAGCTTATGAAAGGAAAAAAAAAAAAAGGAAAAAGAAAAAGAAAGACAACTGTGAAGATTAGCACAGAATTAAAAAAATCCATTTGCTCCATGTCCTCTTTATTTGATGTTATCTTCTTTTGTATAGTGTGAGACAAGCTAGAACAAGATCCCCAGAGCTAAACACTACTTATTTCTCCAGGTAGCTTAAAATGATGTAAAACCTTTAGAATTTGGCTTCTGCAATTTATTTTAGCACCATATGACATCCAGCTGATGTAAGTCAGCATTAAAATTAGGTGGAGCTACGTACAGTTCCGTTGGGGGATGCTCTAACCCAGAAAGTTTAAGAAGTAGTTTTCAAAATAGCAGTTCCCAAGGGCAACGTGGTATATTCAGCAGGTCTGGAAATTTAATAATTCTCAGAGAGGAGCTCCTTTGGAAATCTTAACTACCAGAAGCATAAACTAGAGTCATGATATATCACCTAACAAGCACAACATCACAGATATCATCTGGACCTTTCATTTCTATCACTGCTGAGGTGATAGGAAAGAGAAGGGTATAGTGTAGGTATAGCCAGGTATCTGATCTTTTGTTAAGAACCCCTTTATCTCCTGACACAGAGCAATAATTTAATCCTTAAGAAAGACGTTTTCTAAATCAAGACCAAAATGTTTGTTAAATGGTCCATGCCTTAATTTAAAAAGGTTCAAAATCTTCAAAGCTAAAACCAGTAGGTTGTAGTTTTGCTAAAATCACTGATGTCAGTAGGTATCAGATTTTGTGAGATACATCCATAATGCAATCATCTCAAGGGAATATGTGACAACAGACAACTGTATCCACTTAACAAAATGGATGTATCAGTGATGTTAATCCATAGAATGCAGCTCCAGTAATATGTTTTTGTGATAAAGGAATTAATCCTCCATCCTCTTAAGTTTTTTTGTGACTCTTATTTCCTTTTCTTGTGAATTTTACAAACCAATGTGCTCCCAAACTGCTGTAACTGTCTCCTTAATGGTTGACCTATGGTAATATTGTGCAAGTATCTACAACCTTTATAGTGGGATCAGGATTACATACAGTACATATGTGTATAGATGGGGAAGAAGGCGGCTGTTTCTGGAAGGTTTATGGTATAATGGGCACAGAAGTAGATACAAAAAGCAGGAAAATGGACTGTAATGATCATAGTTGGTTGTAGTCACTGCTCAGCCTTTGTCAAGGAAAACATGATGGACAGAAAGATCATGTTCATCCCTGATACAACTTCACTAGTTTTGCAATGTTAGGGAGATATATACTGGGGAATAATTTCACTTGTATCAGTTACACATTCATATATCCTTGTCTGACAGCCTTGCAAGGCTTTATTAATTAGTGTTTCATGCAAACAGTTAAAAGCAGTGAAGCTGGAATTATGTGATCATTGTCATAAAGTGAACAGTATATTGCATCTTGTTTATCCATCTGCTATAATTGCACTATGGGAATTGGGTTGCTTATAATACATGCAATGACATAAGTGGTACTAACACACGTATAGGGTACGTGTCAATATGTACTGCTAATTTCCACATTTGCTACTTCATATTAGACAATGCTAAAGGTTTCTATGTGGCACACCTGAGTGCCTGTGGCCTTCCTATCACTGCAGACATTCTCTGCTGCTTGGATCTGCCTGCAATGAGCATCTTAACCCCTAAGATGGAGGAACAAAGTCAAGTAAGGTGTTTATGCCCTACTTCACTGCCTTGGATAAGATTTGAGTCATATGCTGTTGTCCCAGATGACTATCATCCTCTTGAGTTGTTACATTTATGAAACTGATTTACATATTGAAGGAGAAGTAATAGAGGACATAGATTCCAATTAAGAAAGCAAAGACAACTTGGGCTAATATCCTGGCTCTGCCACACTCCTTCTCTGTGGCTTAATCCTATCTTTTGACCCTGATACATCTCTGTGACCTTTAAAAGTGAGCCTGAATCCAGTCTCAGGCTTAAATTCACTTCATATTCAAACTACGTGAATGACAGGTTAAAGTCATGGGGTTTGGGTTTGCTCCAGGGTATGGTTTGCTGCTCCTCACCCCCTGGCCTTCAGCCCTGCACACAGCCAAGAAGGCCTCCCCTCATGTGAGCTCAGTGAAATCTCTGTGGCACTTTCTACCTGAATCTCAGCTGATTCAATGTACATCTAAGAAGTGAGCAGAAATTTGTACTGGTTGAGATTTTCCTCCCTTCATGGGAACCTACCGGAACTTGTTTGCTCTAGTTTAAACCCTGGGCATAAAAACTCTCAGCATCAAGTCTGATTTTTTTTTTCCTTACCCTGGAATTCAAATCATATTCCAAGTATAGGTAATTATCATTAGGACAAGAAAAAAATAGCCCCTGAGATTCAGGGAAAAAAGTGCATCAAGTAGGATTTTTTATTTTGGTTTAGTTTTGATAGTAGTTGCTCAAAATCATGAATATTTTTTTTCTAACTAATGCAAAATACATTGATTGCAAAAGAACCTCTGAATTTCCGCCCCTTACATAGCTACATTATGTTAATATTCTCATGTTGTCAGCAGATCTCTACCGAGTAGGAGGGATTCATTAACCCCAGTGTAATCTGCAATCCAGATTGGCAGAAAGCAGAGGCTTTGTATACCTCAAGCTGGTTCAAGTCAGGAGTAAGATGAGTGTGTCTGACTCAGGCCTACACATTATGGTATAATCAGCTATCCCTCACAGAGTTAAAATCACTTTGCTTTGAAAAGACAGTGGTAGGTCTACATGGAATTGTTTCATTCTGATGCAAATGCATCCACTCCCTAGAGGAAACAAACATTTTTAGTCAGTAAGTATGAAATAAATGGATCTCCTAGTGAGGGGCTGAGTTTACCTTGTTTGATTTCCTGTTTTACACATATTTCTGTGTGTGTGTATCTGCCTGCATATATATATATGTATGTATATATACATTTATATATATAACTATGCATACAATATAACATATATCTATATGGGAATTTTCATAGTTTAGTCCAGACTAGCTTCCAGCCCAGCACTCAGCAAAGACTTTGCCCAGAAGCAGCTCAGTGATGCTGTGATTAAGGAACCTGTATTAATCCCATTTTCTGTTCTTTGTCCTTCAATGTCTGCATCAAAAAATATGACATCAGCAGCCTTAGAAAGGCAGGCTGGTGTGAAAACGTGGGCCCAAGACTCTGAATCTCCTGCGTCTATGCTGAGAAGTAAGCAGCACAGGAGTGCTCAGGAGCTGCTCATTCCTGCAGGATTAAACCGAGGAATCCTGGTGGCTTGTGAGAGAAGAAATATTAATTTCTTCCTCTTTTCAGAAGAGTCTAAATTACAGTCTCGCCTTCCATTATTCTCAGTTGGCTCCTTCGCTATGATAATTGCAGCAAGGTTAAAAATGACCTAATGATTGAATTATTTTCCACTCAGCTTCCCTCTTTTCACTCCTCTCCAGCCTCTATCCATAACAGAAATTAGTGAAGGACAGGCAGAAAAGTAAAAAGAATGCCTGAATATAGGTTGTCATACCCAGCCCAGCTGTTGCTAATAATAATTTTCTGAGTGCTAGCACTGGATGAGCCATTTGTCACAAATGATTTATTTGATGAAATTAGCTCTCTTTTTCACTTCTTTGAAACTTTCTCTGCAAAATGATGGAGACATTCAAAGTTGTTCATTATGTATCCAGGCCCAGGTGATTGTTTCTCTCCTCAAGCATGAGACTATGGATCAGTGGTGCGCTGAGGTGCAAGTGTTCAATAGAGAGTAATGATTTTGGAAGCCTCTCCTTTCAAATGTCCTGTTTGGACAGACAGATCATGTCACTGATATTCAGCAGGTAAAGGCCCAAATCATTCTGAAAAATTGCCCCTTAAGGGATACCTTGATTGTTCATGCAAAATCACTAATTGCTTCTGAAAATGTATCCAGTGTCTATTCATTTTATGCCATTACTCACACCAGTGACATGGCAGATATTATAGTTCCATGATTGAATGACTGAATTTCTGCAAAATGGAGACTTGCTATCCAATAATGAATAACAAAGCAAGCTGCCTTCTTTACATATGGAAATAGACACTCATACAGATAACATTGTCTCCCTTCTGACTTTGTGGTCTGAACTGGAATGTCTATAGAATAGAGATTTTTGTTAAAATGCCTCCCCACCATCTGTCTTTTTTTTTTTTCTCTAGTTTGCCTGGAAGTTTCTAAGTAGTAGAAGGCAGACTCTGGGCTTTGACCTCAGCTGGGAGTCATAGTTCTTATTAAGGTGTGTTCCCATGAGTTAGCCAGCTGTTCCCCAAGGATTACATCCATCCTGTGACACCTAACTCTCAACAGACCTTTTAAGGGTTTCTTCATTCTAATTTGTGTGGCTTCAAAACAGGGGGGAAAATTGCATTATTCAGTTTGTATATAACTTCTCTCTTCGGGGCTGATTGTCGCTTATTAGATCACAGGAATGAGTTTTGTATTTATGCTAGGTCCTCATGAAGTCCATCCTTCCATTGGATGCTGGTGAACAGCTGCTTCTGGGAAAATAAATGCTCCAGGATGACACTGCATTTTAGTAAAACCTCAGGTATCACTCAGGGAGAATTGTGGCTGGCCCAGCTGTAGCTGACCACTGTGTTTGGTGGGGAACCAGCACAGAGAGCAGATCAAGCATGATGTATGCTGAGACTCCTTCCTGAACTGCAACACATAAAATGTCACTGGAATTACACCAGGGAGGAGTGTGTCCTGTATAAGGCCTGTTGAAGTCCCTAGGTAATCTGTAGCTATAGCCACTTGTACTATTATTTAGCCAGGCTATTGATCTTTTAAGTCTGGTACCTGTATCTGTCTGTGGTTGACACAAGCATCTTCGTAGGCAGACAAGACAGTATAATGAAAGTCATAATACCAGCAGACAGTGGTAAAATAGTGTAGGGAAAGGAGAGGGGGAGGAAGAGGTGATATTAGTTCTTTGTCTTCCCATAATCACTGCACAGCTTGACATATGATTTCTTTTACCCTAATCTCAGCATGCATCTCAAAAATGCTACTGGCCATCAGATTATTGCAACAGATCGTTAAATTTTCTTTTCCTCCGGACTTAGGTATGCTGTGGAACTATCCAAGGATAATGAGCAGCCTGCTGTTGCACTCACCTGGTTGGGGTCGATGTGTTTTATGAAAGCTTCCCACATATTCTCTTTAATGAATGAGTCCTTTCTTTTTATAGAGGAGAACTCTAAGGGAAAAAGGAAAAAAACCAACCTTTAGGTTTTTTTGACATGACCTTTAGTTTTTTTGATCAGAAACATGATACTCTTCAGACATATTCCTAGTTATCAACAAGAAACAGCAATATGTGATCCAAAAGCCATGTACAGTGAAGTTTGTGGTAGTATGTGCTTTTCAAAATTCATATACATAATGCTATTCTCCTTCCCTGGATGCTATATGATTTGGGTCAGACATAAAGCTTCCAGCTGTAGTTACCCAAACAGCTGGATTGTTGGAATTCATGGGCTAAACTGTTATTGCTTCTAGTGGCAAACTCAACATGGGTTATAGCAGTGCTAATGCTGTTTACTGACTCTAGGAAAGAAAACAAGTGTGTCTGATCACAGATAAGCTTACCTTCTCAGATAAGCATTTAAATAAAAAATCTTTCTCCTTCAAGAATGTATACCCTTATTTCCCTTGTGGCAGCCAGCTTTTCCTGCTCTTCCGTATGTTTTCATGTCCTTTTGTTGCTCTCCCATTCATTTTCTCTCATCTAATCCCCACAAATGGTTCCTTCTGCTCGAATAACAAGGTTCCAGACTGGCAGAACAAACTTGGGTAGAAAACTGGAGCTGAAAACTCAAATGCTGAATTTCAGCAATTTGTTGCTTGCACTGTAAGGCCAGTAAGATGGGAACAGCTACTGGTCTAATGCTGCTCATGTTCCTCTCCCCATCATGCAGGTCAAACACTGCTTGTGTCCTGAGCAGCTTTAATATGGGCACTCAGCTACCATCCAGGAGGAGGATAATTGGATGCCCATGTTACGCTTTCTCACCCAGAACTAATGTAGCCCTTGCTATACAGTCCCAGATGACCTAATCATGATCTACATTGCCACTGAAGTTATAAAGGTGTTATACACCATCAGTATGACTGCAGACTCTGAACATGTGCCAGATATGAGGGTATTTCTCCTCCTGCCATCTGTATGAGATGAGGCAGTGCATTTCCCTTGTTTAACGGAGTGAACATCGAGTGACTGGCAAAAGGCTATAAATGGAATGTGTCAAAGGAAAGGCAGGAATTAAAAGGAAAGATCTCAGGGTCTTCACTGTTAAGGTCAGGTTTGCTTTCACCAAGGAGGAGAAAACATGTGCCTCAGTGAGGAGGAGAGCTAGAATGGAGTTATCACTGAGTTAGAAAGGAGTAATCACTACATGCGTAACAAAGCCTTCACTCACTGCCAAGGCTTGCGATGCCTCCAGTGGCAACCATTGCAGTTGTTTTGAACAGAGTCCAGACACACTGAAACTAAATCAACAACTGAGTTTTCCTAAAACCCAGGGTACCCAGATCTGTGGCCAAGGATGAGCCACACTTTTAATCTAAACAATTTTAATAGCGATTAATAAATTTACTCTAATAAAAATCTTGCTGGTAAAAAGCCCTTAAACATGACATTATTTACATAATTTCCTGCAAACAGCTGCATAGCCCTCCACTCTGCTCATAACTTCTCAGTTGTGCTCCAGCACCCAAACGTTCACAAATCTTAAGACACCTGCCTGGCATTTATAGTACAGAGGAGCTTATGGAAGAGGTGTGACTCCAGAAAGCCAGCACCTCTCAAGTGTGACTTGAAAACTGATGATGTAACCTGGGTCAAGATCCTGTGGTCAGATCCACATTGGTGCCCACTGGGATGCATTGCAGGACTGGGCTCATATTTATTGATAGCTTTTAATTAGTCTACATAGCTCATTTCCACATCTGCTTTCCTATAAACAAGCCACTAATTACTTCAGTGAGTCAGTTAAAAAGTGTACCATTGTGCCAGATAGTTTAAAGAGACACTGGAAATACTTGAAACACAGTCTATTGAATTTTAATTATTTTTAAAAGGAAAGCATGAAAAAAACCCAAACAAACCCATATTTAATCTCCTTCTTCTGAATTACTCTGCTAATTTCAGGATACATAGTTGCAAAGCTGTGACTGTATCAAAGCCCTGTGTGTCCCTGGAGAAAATCCACTCTGGCTTTAAGCCTTCTGATACATTCTACTGCGTAGCTTTACTCAAGTGATGGCTCTGGAAGCACTGCTAGCACTTCTAAAGCGTGATTACTCACCTGGAAAAGTCAAGTTAATAACATAATTTTCTCAATACTCCAGCCTCCTGTATTAATGCAGCAAAACAATACGGTTCATAGTTTTTGGGCCAGAGTCTTGTTTACGATCTGTAGAACTTATGGAGCAGATGAGATGTTTCTGACAGGGATCTGAAAACCTGAAGGTGAGACCCCCTCTCTCCCATCCACCAAGGGAAATGAGCAGAGCTCACTTCCTTCCAAAAAGGGCCTGCTTACAGAAGATGGTGTCTGTGCCCCTTCCCAAACCTCTCCCCAGTGATTAGTTGAACACCTCCTTCAGGGCCTTTGGGATGGACAGCAGACATCTCATGGAGATGCGTTAGTCTTGAACTGACTCCCACCCCTAGTTTCCAAAATCTCACTGGTCTCAGGTGTAAGCGAAGCACAGAGCTTGTGTCTTTGCATGAGCCAAGATGAATCTTTGGTGTGTGCAGATGTATTTAAAACCAAGAAAGAAAGACTTGGAGAGC
Source organism: Aegotheles bennettii (assembly GCA_013398125.1). Classification (NCBI taxonomy): domain Eukaryota; kingdom Metazoa; phylum Chordata; class Aves; order Caprimulgiformes; family Aegothelidae; genus Aegotheles; species Aegotheles bennettii. The sequence goes on along the minus strand of VZRW01006083.1, from coordinate 490,393 downwards.
TCATTAGGCTTTAAGTTCCTCCTAAATCTTGGTTTTGTCTGACTTTATTGACTGCCTGAGAGCCTCAGCGCTAGGCAGCTGTCTTTCCTGTTTAACCTTGTGGCACTTGTAACAACAGAAGGTGAAATAATGAGGTCATTTTTTGAACGTGAACTTTTGCTTTCCAAGCTGACTGCTCCTTGAAAGTTAAGATGTCCCCCTGACACTTCGCTTTGATACCTAATAGCTAAGCACAATGTCTTTCCTCAACCCTTCTTACTTTTTATTATGAAGCTTACAGCATGCCAGCAATTTAAACCTCTGCTTTCCGTTGGCAAGTCAGGATGGTTTTGGTGAACAGTCTATTTCTTCTGATTATTCCCCACCCTGGTGAGAGGTTGTGGCTGAGGACCAGTGACTTTCACCCCGCAAAGACTTCACTGGCCCGAGCGCACTCTCCGTGCAGAGCACAGCAGAATCACTAACGCAGTTTTGACCTGACTTTGATGCAGCAACGCTGTTGCTGCGGGGTGAGGCGGCAGCGAAGCAACAAGGTCGGACCTGGGCGGTGATTCAGCTGGAGCTGCCGAGGGGACCGATCCCCGTCGGTGTGTGCGGGTGTGTGCGGGGGCGGCTGCGCAGCCAAGGTGCGGCTCAGAGCTCCACGGACCGCAGGGCGCTTCCTAAACTCTTCGTTCCTCTACCCCGCCTCTGGAAGATAATCCCGGCCTGTTCAGTTGCTAAACAGCCGGGTAATCAATCGATAATCAATCAGCCATGAAATCCGGTTTGGTCAAGCATCGCCCTCGCCACCCGGGAGGGGCTCGCGGTGCTCGGGTGCGGGTCTGGCCGGGTCCGCACCCCGGGGGCCGCCTTCCTCTTCGGGCGGGGGCACCAACGGGAGCTCCCTGCGGCTCGGCTGGGACCCCCGGGCCACCTCCGCTCGCCTTCCAGGAGCGCTGGGCGGGGAGGCGCCGGCCCCGCCGCGACAGGAGGGCGGATCGAGCACCAGCCCCGTCCGAGGCTGCATTCCCGCTGCCTGCGGGCGAGGCCGAGCCCCCGGAGCGGGGCTGGAGCTCGCCGGGCTGTGCCGGCGCTGTAGGTGCCGGGACACACGTGTATTTGATGTATGTGTAGATAACGTATGCATTGATAAGCAAACAAACAACTGAGCTGGGAGCTCTTTGAAACGTTCCAGACACAGCGGTACCCAAAGGAGGGGGAAAGGGGAAATAAAAAAAAGAAGAAAAAAGGAAGGGTTTGGGTTTGGGTGGGTTTTTTGTTTTGTTTTTGTTTTTTTTTTCCCCTCCAGGCAACTGATTTACTCCGTGCCTCCGATGCTTATCAACAACGCGTGAAGATTGCAATAAGGATCCTCCCTGGAAGGCGAGGAGGAGTGACTTGAGGGGGCTGGGAGGAGGTGGAGTGCAGCGCGGCTCTCGCCTATAAGGAGGTGCCCAGCGCCCGGCTGCTGCTTCCCAGCCGCAGCTCGGGGGTGAATTGCGGCGGCGGCGGCCGGGGAGCGGGCTCGGCTCGGGCGCTGCCGCCGGCGTTCGCAGCGGCTCCTCCAAGGGCCGCGGAGCAGGGTCCCTGGGCCGACCCCCGGCTCCGGCCGCCCTTCACCCGGAGTGCCTGGATGCTGGATGGAGTAAAT